>JAWNKZ010000250.1:2120000-2527500 GCA_035041615.1 Drosophila anomalipes | reverse complement strand
TGGAATTATGAATTTATTGATTTTGTTAAATGAGACAATTGCTGTCGTATGCACAATCTGCAAATAAACAAATGCGGACAGGCGCTTGATTAAATCAGCAAACACATCTGACCACAAAATTGGCACACAATTTGGAGACCAGAAAAAAAAGAAAAAAAACAAATAAAATGAAATGAAATAAAGTAAATAAATAAATAAACGCGAACAAAAAGCGTTGCATACAAGCAGGCGCATTTGCATGAACAAATTGCAATCAATTAACGTAAATCAGAAATGCGTGCTAGCTAATGGGGGGTTGAGAGGAGGATGGGGGCGAGGGGCGGTGAATAGGGATTTGCGGTGCGTGTCCTGGACAAATATATACACACAGATTCATTAATATGACGACAGCGACAACAATGCCAAGCCCTTTTAATTGTAAATGTATAAAGATAAACAAAGAAATGTTGCCAGCATTGGACGAGAAGGACAACCAGAACGACCAGAACGACCGTCCAGGATGCCAGGACTCGCTCTGCTGCGCTTGCAAATTCATTGAAATTTATCTGGCAGACAACGCTGCTGTGCTACATGGTTGGGGTTGGGGGATCGGCAATGGGAATGGGAATGAGGCAACGCGACCAAATGGGCTACATGACAAAAGGCGACGAGAGACAAAAGCCAGCGAAATGCGATTCACATAGCCACTAGCCACTAGGGCGGGATGCGGGGAATGGGGAGCGGTAAGTGTAGCTATTGGATGCTGGTCATTTTGTGATTCAAGGCGCTTTGCATAGACAATTGAAATTACAACGAGCGAACAGGAGAAACGCCCAACAAATTGTACAGATTCAATAAGTTTGCCAGCCGGACCAAGTCGCTGCTGTGTCCTTCTCAGCAATTATCACGTGTACAGCAGGCAAGCGGACAGACAGATACAGACAGACAGATACAGACAAGCTGAGAGGTTGGCTGGCTGGCTGGCTGGCTGACTGGCTGGACGGCTGCCTGTCTGGATAGCCTGCAAATGCATAGATTGAATGAATGCTTGATCGAATCGCTCGAATGCCAACTAAATTGCTTGCCATTTATTTAGCCCGAGGCGCACTTTAGTCAAGTACAATTCTCAATTGGGGGCATGGCACAAATGCAACACGATTTGAAATTTATTATACTGTCGCTTACATACACATTCAGAGGTACTCATAGTCTCTCTGTATATTTGTATATTCATAAAAGCAAAGCAACCATTGCTGTACATTCACAATTATACTCGAAACCCAGCACACGATTATCTTTGAATATTTAGCATTTATTTACAACAACAATTTGACTTCGAATGGGATACCCAATCATAGAATATATATATAAATATCATATATATATATATATATATATATGTATGTGTGTGTGCAAATATTTACTCTCTTTGCCATTTTAATCACAAAGTTTCTTTGACAACACATTCAGCTCGCATCAAGGGCAGCAAAAATAATTAAAATTCAACTGTTTTTGCATTTCCACGAAAGTAAAGTCAACATTTGTAGCTTGATTTTGTTGAGGAGGCCTTCAGGTAGTTGAGGTGGCATGGTGGCATGGTGGCTTCCAGTCCAGAGCCATGCAAATGGCACAAAATCATGCAACGCAAAATTTCAATTACGAACTTTTTGTGTAAGTTTTGCTTGAATTGTGAATGCGAAACTTTAAATTGTCGAGCACTCTCCATTGTGAGCGTGGCACGCGACGACAAGTCCTTGCTGCAGTCCTTGAGGGGCACTACAGAATCAAATGCGGAACATGCAGAACCAGCAGAAGCAGCAGAAGAAGCTGCTGCTGCTGCAAAAAAAGTGAAAAGCGTTTTTCAGCTCGGCAATTTTCAATTGTCGAACGCGTCGCAACAATGGCGCATTGATTGCTGCAGCGCACAGCTTGGCAGGGGATGGATGGGGATGGTGCAAAAAACTTTGTACTTTATGCCAACTGCCTTCAGTCTGTCTCTCCCTCTCTCTCTCTCTCCCTCTCTCTCTTTGTCTCTCTCTGTCTGTCTCTGTCTCGATCTGGCTCCTGCTCACTCTCGTTTTCTTGCCATTTGCCTATTGAAACGCTAATTGCATGCGTCACCGTCGACGTCGCTGCCGGCAATTACACGCACCAGCACTACAACAACATTACTGACTGCCCTCCAGCAGCACCACCACCTGCAACACCACCAGCAGACCCCGCCCGCACCACCACAATTGAATTGGTTGCAGGAGTTGCTACGCATTTGTTTATGCGTTTAATAAAAAAGTATTTGCATAATTGAAATTGAAATTGAAGCAGCCGCTTCTAGTGGCTACAATCTGGCTCAAACCACATCCGCAATCCCCCCCCCCCCCACTTCTACTGGCCCCATCGCTCCTTGTAGCGTATTGAATGTGACCCTCTGTATAAACTGCATTGGTAAATGTTTGTAATTAAAAATCAATCAATATGTTTGAGCTGCGAATGCGGCTAACGTTTCTGCCCATTTGCGGCAACACATGTGGCTGCAACAACAACAAAGACGAACAACTTCCGCCGTTAACATTGGTCCATTTGCCTGCCTGGTATTTTAATTACTTGTTTTTGCCAGCTATCCTGCGTTTCCATCTGTCGATTTCCTTCCATTCTTTTTTTCTCTGCACTTTGTACTCTACGCGACTCCATCAATCATAAACAGTTTGGAGCGGGAGATGAAAGTTGAAACCTGGTAGACTTGGTTGCCTGCCTGCCTGCCAGCCTGCCTGGTCACATGTGCGTGCAGCTTGTTGTTGTTGTTTCTGTGTTGGTTGTCGTTCTTACTTCCTGTTTTTATGCCCCATGAAATGGACACAAAATGAATATATGGATAAGGCTTCAAGCTGCATATGACAGCTAGAAGCAGTTATTTTCAACTCTGCAGCAGCATTTGTCTATGTTGAGGAGTCCATCCAGCTATATGCCTCTTGTATTTTTTGTATTTAGCAAATTTGAAGGCTAATCGAATCTATTTCATCACATATCGCATAATTTCCGACTCTCCTAAAAAAGCAAACACATTTTATGAGTTAAGTTCTGCATTTTTTGCATGGCTACTTTTTTTTTTTGTGTATTTGTTGTAGGTAATAATTTTCTATAGAACAAAGGGTATCTGCTAGTCGCGCATTTAACCTGGTATATACTTTTTTTCCTCCACCATTTGGCGTCATTTGGACTTGGTATGCTGACCACAAAATGTAATTAGCACCAAATGGTGAACGGCGAACGGTGAATGGTGATCGGTAAATGATGAAGGTTCCACGTGTGCATCGAATCAAAGTTTTTGGTCTTAGCTTTGCCGGCCAGCAGCCAACTCAGATCATTAGCCATATTAGATGGTTGGAGTTTGCCGTTAAAAAAGATGCGACACACGGCGTATGCGCAATATTCAACTATTTGTGGCTGCATTTTGCATATTATTTTTTGCAAAAGGAAAAGTCGCCTTTGTCGTTTTTTTATATTTTGTAAAATTGATTTATGCGTCAGTTGCATTTCTGCCCAAAATGAACTTGTTAAGCTGCAGCCAACGCCAAATGCATGCAACAGCCCCCTGGCCAGCCACTGTTGTGCTTTGGCCGCTTAAATGGCCAATGGACAAGCGAACAAAGCAATCAAATTGATTTTTTTCACCCAAAGCCAGGGCATTTTTTTCGAACTTTGTCGTTTACCATGTGTGTTCAATGTGTCAAAACATTGGCCGCAGGATGGGAGCCGACTGGAGTTAGGCAGCGCTTACAAGCCAAAAAGTCAAAAAAAAAAGAAGAAAATATATAAATAAAAAAATATAAAAAAAGAGCAGCAGCAGCCAAAATGAAAGAAACAGTAGCAGCCACATAGGCGCAGACAGTTTTTATTTATCACCCGCAGTGCAGGGTATCAACGAACCGAATGGAAGGGCGGGCAGAGCCAGCTAGTGGTTAGAGTATGCCATCAACAACAGGCTTGAAGGTTGGCACAGCAGCAGCAACAGCAGCAGCAGCCACAGCTGATGAACGATAAGGCCGCAGACAGCTGCAGTGTGGGTGCCTGTGTGTGTGTGTGTGTGTGTGTGTGTGTGTGTATATAGAGATATTCACACATTCGGGGGTAAGTCCAGATGACAACCAAAGCCAAAAAGGGTTGCAAGCGAGCGACACCATTGAAACAGACACACACACACACAAACCCACAACTAAGTAGGGAGCTCAATCGAACAGCACTCATAAGTTGGATAGTTAACATACCATAAACACTGCTGGAGCGCTGCCAACTTATGTGTGTATGTGTACATTATGGCAGTTCATGCAGAGTGGGACCAGAAAGAACAGCACGTTTGCTGTCAGAGTGTGAGAAAGTGAGAAAGTGAGAATGAGAACGAGAATGAGACAAGGCTTCATTTGAAACCATCAGCGATAACAACTCATCTTCTTTCGCCAGCACTCATTTCAGTCAGCAATTCACATTTAACTTGCTCCTTTTTTTCTATTGGGAGAGAAAACTAAGGATCTATTTTCAGCTGTGTAGAGAAAGAAAGAAAAACTGATTTCACTTTTAGTCACCTTTAATCAAATCCAAAATATATATAATTTGACTTGAATTGCATTCAATTATATTATAACTATCCTTATATATATATCCATATATAAATGATTTTGGTGTCAAAAATTGAGAAGCATCCAAGCGGGCCAAATACCTGAAACTCTTAACGTAAATCTGTGTTAATCATACAAACAGATGCAATATGCAATTTTGACGTAGATGCAACATAATTGAACTATTGCATTAATTAATTCTTTAAGAACTGCATGCATTCAGCTTTAAATATTAAATTTTCAATTAAAATCTTGAATGTGGCACACGTGGCGTATGCGTAATATGACAAACGCAGAGCAAACAGGCAAGCAGAGGGGCACTGTCACAATGCATTTTGGCTATACTCATGCAACAGCACACAACAACAAAAACAACAGCAACAACAACAACATGGACATGGACATGGACATGGACAACAACTACCAGCAGCTGCAGCAGCAATGGCGACACATTGTGCTAATGAATTATTAACAAAATTTATAATTGAAAGCCGTTTGGCAAATGAGTTTAATGCACTTGCCCAGCACCCAAAAGCAAAACTGAGACGTGCGTGCGTGTGTGTGTGTGTGTGTGTGTGTGTGTGTGTGTGTGTGTGTGTCTGTGTGTGTGTGTGTGCGTCTGATGAAGCCCATGATGAAAAGGCGAAATTAAAAACGAAAGCCCCAAACGAAACCAACGGAAATCAAGGGAAATCAGCTTAAGGCAATGGGGTTTCATTCATACGTACATTTCACTTGAATGGGAATGGCATTGGGAAGGGGAAGGGGACTGGGAATGGGAAGGGGATTGGGAAGGGGAATGGGAAGGGGAATGGGAACAGCGACCGGCTGACTCTTGAACTGTGCAACGAAAGCCGCTTAGTGGCCAAATGCAATGATATAAGAGTGTGTGGGCTGTAGGGGTGCTGGGGTGCGGGATTGAAGCTTAGCGGTTAGAGTGGGCTGTGACAGAGAGGGAGAGAGAGAGAGGGAGAGGTCAGCCAAGAGTGGACAGCAAAAGGCAAATGAGAAGGCACTGATCCAAACCAACGGACTGCGGCAAAAACCAAGATGGGAAATGTGGCAAAAACAATGGCAAGTCAGAGTCAGAGAGAGAGAGAGAGAGAGAGACACACAGACAGAGCGAGAGAGAGAGAGAGAGAGAGAGAGAGTAACGGGATCTATGGTTGTCCATTGTTGGACTTTGGCTTCAAATTCAATTTGCTATGCAAAGAAAGCGAATCGCAAGTAAAACACAAAAAAAATACAAAAAATCCAAATGAATGTCAATGAAATGCAAATGGTGAAAAGTAAGCGAGAACGCAATGGGTGGAATGGGGTCTGCAGTGAGGGTTGATAACCGATGACACTGCCCACACCCCCCGTCCCTCCCCTCCCCCTCGCCCACGTCGCGTTGTCTAGAGAGACGAACGAGACGTCTGCCAGGCCACATGCCACATGCCACACACAAATCGCCATTCTCGCTGCTCACATTACCAATTTGAATAAAATATGAGATTTTTATTATACTTATAAAGAGAATGGTCGACGAGCAGGGCTGAGGGTGAGGATGGGGCGCGGCGGGTTGTTAGGGTTTTTTGAATTGAGACTAGCGGGTCCGCTGAATGCTGTCAGCATCTGGGTTGCGGTCGCTTCTTCTAATGGCTGGCCAATGGCTTCATAATAGAGGTCCAGTTCTGTTGCACAGTTGGAGCCGCTTCTTGGCATAATTTCATTATTTTATGCAGTTCTTGTTCTTATTATCGTTGTTGTCGGTGTTGATGTTGTTGATGTTGCTGTTGCTGTTGTTGTGCTTTTCCTATTACTCCCTGGTCGTGATGCCTAACCACACAAACCGCCGACACTCATTAGGCGGCTGTGTGTCTCCCTTGGGCTGGTGTTTGTCTGGTGTTAAGTTCCTCCCTTGTTGTCCTTGCCACAAAGGATGGCTGGCGAAGGTGGCTTCAATTTCAAGTTTTAAAATTCTATGCAAATGTTGCTTTAGAGCATTGGGCGCTTTGAAATTATTCCCTTTTTTCTGTATTATTAAAGTACGCCAGCATACAGGCTTCACTGGCTATTGAGGTACACATTCAAACTGCGATTATCATCCAAAATTGTACGTTTTTTAAGACAAAGCCTCTCAGCAGTTACGCAAATTGGGTCTTTCCAAGCTAAAAATCCCAATAACTGGTTTATACTACAAATACTATCAAAACTAGAGCAGAGTTTAACTTGGAAGCTAATTTTTTTCTTACCTTCTGCAGTGATATTTGTTATGACTTGCTGATAAACTCTGCACCGTTAGTTTAATATTTTTTTTTTACCGTTTGTAGTTGAGAAGAAAAAGCTATCAATGTGGAAATATGTACTTGATTCATTCATAGCACGATTGAATCCTAAAGGGTAATTTCTTAACTGCATCAAATGTACAAATCAATTTTTGTCTGTCTAGTTCAACAACACAGCACAGGCTGCACACACACACACACACACACACACACACACACACACACGCACAGAAGCCTGGCCAACTGATAAGCCTTGCCAGTGGCCAATTGTCGCAGTGGTCGCAGTGACCATGTACAATTTGGTCGCTTCATTGCAACCGGATGCCATTAAGATGTCAAGGTTTGATGTCAGTCATTTTGATGGGCCGCATCGGTCTCAGACGTGAGTGAGAAGCCAGGGTGGGCCTTGAAGGGCGGCAGCCGAGCAAAATGCATTTGTATAAAAGTACAAGTTGAAGCATGATTTGATGATTATAGACTAGACTTGGCGCTCGAGCGAGCGCAACGAGTCTATTTGCGGGCCAAAACTTGATTACGACATACCAATAAATGGTAGACGGCCAAAAGGGACTGGGCTGCACTTTCGATTCATGGCCAGAGACCGCAAAACGGGCAGACGGGCCAAAACGACGTGGCGCAGACAGTGGGGCAGCAGCAGCTGCGGCACGTATAGCGCATAGTGAAGGACAACAACAACAACAACAAAAAGAAGAGCATTTGGGCCCTGCGGCCAGCTGTTGCCAGAAAAGGGGTGACACTGCGGACAATTTCAGCGAGCAGAGAGCAGAGTGGCCCAAAGGCCAACGTGCCAAAAATAGTCGAGAAATGGAAACCGGAAATGTTGTTATACCCCTCCAAAAAATGAAAGAAAAAAAAAAAAAAAACACAGACGTAAAAAAGTGCATTTGCTGCCGGAAATGGGCGCAAATGTGACAACGACAGCGACAAGGACAACGACGCTGAAGGGGTGTGGCTTGCAGGGTAGACTAGCGGTGTGTGTGTGTGTGTGTGTGTGTTTTGAGTGGTGTGTGGTTTTGTGTGATGTGCAATAATTTACATGCAATTAAATACAAAATCAAATGCAAAGCACAAGCCACAAATCACTTTCGCCCTGTCGACAAACTGAGCGAAACAGTGTTGGGAAACTTAAACAGTATTGCAGTTGCAATTGTACCATTTAAGAGCACTTAGAAAATACTAAGTGCATTTTATAATATAAGAAAACCTTTTCGTAACACTGGAAACGCTTGCTCTAAATCGAAAATACCAAAAACATGTTTTTCTTTCTACTAGTTTTTTTTGGAAATATTTTCTATTATTCAGAAGTGCATTTCTAAAAAGTAGAGATGCAAAACCCGGTTTCTTGGCAATCAATTTTCAACATTTAAAGTGAGACACCATTGGCTAAGTAGAATTTCAAAAATTCAGCGCGATTTTTATTCGTTTTTTTTTTTTCGAGTGTTTAACAAGTAGAAATGGTTCCTCGGAACACAACGTCCGAGAAAACAGGCAGGCGGACAGAGGAACAGAGAGACTTGCTTGTTTGTTTCTCGCTTTGGCACATGCAAAACATTGAGAATTGCGAGACACGCCCCCCAGTCACTGAAACGGTTAAAAACGCCTCTATTTTGGTGGTGGAGTAGGGGGGTGCTGTGAAAAGTATAAGTAAAATCCGTTGGTCTGCTAGATTTTTGGTTGTTTCTCTTGACGAGGGGGAGGCGGGGGCAGCAGCAGCAGCAGCAGCAGACGACAGTCAGTCAGTCAACGAACTGTTAAGTGAAAATGCATTTGGAATTGCAATGGGAGTAAAATGCATTTCTAGGGTTTCCTTTTTCGTCTGAGCGCTTAAAAGCCGTTGCACCTGCCTAAGTATGTCTGCGTGTGTGTGTGTGTGTCTGTGTGTGTGTGTGTGTGTGTATGCCAATACAATGAACTGGGCGTGTCAGCACGCCCACTTACATCGGCTGTGACCAAAAGCCAATTGATTGCAACTATTGTTTGTGCTGCAAACAATGCTCTTGATTTACACATCCATATAAATAAAATATGCATATGCATTGCATACCCTGTAGAAAAAAGAAAGGCCTCAACACGAGTTGAATTTAGTATGCATAATTTACTCACAGGGTATATGAGTATTATATTTGTATATATTGGAATGCATGCTGGTTGTCTTTTAATACTGTTACGCCTTTTTACTGTCAGCCATATACGCTTCAATTTGTCAAGGCGTCCATAAAATGCAGACACAAACAACACACACACACACTCCCCATCTCTCTCTCTCTCTCTCTCTCTCTCTCTCTCTCTCTCTCTCTCTCTCTCTCTCTCTCTTTCGACTTGCGCTGGCTTCATCCGCTGTGCATTTTGGTTGGCTAGAAGCTTGTTAAGACATTTTTATGCTCGCTTTTGTCCTTCGCAAATTGCATTTCCGTGACGGGTCAGCTCAATTGCCTCGCAGCCCAACCACCCCATAGACCACCACTGACCACTGACCACATTATTGAATCAATGTATAATGGCTCTTTCGCTCTCTGCAGCTCGCTTTAAATGTGACTCCCCTCCTCCCATCCTACCCTCCCCCCGCAACATCACCCACTCATCCTGAGCTATGTGTATACATTTTCCTTACTATTACGGGTTGTCGTCTGAGTATAATAAAATCAGCAGCCGAAAAGAATTCTTTAAAAACGTTGCAATGCAGCCAAATCAAATAAACGTTCTCTTTAAACATATATATCCCCATATATATGTATATATATATATATATATACAATATACCCAGCCATGGAAACCTCATCATATCAAGGAGAGTGTGTGTGTGTGTGTGTGTATGTGTGTTTGTGTGTTTATTTTTTTTCTGTTATCTTCTCCGCCACTTTTTGCTTTCAACTGCTTATTGAAAATTGCGCACAGCTCACACAGAAATCATAAACAACGCCGCGGGGCGTCCATATTCGTTCTCAAACTGCCTTCAACCGGCAGTGGGTGCCATCCCCCCTCCCCCTCCCCAATGCTGTACATGCCCTCATCTATTCTGCAGCTAGCATACTGCCCCCCCCCCCCCCCCTCTCGCTTCACTTGACATTTATTGAAATCTGAAAAAATATAATTGCATGCTTTTAGGGTTGCTCGGAAAAATGTAAAAGCATACGCACAAACACGCACACACACGCATACGCACACACACACACACACACGCATACAATAGAAGATGGAAAACTCTCGAGTTCCTTAAATCATCATATTCACCTTCAATAAGGAAGCCAAGAAAGTAAAATAATGGAAAAGATTTGATCGCTGGATGAATGTTTTCTCTAGACCAGACCAGACCAGACCAGACTTTAACATATCTGCTCATGTGGCTTGAACCCTTAACTATTGTGTCTGAGAGTTATCATAGCTATATAAAACCATTTGCAAAGCGAATTTAAATGATGCAGAACTCGATTCAATAGCACAAACTAAGTGTAAAATGACACCAAGCATCAACATTTTAGATAGGAACTCCAACCCTGTTCTGCCAGTGGGACTTACACTATATTAAGCAAACATCATATGGGTATTTCATTCCAGTACATCTGCTACATCTGGCAATTAAAAATTTACTACTTGGTATATATATATATATACAACTTGCACAACTTGTAACTTTTTTACCCAGATCACAATTTGACAACAATTGACATCAACACGATCCAACTTATGACAATATTTGAATATAGATATATGAATCACATTAAATCTTTTCTTTTATATATATATATATATATATATATATATATATATATATATATGCATATATATGTATATGTATATATATGTTATGTACACATAAACAGCGGCTGGGACAAGTCATTTCTTGTGCGTGTCTTTAAGTAAAGCGCTCATTATGAAAACTTTTTGCTGGCGATTAACAAGAATGGCAGTGGAAGGGCCTGGCTAAGGCGGTGCCACAGTTGCTGCTAGTGGACACCGCACTGCCGCTGCCACTTGACCAAGTCAGAGTTTGAGAGCTAGAAGCACTTGCCACACGACTTGGCTGCGCTTTGTCGCAGCGTCTGCAAAGTTTTCCCAGCCAGGACAAAAGTACGCACAGGCTGGTAGGGGGGAGTGTAGAGGGTGGAGGGTGAATAAGGTGGTTTTTTACAATGCCAGGGCATTGCATGCTTGGAGGCGCCACGGCGTATGAAATACCAATTTATCATTTATCATTGTTTTTGTAAAATGCGAAATGGGAAATGGGAAATGGGAAATTTATGTGCGCACATTTTTAACGCAACATTTAACGCAATATGGAAGCAAGGAGTGGCGAGGGGGGGGGGGGGGGGGGAGGGGGCGCTGAAGGGCATACCAAGCAAAACGGAAGTCGCTGTGAAAAGGCATCATCAAAAAGCGCTGATTTACATGGCAGCCTTATTACTAACAGCAACAACAACAACAGCTGTTTACTCATGCTTTCCCTTTCTCTCTGTCTCTTTCGATCTCTCTCTCTCTCTCTCTGTCTCTTTCGTTCTCTCTCCCTATAGACGTTCATTGTACGTGGCTCGAGCCAGCCAAACACAATGGCTGTTTCTGTGCGCCTGCCACAGGATACGGGTCCTTATATCGAACACTATCTGATCCAATCGCAGGACAACAAACTGAGCCTGGAAAGTTCACGCTTCAAGTTCGGCTCGATCCCAGAGCTGATTTCCCACTATGCCCAGTGCTGTGATGAGCTGCCCGTGCAGCTGATGCTGCCACGAGTGCTGCGGGAGGCGAACAATCGCAAGAAGCTCTCATCACTGGCGCTGCTTGGCCAGGAGTTCTGGAGCTATGCCAGCAGTTCAGCTGTACTGGGACCGCCCATTGCCATTGCCAAGACGATCAACAATACGGCGGAGCAGCAGCAGCAACAGCAGCAACTGCTGCTGGACGCCAAATCACCATTATCACTGACAGAGACCAGCGGATTGGGCACCGCAACATTTTTCAGCGATGCTGGCTGCATGCCCAGCAGCAAGCTGCCCGCTGTGGCGCCACCGCAGCCAACGACAACGTTGTTCAGCCCAACCGGCAGCGGTCAGCTGTTGGGCTTCTTTAGCCCGGCTGGCACACCCTCCGATACCAACTCGAGCATGAGCTCCTTTACAACAAGCGGCGGGCAGCACATGCAGCTGCTGAGTCCCAATTCTGTGGACTCTGTCATTTTAACCATGTCACCGGTGGATGCGCAGGGTTATCTGCCGGGCGGCGCTGCCTTGGAACAGCAACAGCAGCAACAGCAACAGCAGCAGCAGCAACCATTGCAGCTAACGCATGGTAGCAACAATCTGAGCACTTTCAAGACGAACTCAGCGAATAGTACAGAATTTGAGCAGGTGCGTCCGCAGAGGCCAAAGCCGCCGAACACATTGAATCTCAAGCCGCCGGCGCCACCAATGCGCTGGTCCAAGCCCCATTCACCGGATCAGTTGAGCAACAACAATTTCACAGTGACCACTACGGTCACATTCTCCATGGAGAACAACAATGGCGCCAACAGTGGCAGCAACGCCAACAGCAACAGCAACGGCAACAGCAACAACATCAATAATAATTCAACTGCCAAACCAAATCCCGCACAGTTTGTGGAGGTAACAACGCCAGCGTCGAGCAATCCATTCAATGCCCTGCTCAATTCACAGGCCAGCACCAGCACGTTCCAGACCTTTGCGAAGCGTCTATCGCCCGAAGGCGAGTGCAAGGATACGCTCTCATCGCAGGGCTCCTCCTCCAATGATAGCCGCTGGCAATCTCAGTCGCAGTCGCAGTCCCACTCGCAGTCCAGCCGCGACTCGAGCCACAGCCAACGCAAGATGCCCTCCCCGATGACGCCGAATGGCGCTGGCATTCTGCCAGGGATCGGCAGCAGCAGCAGCAGCAGCAAGTCGCGCAAATCTCGCATACGCAAGGAATCCAAACACTACCAGGAGTCGGACATATTGGAGAGCCCGCCAGCACAGTACTGTGCCAGTGCTCTCAGCGACAAGATTAGCGACTACGAAGACGTCTGGTCGCCAGATCCCAGCGATCGAGCCAGTCTGCTCACCAGCTTCAAGCCGGGCCTCGACAACCATGCCGGCGTACTCAATCGACGACCCGATCTCTTGGCCGAGACACGTAAGTACAGCTCTGCTCCTCAGTTACCCTCCCCCAAGAAAATATCATTCCGCAAACATATTCGATTCTCAACCATTTTATGAATGCCTTTTGCATTATTTTTCCATAAATCCAATCGAAATCCTTTTGCTATAAGGAATATCCTTTGCCTAGCTTTGGGAAAATGGAACATCTATTTGGGAATTGTGGACTTTAATTTAACGATTGACGATTTTTGTATTCTAGAGTGAAAATATTTTGAATTGTGTTTTCTGTGTTATTTTATAATCGATCGATTTATTTATCGAGATAACATTTGTTTTTTGCACCTGCACCTGCAGCGAGCACACCCACACAGCAGCTGCTGTCGCCCTGCGTGAAGGAGGAGAAGGAGAGGGAGGGCAGTGCCGGTCCAGACAGCAGTCAGCAGCTGATGCAGTTCTCCGGCGATGCACCGCCACGGTCTCGAGCTGCCCTCCTATTGCCGAATCTGGGTATTGCTGGCATCGCTCCAAACATGACACAGTCGCTCACCGAGCAGAGTGGCAGTGGCAATGATGATGGCGGCGACACAACACCGACAGCCGCACAGACGCCCGGCTCGAGGAGCAAGCAGGGCAGTCCGTTTTACGCCGAACCGGCAGATGCACTGCGACAGGCTGGCTTGACCAATGCGGCAGCGGCCATTCTGCGTCGTCAGCAGCGCAACCAGCTGCTGCCAGCCAATCAGCGACACTCGGAGCCGCTCAAGGGCGGTCTGGCAACGTCAACGGCACCACTACTCCTGCCCGCTGATCTGGAGAAGCTCGCCGGCAGCCTGGATGAGCTAAAGCAGAAACCGAAGCCAAATCCAACGGCACAGCCGCAACAGCCGGCAAAGCGGGGACGCAATCGCATCGATCACTGGCAGTTGGACAGCAGCTGGGAGTTCATGGCCAAGCAGGAGACAAACGGTGGAACTGGTGTTGGTGGTGACTATGACACCGCTGCCGACTGGCAGGAGAAGGAGAACTCGCTGGGCCGCGAGAAGGGGGATGTTGCCAATAAGAAGCATTCGCTCACCGTGCACCAAATCATTGTCAAGCGTCTGCCCGACCTCAATCTGCCGGAGCTTGTCCGCTGCTCGACGCCGCCTCAAATGGCAATGACGACGTCGACGACGACGACGACAACAGCTCCACTGCTGGAGAAAACCAATGCCGATGGCAGCCAAAAGTCATTCCAGAGCCAGAACGGCTGTCGACTCAGCGCCTACGACAACGTGGAACGCAACTGTGCCAACTTCTGTCAGACCTATTACGGCGGCATTGATTCGGCTCAGTCGGACGACGGCACCGTCTTCTCCGAGCCCTGGGACTCGTCACAGTGGGACTCCTTCATGCCCATGCAGGATGGTAAGCGCAATCTCATTTTGCATTTGCCTTTGCAATGATTACAGCGTTTTTTTGATTTTCTTTTTTCCTTTTCCTTTTGAATAGATGCCACCATCAACTCGGACACCATACATCTGTCGAAGTGCCGACCCGCACTCTCGGAGGACGACACCATCATTGAGGAATTCAGCAGCACCAAAGACGGCAGCAACAGCAGCTGCAACCAGGATACGCTCAAGGCCAATAAAAATGGCACCAGCGCCGGCGCTGGCACCAACAACAACAAGGCAATACGACCAAAAGTGGCAACCATATTACGTAATCCGAGCATGCGGGATCGTGAGATACTATGTAAGTATACCTACCACAAGCAGCTTTGCTTCTCTTTCTTTTTTATCAATCAGAATCCTCAGTTCGATAAGCAAGTGGTGAATCATTTCAATCAGAGCAGCTTGAGAGAACAGCTCTCAATATCAATTGTTGATAGTTTCGGGATCGATGAATATATAGACAAATATAGCGGAGTTAGATGTGTCAGCAGAGGTAAACAAAAATTGTTCAAGGTTGTGCCTGTGAAAATGGAACTGACTTATATATATATATATATATATATATATTAATAAGCTGGAAAAGCTTTTCCAGTAAACGAATGATTCTACGTTGATCGCAAGGATCGTAAGGATGTTTGTGCAGCAGCTTAAAGATTGCGATGTGCTCGATAAGTGCAACAATTAAGAGAATAATTATGCAAGGATTTCAGTGTTATCAGTATTCTGAGGAAACTGAGACAAGGACACAACTGTCCCCCAATCAATCACTGACTCCAGCACATTGCTGATCTTCAAGCTTTGGATTGCTGCTCATCATCATCATCATCATCATCGGCATCATCAATTGCAATCAGTTGTTATTGTTGCATCATACAACATGCCGTGGCCTCCATCGACAACAACAACAACACAACAGCAACAAGAACAACAAATGCAATTAACGTTATCATTGTCGTCGTCATCGCATGCATATTGACTGATTGATTGATTGATTGAGCGCACGGGTTGCCCATTATTGCTACAATAGCGAAAGAAATAAAACCCCATCGACGAATCTGGCGTTCAACAAACTGGTGCAAACTGGTCTGGTATGTTATTCACTATCAGCTGCTGCTGTGGCTGCAGTAGCTGCTGCAGCAGCGTCCGTTGCAAGTCTGGTTTCTGCAGACTACAAAGCCTTGCCGAAACTTATCTGGCGCGCAACGCATTCACAACCACAACATTCCCTACCACCCCACCCGACCCCACCACACCCCAACCCCAGCCAGCCACTCCACTGCCGTTTGCGGCATGGACATACGGCGCAGTTAGCCAGCTAAACAAATTTGATAAGTTTGGAGCGTTCAGCGATTCTTTATATAAATATTGGCACACTCGACGCCGACGGCGACGCGTCGTGCACTTTGGAATGTAAACCGACGACGACGTCGACTGCGTTTTTAATCAGCGCCGTGTCTCGCCGCGTCTCTGAATGGGATGCGTAATTTGCCCAAGCTCAACCACTCAAGCACCCGACTGATTACAATTCAATTTCTAGCCAGACAAGAATCGGAATCGGAAGAAACTCTACAACACTCCTCACTTCCCACTCCCCACTTCTCACTCGAATGTATTTTGGGTCATGCATTCAGCAAACTTTCCATTTTTTTTGCTGATGAAACTGCAAACATTATTTTTGATGCGATTTATTTTTAGACTAGCTACCCACTCAGTTGCTCAGTTGGTTGTGTTTCGACTCTCTCGACTCGACCATCGTAAAAGCAAATCAAACTCGTAACACTTTCCGTTGCCAAGCCATTTGGCGATAAGCGAACACCTGGATAAGGAAACGATTAAACGCTAGAAGTCGGTTCGCTGAACTTGACAAAAAAGAAGAAAAAAATGAACAAAGTACAAAGTGAACTTAACTTAAGGGCACCTTGGGAACGATCAAGTGGAAAAAATTGCATTGAAGTAAATAAATGAAGAGAGAGAATCGAAGTTCTTTACTCTTTCGACAAAAGTCACTCTCGTATTTTTGGTACATAAAATTACCCAAATAGCGAACATCAATTCAATATCATCGCTCTTTTCCCGATTCATATTCTGGAATTTACACTGTGAGCGATCATAAGTTCGTATTGGAAAGAAAGTAAAAAAGAAGGAAAGAAAGAAAGTTATTTTAACCGATTGCTTGGCTTGATATGATCCTTCACACTATAATGTGCGAGATTCGCCCGGAATACTTCCTGCACAGACGCACACAGACACCTTCAGGAAAAACCTTTAGTCAAAGGTTTTTCCGAATTGCGCAGCCGATCGCCGATCTTTCAAGTTGAGTTTAGGCCTTATAAAGCTGATGCAATCCTAAGGTGCAATTGCATTAGAACATCATCATCATCATCAGCTATCTCGCTTGCTCCCTCTCTCTTGCTCCCTCTCTCTTGCTCTCTCTCTCTCTCTCTTGCGCTCTCTCTCTCTCAGTCGCTGTTGTTGTTCTCGAGGAATCTTTCGTTGTTGTCTTTAATCCACTTGGACAATGGCGTCATCATGCGTAACGATCAGTTTGTCAGAGAGAGACACATCTCTCACTCTCTCAGTCTCTCTCTCTCTCTCAGTCTGTCTTTCTCTCTCTGTCTCTCTTCTTAAAAACAATATGGCTGCCTGTTGCTTGCATTTAATTGAGCTGCGCTTTTCTAGTTTTCTCTCATTTTGTCACTTGTCACGCCATGAATCAACCCATTATCTCAACAGCCTTGCGCCTCTCTCTCTCTCTCTCTCTCTCTCTCTCACTCCCTCTTTCTCTCTGGCATTTCTCTTCGTCAAACTGATGGGTTTTCATTAATTCGAAAGAAGTGCTACCTGCTGAAATAACGACTACCTATGCAGCAAGTATTGCACACGTGCTATTGTTGTTTGTGATACTGGCAATACTTTGTTGGTCTGAGTTTCACTGATTCAGTGGCAGCTTCCTGTCCTAGCCGTTCCCCTGCTCCTCCTCCTCCTCCTCCTCCTCCTCGTCGTATCTATGGCACAGCCAGCGTTGCTGTTGACTCATTGGCAATTTCCTCTTGACACAGTTTCTCGCTTGATAATTACTTGACTTGATTTGCATTTGATTTGATGCCCCATTCGCACAGGACTTTTGCGCAAATTGCTGTGCCTCAGGTAGCCGTAGCAAAACGCCCAAAAACTGCATTTTCGCTTTCCTTCCGGAAATACCCGTAACCAAGATTGGGATCTATGGTCTGTGATCGTCAGCTACCTAGGCGTGGCAGCCTATCAGGCAGTTGGGCTGGCCGGTTTCACTTTGCTTAGGCAATTGAGGTCGCTGCGCTTCGCAATTTAGGCCACAGCTGTGGCTGGCGTCGGCGTCGACGTCGGCGTCGGCGTCGCACTAGTTGCTATCTTTTTTTTTTTTCAACAGCAGCGTCGACGTCGACGTCGTCGTCAACGACGCTGGCGTTGTCGTTGTTACAGTCTTATAAACTAATGCGTATGAAGTTCAGCATTAGTTTTGCATTGCCCGCGTTTAGAGCAACAGCACGCAACGGAACAAGAACAACAACAACAACAACAACAACTACGGCAAGAACTGCAGCAACAACAACAACAACGAGAACACTTGAGGCAATAATAATAGTCATAGGCGAGAATAGTAGAGTAACGAATAACGATCTGTCGATCGATAGCAGCTGCCGCATTCGCCGCCTGTGCCGATGAGAAACTTGCGTTTTCGCCAATTCGTTTTAGCTGGCAAAAATCGTTACAGAATCCATCATGAGCTGGTTCAGAAGATCGTTGCGCGCAAGCGACGCGAACCGCCCGCCATTGCCAAATTCAATTTTAAACAATGGCAACGCATCCGGACCCGGACACAACGCGGATATGTCGAAATCGCTGTGCAGCTTGGATGAGGAGCGCATCGAGCGCCTGGAACCGGAGGAGTTCTTTCACGATCCGATCCATGTGCGCCACTACAAGGAGGAGGCCAAGTTTCTCAGCTTCATGGCCGAATGGGAGATCGTTGATTATCCGCAGCAGGAGAACTATTTCTCTGCCGATTTCGAAGAGGAGCTGCTTCAACAGCGCACCACACAGCATAGCCATAACACCAACCTACACCATCTGGAGCAGGACAATCGAAAGATGATCGAGGCACCTTCACCCACGGCGGGTCGTCGCAAGCGCAAACTGCTCGAGCTGCTCTTCGTGGACAGCATAGAAACGGGCATTGCTCTCTCCCCTCCACTGTCCGACAGTCAGCTACAGCATCAGCAGCTGCAACAGCAACAGCAACAGCTGCTCTGCAAAAAGTCCAAATACGCCAGTAGCAGCCTGGGCTCAATATCAACGACAACGACTACGACAACGACTACAACTACGACGGTGGCCTGTCCGCAACAGGTGCTCAAAGACTGCCGCATCAATCGCAAGCAACTGAAGACTGAAGCACTCGCCGGCTCCATTATGGGCGCCATCGGCAAGTGCCCAAATCCCAATCCCATTCCCATTTCCAATCCGGAGCTGGGCAGCAACGGCGCCGCCATCAATCTGGATGTCTGTCATCCCGGGGAGCGCAACAGCTGCGATCATTATGACATCAAGCAGTTCTTCCATCTCGATGAGCAGGGCAACATTTTGCTGAACATGACGCACATTGTGGAGTGGCAGGCACTCGGCTTGTCGCTCCAGGGGCAATCTCGTCGTCTCTATCGACGCTATCGTCGCAACTGCGAGAGCGCCGATGAGAAGTGCCCTCAAAGTCACGGCTGCTGTGCGCCATTCATCTGTTTGCTGCGCCTTCTCTGTCGTCTGCTCTGCGGTAAGCATCTAGAGAGGATTACCCAAGGGTCTTACGTAAATTTACAGCTCAAAGCGAAGCTATCTGCTGCAGTGTCTGTGTGTGTGTTAGCAGAATCACGGGGAATTTACAAGATAGTGCAGCCGAAAGTTTAATTTAGATTTGGTCCAAGCGCTTGCGGTTTTCTGTAGTATCCATCACCGCGATGTAATCGTAGTTTATCCAGCCTGGTGGAAAATTTAAAAATATATAAAAAAAACAAACCTATAAAAAACTACCGCAATTACTATCTCTATGTGACTCATTCTTATCGCAATATTATATATATATATAGTAAAATGTTTGCGCCCTTTTATTTGTTTGTAGGTCATCCCCGCAACAAGATCAACATACAGAGCAGTGGGCCTGGTGACTCACTGCGTGCATATACGCTCCAGCTGGCCCAAGATCCGAGCTCGACATTTGCCCGCAACATTGAGAACTTCATTAGCTGCACGAAGGAGTCGCGCGAGGCGGCGCCCCAAGTGGTTATGCGGAATATGCGACAATTTATGAGCGGCATGAAGAACTATCTGGTTAAGCATGGCGAGGGCAAGTTCCATGCCGAGCTGGAGTCGGCACGGGGCCGGCTCAAGTCCGATGAGTTCCTCAATCTCGATGCCATGCTGGAGACGGTGATGCATCAGCTGGTCGTGCTGCCGTTGCGCGAACATCTCTACGGCATATTCGTGGATTACTACAAGCGCAGCGAGGACATCCAGCTGCTTGCCCAAAATGTGCGCTATGCTTACGAGCGAGATGCCACAGATTTTGGTATACGGGCCACAGTGACGCCACCATCGCCGTTGGCGCTGCGTCTCATTGCCAATCTGCTGTGGCGGCTGCAGGAGGCGGAGCTGCCACTTGACAAACTGGAGCTCTTCCTGTGCGTCATCTCGACGGTGTTCGATGCGACGGGCTGTCCGCGCGGCCAACAGCTTGGCGCCGATGATTTTCTGCCCGTGCTCGTGTATGTGGTCGCCAAATGTGGATTCGTTGGCGCCGAAATCGAGGCGGAGTTCATGTGGGGCCTCTTGCAGCCGACTCTGTTAAACGGTGAGCCCGGCTACTACCTAACCGCACTCTGCAGTGCCGTTCATGTGCTCAAGAATTTCATGGCATCCGAGAGTGAAAGCGGCAACGGTTCGTTGGACGTAAGTCGGCTAATTAAACACAAATCAACTACCAGCAAAGAGTAAACTCAACTCTCTCTTTCTCTCTCAATTTTAGTGGCGCTCCAGCTGCTTGCCGGCCTGCTCGAGTGTGCTGCGCGTCATCATACCGGACGAGTGCAACGGATCGCTGCAGACGCGCACGCTGCCGGTGCGGCCGCACACGACGACTCGGGAGGTTTGCCGGATTATAGCGCATAAGGCGCGCATCACCAATCCGCAGGACTATGCGCTGTTCAAGCTTGTCGACGGCGAGGAGACGCTGCTTAACGACGCCGAATGTCCGCAGGATGCGCGACTTGCTGCCAAGGGCAAACACTGCATGTTGGCCTATAAGCGGATCGATGCCAAGATCGCTTGGCCAACAAGTGCGACACAGGCACAGGGCAGTCATTGAGCGAGTGTTATGTGTGAATGGAGTGAGTGATTGAATGAATGAATGTCTGAATGAATGAATACCCAGCCACAGCCACTGACACAGCCAGAGAAACATCAACAGCCTCAACCGATTTCACCGCCCCTTCCGCCTCTTATCTTCCCCGGCTAATAGGCCGGCTAATAAGCCGAAAAACGCCCCCATCTTGCTCACTAACAAGCATATTTAATTAATAATTTATTATTATTACATTAAAATATACTTAGTAGCATGTAAGTAAAGCTAATTAACGCTAATACATCTAATGTGTACTAAACAAAACGAAACAAAACAAAACAAAAAACAACAAAACAAAAAACAACAACAGTATTGAGTTAAGAGCCGTTTTTTTTTTTCTCATCGTCTTGCGTCAACTTCATCATTATTATCATAAAAATCATCATGAAAACAGAACTTGTTGTGTGTTCTGCACTTTTTTTTGCTAATAAATATACGCAAATATAAACATATAAACAACTATATAACTATATGTGTAGATATACATACATATGCATATATTATAACTTATATATAGCGTATAGCGTAGTGGGCCAAAAGATTAGCATATGGCCATTTTTTCTAGAGGATACCCTTTGACACATACACACACACACACGCACACACACACACACACACACACACACACACACACAAATTCATATGTATTGCACTCATTTAGACAGATGCAATCCATTTAAAATATATAATGTATACAATCTATAAACCATATATATCATCCTACGACCAATTGCAGCAATAATAAAACAATCAAACATTTTTATACAGTACACACTTTCACGCAAAAAGCCCCAAAAACACACACACAAACACACACATACACACACACACACACATACGCCAAGGCATTTACAACAATGTTTTTTTAACTGGTAGGGTTAAAAAATAAACACAAAGTCTAACACATCTACATATATAACGTATTAATATTAACGTTTAACTTTAATATTTATGTACAACTAAAACCAACAACTGCTATCGAAAAACCTAATTTTTTTTTTGTTTTTTTTTATGTATACTTTGTAAAATATAGCAAACCACAAGGCAAATATTTAAATAATAATAATAAACAATAATAATGGAATGAATTACAATTTGTGTTTTCAATTTGAAGTTGCTGCAGCGGCAGCCATTAAATGGGGTCATCTAATAATAATAAATAAATTAATTATTTTCGACTTTACGCCGATAGAAGGACATCCAAATCGCCCAAAAACAAACATTTGCACAAGTCTATTGTTAGATTAACGATTCTGGCTGCCGAACACCCCGAAAGTATGCAATGCGGTTTAGCAAATGCGATTTCTCTGCACTGCCTAGGGGTATGCAATGGTTTTCACATCAAATTGTTTGAAGCTTACAACTGCCATTGAGGAGGATACTGACAAAGTCCATAATCGATGTGGGATATCTCGATGGGCAAGGTTCTGTAAACTCTGGCAGCACGACTTTTATGGTACTAATGGATTCTAGATGCCCATTTAAATGAATCCGTTTTGGTTTCGTCTAGTTTGTGAAATTTAAGCATGTGTTTGGGATCTTAGATGACCCCCTATTTTCTTCGAATGGACTTTGTCTCTATGATTCTAACTATTCTAAGGATTTTCTATTTTTCCAGCAGTTAATATCATAGCCCGCAATAGCTTGAAACCCAATAATATAAAGATATAAAAAATGTACACAAATTATATGTAAAACAAAATAAAATATATACACAAAATATGTGGCTATGATGAATTTCTTGAATTGCTTTCTATAATTCTAACGAATGTATCAGATGTTTTAGCTGATTGCGTCCCTATATCATTAGTGTATAAACATAATCTAATAATAATTTTTGGAGCTATCGCAATCTAAGTGAAAGGCGACAGAATATTGACTGTTGATTTGCCAAATTGATTATGGAGCCAGGTTCAAAATCATCCCAGCTGCGTAACACTTGCGCGATGTGTCAGTATTTAATATTGGAAAATAAACCTATCAACATGTGCCTCAAAACTTTGATTGTGTGTGTGTGTGTGTGTGTGTGTGTGTATGTATTTTGTTATTTTCCCGAATGCAGCAATTTCGCAAGAAAACAACTTAACTGCCATAGCGTATTTATAACATCTCCGACCTCATAAAGTATACATTACTTATCAGCAATAATAGTCGAGTACGGGCATATCCGCATGCAGTTGTCCGCTTGTTTTTAATGAATTTGATTCTCAGCTCTTGTTAATCATTGCTCTTTGCTGTTTATTTATAAATATATGTACATATATACATATATTTGTGTATGGCCTTAACTAATTAAGGTGTGATAAGGACCACACACACACACACACACGCACAAACACAGATGAAGGGAGCCACAAACAAATTAAAGAACGTGCGCAAAAGCCGCGCGCGATTTAAATCGCCTCGCAGCCAGCAATCACAATTAGCTCCCCAGTGGCAAAGACAAACAACCGCTACTGGCCCTGTTATTGGTACTTTGAATGCCAGCTGCTCATAAATTGCACCAATTCCATCTGATAATCGCAATTATAATTGTATGGAAATATGTCAGCATATGTAATTCGCGAACTGATCCGCCACCAAAGTCGCGTCTGTCGTATGCATATATTTTTTGTGTATTTTTGGTTTCTGCGGTTATCAGCAACGTCTCCGACAGAGACAACAACAACAGCAAAATAGTAACAAATAACAACAGCAATAAAAACCAAAAGGCCCGAATAGCGCGATAATAAACAATTTTTTGTACCCCAAATGAATTTAACTGCTGAGTGGCAGACGCAGACGCAGACGTAGAAGTTTACCGCTAACCAGGGGACAACTAGACCGACGGGGGGGAGTGCAGCTACTTAGATTAGACGGACTTAAGTACAACAGAACAGCAACAACTTTGTCAATCGCTGTTCAAAATACACATATACACTATGCTGTGTGTGTGTGTGTGCGTGTGTGTGTGTGCTTATCAATTAATGATCGCCTCGACTCGCTGCTGATCGGCTAAAGCGGGTCGCTCTATAACTTGAGCACTCCATAAATGAAGGCATGCTTTCCATAAAATGAATCACAATTCTCGGGCATATCACAGAGATGACATCAATTCATAACAGCTTTTGCTTGCACCAAATTATCAAGTAGAATTTGTTTTAATACGATTATAAATTCATTTTAATGGCAATCAATATATTTTGCAGATTGAGCCATATTATAAAATTGGGGCACTTGAATAAATGTCCTTAAAAAGTTATGATATATTTGTTATTCTTCTTCAAATCGAGCGTAATTGCTGAAATATTTATTAAATGCATTTTTGATAAGATCCAAAAAAAAAAAATATATATCTAGTTTCAAGCTGATCGTAGTATAAATAAAATAATTTTAAAGAAACAGAACAAGTAGCAGTAATGTTAATGATGTTAAAACTTTTGTATTTAATTTTTGTATGAGCGAAACTTTGATTGGTCGATTGTGTTATCTTGGTACAAAATCCCGTATGGCTTTTCCAGAGAGGTTCGCTTGTTCAGTTCAGAGGAAAACTGGTGGAGTCACCCACGTCATCTGGCGCTCACCTTTGGCCGGGTTCTGGACCCGAAACTAAAGCCGCAGTCCGTGCTCCACCTCGTGCTAAGCCGTGTATGTGTGTGTGCGCGTGTGTGTGCGTGTGTGTGTGTGTGTGTGTGCATATTACGAATACGCCTGTTTGCGTTTCGTGCGCAACGAAGACGAAAATCGGCATCAGTCGAGGCAACGAACTGGAAACGGGTGCCAGTTCAGTCATCGCTTGGCTCTGGTGCTGGTGGCAAACAAATCGCGCTTCGTCCACTTGATATAGTTTTGTTTTTTTTTTTGTTGTTGCCGTTTCTGTTTTTTGTTGTTGTTGTTGTTGTTTTTGATGATTTGATTCGTCGTTTTGCGCCGCAGCTCGTCCGTCCGTAAAGAAAAAGTGATGCGATCGTGCGCAAACACAAGTGGAGCAGAGACAGAATCAGAACCAGAATCAGAGACAGAGACAGATACAGAGACAGGGACAGGGACAGCCACAGGGAGACTATAGAAGCAGGCGATTGAATAACAAATAAAACATATACTCGACAGTTATAGCCAGACAAATAATAAATCGTACACATACATAAATATATATATATATATATATACATACACATACATATACTACACGTACATACATTTATAGAGGAACGTATTGGGGCACAGATAGTGCATTGAATAGGAGATGGAGCTCTATACGTCGGACAGCTCGGATACGGATTCGCGCGAGCAGAAAACTATAGATTTTGGTCGCATGAATCTGGATGTTGGCACACTGGAGGATCATTTGAGTTCGCCGCAGAAGGGCCTGCTCAAATCTAGCGGCGACATCGAGACGCTGCTGCTCAATCACAACCGACTTGTGGCACTGCCACGCATGCTCCAACTCTTCAACAATCTCAAGATACTTGATCTGAGCTCCAATGCGCTCACCCAGCTGCCGCATGCGGTTTGGCAGCTGCCGCTGGTCACGCTGATTGCCAAAAATAATCTGCTGACCAGCTCATCGCTACCCAAATCGCTGCTCACCAAGCAGACAACGGGCAATGGCACCTCAACGTTAAAGGAGCTCAACTTGAGCGGCAATCAGCTGATCCACTTCCCAGAACAGGTCACCGAACTGCGCCAGCTCAAGTATCTGTATTTGGGCGGCAACAAGATCTCGATCATATCCAAGGATATCTGGAAGATGCAAAGGTAATTCCCTCATCCCATATAATTATTAATTGCAGAACTATACAAAAATAGAGCATACAACATCTGTGAGGCCGACAAGAATTAAGTTTTGCTGCTGCTCTCTTCACACACATTCATAAACCTTTAGGACCTTGTTGCAAAAAATGCTATTCAACTACTGAGAAAGAGCGCTGGACCCAGCTGGCTCACAGATTCTTTGTGCCGTCGATTTGACACTCGCCATGTATTGATTGCTTAGTCTAATCCAAACCAATTCCCGTTCCCGTTCCTCTTCATCCACTTGCTGGGCGTACTCAGCCCCTGCCACAACCTAATCCTCCTGTGTCAGCCTCAGTCGCAGTTGTTGTCAAGCATGGCACAGACAAGGAAAGGGGGTGGTTGGGCAAGCGATCTGTCGGGGTACAAGTCAACTTGATCAACTGATAAGCGCCCATTCGAGTGGCTCGCAGTGAGCGCATTGTAAAACTCAAAACTATCGACAGCTGGAGAGAGGGAGAGAGACTGGGGACTTGAGACTATAAGGAGCAGATATGTACAGATATGTATACTCGGTGTTGTAAATAAACAAGCAATAAACAAGCAAATAAATAAAAGAATGTGTGAAGCAAGGCCAAATGAAAAACACCAACCAAACTTTGCAAGCAACTCGTGCGATAACAGGCAGACTACAAACTGGGAGCGACAAATATACATAATATAATACTAAGTTTAATAAAAAAACTATATATATGTATATAATATAATACTAAGCGAATGATTTTTCTCAGAAACGTTACAGTGTGTCGTCTGACAGCTAGAAAATAAACGACTCCACTTGGTTTCCCAGAACGTAATTGATGATTACATGTCCGACAACGATATCAGTTTTGATCAGTAGAATCAAATTATTTTTCTCATCGATGAAAGCGTTTTTTCAAGGAATTATTCCATACACCTCCCAAGGGACTTGGAACTTATAACTTGGTCAATGTTTTACTTCAATTAGAACTGTTTACATGCATCTTAGACAAAAAATCATCTTATCAGAGGAATTAGATAGTTTCTTTTGTACCCCGCTAGAAGCCCCAAACTGACCTCAAACCTGAACTAGTTAATATTCTTTTTCTTCATGATTTAGATAGAGAATTGCTTGTATCAAACAAATTAGAATGCTTTTGTGTTCACAGTAGGAACTCGGTCGTGATTTAGACGCTGAACTTTGTACTGTGGCAGACGCCCTTGGGTTAACACCAGTTCCTAATCTGAATATTTATTGTTATCGTTCGCTGCTCTAGATAAAACAAGAGATAAGGCAAGGTATACTTAGCGGATCTTAGATGGGAATAACTAATTAACTGGATACTTGCCCATGGCTTTTATTGGTATAGTCTTACTAAAGGGTAGATCAGTACAGAACTTAAAGACTGGATTGCCTCCAGATACTCCAGATACTTTTCGGCTTTAGCCTATAATGATATACCTTACTTCTCCCACAGTCTGCATGTGCTATCGCTGGGTGGCAATCTGGTCAACGAGGTGCCCGAGGCGGTTGGCTCACTGAGCCAGCTGCAGGCCCTTGTCCTGTGCGACAATCACATCGAGCATCTGCCGATGAGCATTGCACGGCTGAAGAACCTGAAATCGCTGCTGCTGCACAAGAATAGACTGAAGCACTTGCCCAAGGACATTGTCGCCCTGAAGAATCTGACCGAGGTGGGTGAAAACAACAGGCTAATTATATTTTTAGCTCTTCCAACTGGACTCATTCTGCTTGATCTTTCCATTTAGCTGAGCCTGCGTGATAATCCGCTGGTGGTGCGCTTCGTGCAGGACATGGCACTGAAGCCGCCGACGCTCCTAGAGCTGGCTGGTCGCATCGTGAAGGCCAGTGGACAGCGGCCGGGTCCCAATGACCTGCCGCGCACCCTGGCCGAGTATCTGAACAGCGCCAACTGCTGCGTGAATCCCAACTGCAAAGGCGTCTTCTTCGACAATCGCGTGGAGCACATCAAGTTCGTCGATTTCTGTGGCAAGTATCGCGTGCCGCTGCTACAGTACCTCTGCTCCTCCAAGTGCATTGAGCCCGAGGATGCCCCATCCCGGGCATCCTGCAGCAACGCCAGTGCCAGCAGCGGCTTCATGATGCGCAAGGTACTCCTCGGCTAGACGACATCCAGGCATCCAATTTCGGGACCGTATCCGTTAACGTTAACAGAGACGAACCAATCGCTCGAAAAAGTCATCTTGGCTCGGCCAGTTCTCAAACGGAACGGAACGGATCCGGAACCGGATTGTGGATCGCGGATCGCGGATCTCGGATCACGGTACCCACTCGTCGTCAGTTGTGGCTGTGGTGTTGTTGCGGCAGAGCCGCGCTCTTAAAATCCATTGGCTTTATCACAGAAATACCAAAAATGTTTTACCAAACTTGCCATATACATTTGTTGCTCATTGTTTTGTTATGCCTTATACTCCCAAATCAAACATGAAATATATATTTCTATATATGTATGCATATATCTACATATATATATATACCCGAAGCGATGACTGATTATTACTGCAACGTACGCATTTTCATGTTCATGGATTCGAGTAGAAATGTCGTCATACATGAATTGATCTCCTCTTTACATAGTAATTATGGAATTATGTTAAAAACCATAAAGATCTGGGACATGACCAGAGGTCATGACCGTTCAGTGCTGAAAGACAATCAAAGTTCGTCGATTTTATTTTTATATAGATAGTTTATTTTGTTTTCTGAGAAACATTCAGAGCTATACGTAATTGCCCAATATCGCAAAAAATGGAAAAACAACAAGAGTGATATAGTCGAGAGTCATGCCCGACTACGCGATGCCCTGAACCCAAGTCTTTACCTCTTACAAGTCTTAGTTATTCAAGCCAACAATGTTAAAAAAAAAAAAAACAAAATAAATAAATATTAAAAAAGAAAGAAACGCTCACACCCATTGTATGCATGTATGCGTGTGTATACAAACAATAATCTTGAGCTTGTGCGTAATTTGGTAAAAATGAATATATGAATTCTTTGTCAGAATTGTCGAAAGTGTCGAAATTGCACTGTTATCGCTAATTGATGTTTATCGATATTCACGAAATGTATCGATCAAATGATGTGCTCGTCGATTACGAGAACTTACATTCAAACTCAGATATATATATCTATATATATATCTATATATATATATATATATATATGGAGATGAAGATTGACGTGAGATTGGCGTATTCATACAGACGGACAATTCTAGATCGCATCGGTTTCTGATGCTGATAAATAATATATATATATATACTTTTGCTTCAGCTTATATTTGCTATTTTCATGAAATATATTTTCAATGGGTTCAGGGTATATTTTATAAAAAAAAAAATTCAATATTCTATGGGCGTTTTATGTAGAATAGACATTAAATACACAAAATGACGTGATGCGGCCGAACGAACCGTGCCACATCCATCAACTTAGGGAACTATGCACTATGCACTATGCACTATGCACTATGTGGAGGCTTCACGATCTCCGGATCGATTTGAATGCCAAAACGGAACCTAATGCTTGTTTTGCTTATAAGTACGTATGTAAATAAAATATTCTTCATTGATGGATGCGGGCAAACGGACTTACAACTAATTATGCGAGGGTACAAACACAGATGGAAAGCGCATCGCTTCGAAAAGGGTATCCGTCGATTCGTCTGTCTATCTTTGTTGTGTGTGTGCACCCGCAGTGTTTTGGGGGGTTTTGGAATACAAAGAGACATATACACACACACATATATATATATAAATATATACATACATATATATATATATATATCTGTGTATGATTTCATATCATATCAGCTATGGCCTAACGGTAATACCCTAGTTAATGAAGTTATACGTTATATTATCTCAGGATACTTGGGATTGGTAATGGTATGTTGTGTTTGGAGAATGCATGTGCTTCTGTATGTTCTTGCGTGCGTGTGTGTGTGTGTGCGGAGAGATTAGGAAGAGGAAGAGGAGGGGGAAGAGGAAGAGGAGGGGGGCATAGGGTGTACTATTATCTTATACTATTATTTTTCGGAGTAGTAGTTGAAAGTATTAATATTAGTTGCTTTGAATTGGCGTCCACTGGTAGTGGTCTATTGATCCATTACCTCCTGGCTGGTATCGTCCACCTCCATAGCGGCTGGCTCATCCTTGGCCAGCTCATCGGTGGCCATATCGCCACCAACGCCGGCAGCACCGCTCTCAGCCATGACCACTTCCTCGACGACTGCGGTAGGTGAGACGGCCGCAACGTTCTCCTCCTCCTCGGCTGGTGTATCCTCCATGGGCTGATCGTTCAGTGTCAATGTGGGAGTGGTGACAGCAGCACCATCGGCAAACGTGGCCGCATCATCTGATGTCGGTGCTTCTGCAGCAGACGCATCAACAGCAGCAGCATCAGCAGTAGTAGGCGGCTGCGACGTGGCAAGCTCATCGGTTTCAATGGGAACGGAGACAGCTTTGGCAGCATCAGCAGCGGCAGCATCTGCTGCAACAGATGCAGGAGTTGGAGCAGCAGTAGTTTTATCAGCAGCTGAAACAGTCTTTGTCGATTCCTCCTTAATTTCATCCTTAGCTGGCGACTTGGCTTTAGAAGCCGGATCACCACCAGCAGCTGTAGCAGCAGCAGCAGCAGCTGTAGCAGCAGCAGCAACAGCTGTAGCAGCAGTAGCAGCAGCAGCAGCAGTAGCTTCTACTGCCTCAGTTTCAGTCTTTTCAGGGTTGCTCTCATCATTGGCTGCCTTCGATTTTGGCTCCAACTGTTGCTCAGTCTTGGCCTCAGCCTCAGCATCAGCAGCAGGCGCCTCAGCGGGCTTCTCATCATCAGCTTTTTCGACAGTAGCTTTCTCTACAGCAACATTAGCAGCATCAGCAGCAGCAGTAGCAGCAGCAGCAGTGGATTTCTCTGGCGACGCTGGCGTTGCTTTTTCTGTCTTTTCCTCTGGCTTCTCAGATGGCTCCACCTTGGACTTGTCAGCTTTTGGCTCATTCTTCTCGTTTTCACCAGCATCAGCAGCAGCTACAGATACAGCTGCAACAGCAGCTTCGGTTTCGGCATTAGCTGCGATTTTATCGCACTTCTTATCTGGCTCCACTTCCTCTGCTGGCTTTTCTGCAGTTTTTTTGCTCTCCAGCTGCTGCTTCTTCACGATTTTCGACGACTCCTCGGCTTGGACTTGGTCATCGGCATCGTTTAACGGAGCCTTGGCCTTAGTATCATCGGCGGCTTCTTTGCCAGCATCGGCGGTCTTCGTCTTCACATCGCCGCTGTCCGCCTCAACGGACTCGGCCTTTGCTGGAATGTCTGCGGCTGACTCTGGTGTCTTCTTCAGTTCCTTAAGCTCCTTGTCGTCATTAGATGCCTTCTTGTTCTTCGGCTCCTCCTCGTCGTCCTCGTCGGGCTCCTCTATTTCGGGTGCCTCCTGAGCGGCATCTGTCTTCTTAGTCTTACGTTCAATTGCCTTAACTGCAGCATCTGGCTCATCTTCCACATCCGCAGCATCGGGAGCACCGGCTTCTGCTTTAGTTGATTCAGGCTTGCTCTCAATGGCATCTTCGTCCCCATCGACATCATCACGCTCATCTCGCTCATCCCGTTCATCCTGCTCGTCCTGCTCGTTCTCATCGTAATTAAACTTGGCCTTCTTGGCCTTGGGTTCGAGTTCGCCACCATCGGAGCGTGGGCAGCTGGCTTTAAGAGAGCCGCTGGTGGAATCCTCGTTGCCATTGCCATTGCCGTTGCCGTTGCGCTCGTCACCGTTGTTAAACATGTTTTCGTTCTCCATTTCGATGTCAATGTTGACCTCCAGCGAGAGATCCCCATTGCCAACAGAGTCCAGCGAGTCGCCGTTTTCACTCTCCGTGCGCCTGCGTCCCGGGTCGATGGTACTGACCACTGAATTGAAGGAGAATGTTGTCGTCAATTAATGTTCAAATGAGTATATTAAATAAATACAATGCAAATATACCAAGTATGTTCTTCTCGAGGGCTCGCATATACTTATCGATGCGAGAATATTGCTTGCGAGGATCGATGAGCAGCTCGCACAGGCGCTGCACGGTAAATGGAGCCGCATTGAACAGATCGAGGCGCTCCAGCAGCGAGGACTTCATGGTCTCATAATTGAACGGATCCACATTCGGATAATTGGGTATCTCTGTGGGATACAAATCATCTCAAATCAAATCAAATGGCACATTTTGGGATTGGGATTGGGATTGTAATTGTGGGCACTCGACACCAATGGCTTACCCTCGAGACGCTGCGAATCCTCGTTGAAGTGCTTGATCACATTGAGCAGCTTCTCGCGGAACAGATACTTGAGGCTGGACCACTTGAAGATGGTCTCCCCCGTTTTGGCCACATATTGCAGATAGTCCTCCAGCTCCTTGGGTATCTCCTTCTGCTTGAGCTGTGTGAAACGCTCCAGAATTTGCAATATCTCCTCGCTATTCTCCATGGTCACCATTTAAGCTTGCTTCTCAGGCGGTTTTAGCGTCACAAAACACTCTGCAAAAAGATGAGCTGCAGCAGACCAAAAAATAAATAAAAAAAAAAGATGCGATGCGTTTTGCACTTGTGAATAAACCGGCCGGGTCAACAACAAAATAACAGAAAAAAAAGAAAGAAAAAAAAAACGAGAAAAAAAACACTGCGACTGAAAATTTTTCTCGCTGCATGGTAGACACACAAAAAACCGAAAGGAAAACTGCAACAACTGCCGACTCCCCAAAGTAGTGTGTGTGTGTGTGTGTGTGTCTCTATCTCTCTCTCTCTCTCTCTCTCTCTCTGTGTGTGTGTGTGTGTGTGAGTTTGGGGCAGGTATGCGCCGAATCAACGACACTGCCGGACAACAGACAGAGTCGACAGAGCTCGTTCCCTCGCCTGCCCAGTTACGAGCCAAAGTTTCGCATTCGAGTTGCGCGCGTGTCTCGTGTATGCGCTCGTGACACGGCTCGAAACACGACAGCGATTGATATTCAAATCAATTAGCTACATATTCAAACATTAAACGTTATTGGTTGGTTTTAACTTTCATACTTGTTAACTTTGGCAGGAAATATATCATCTCGCTCTGTCACTTTCTCGCACAATTTGTTTGCTCGTGTTCGTGACGAGCGAGTGAGAGAAAAAGAGAACGAGCAAGGACACGCTCCCATCACTAGTTCGCATAAGCAGCTCTCTCGCCGCTGAGAATCTGCATTTTGCTAGGCAGCCGGTTGAACGAACCAACGAACGAATGAACAAATAAAAGGCCAGACAAGACCAGACCAGGCCGGCAGAGAGGGGGTGTTGGCTGGCTTTGGCTTTTTAAAACACACACACACACACACTTAGCAACTATGATTTAAGCTACAAATTGAGAGCAATTCAAATGAGCGACGTCTGCGAATATGGTGGATGATTCCTTGCACATAAAAACTAGTTATTTTGCCAGCTTTCACACACACAGATGCACACATGCATACATACCGGTATACATGCATGCATTTGTGCAGTGCGTACGCCTGCGTGCATGTGCATGTGTGTGTATTTCCGAGTCGGCTCTCGCGCAAAAAATATACTGAGCCGCTGCAGCTGCAACAACACATACACATGCATGTATACACACTTACACGGCAGATACAGAGGGACGGACAGACTGACAGACAGAGAGACTGAAAAATTTGTGGGCTTTTTTATGCGATGCTCCCCGCGGTAGTTAGCGAATTGTTGGCGACATTCCGGTAGCTGGGAGCCGGAGTTGTCTTGCTTAATTTAATGTTAATTTGGTAAGTTTGCAGTGTTTTGTGACTTACCTGCTTAACTTGCTGCTGGATCACTCGACCACTATATACTTATAGTTTTACTTAAATTATTTATTTATTTTGCACCGCTCGCTACAGTGTAAGCTACAGCTACACTATCGATACGGATGGCAAACAAACGAGTAATCGATCAATTTGCTATCAACAACCAGGGAAGCGTACCTGAACCGGAACCAGCAACCGAAATGAATCGATTGAAATTCAGAGCCGGAACCAAAAATTGAATATTTAATCGGAATCTTTATGTAAATCGAAAAAGACCGCATTAGAATCGATAGATTTGTCCGATCGAACATCTCCCTGTCTGAAAATTCTTTTTTTTTGAGATAAAGATAAACAAAAATATATTGTGACGTCACAGTGGAAACTTTTAATCATGTATTCCATTGTTTTTAAATGCACTTTTTATCGAGAAAAATCAAATGACAAATACTGAACTGATATCTCTCAACACATTTGGATCCTATTCAGAGCTCTACGTACAAGAGCTGCGATTCGGTTTGATTTGCATGTTGACAACATAACATATCGATAACATAAAATATGCTTAATATCGATGTTGAGCACATTCGCGAGTTGATTGTTAAGCCCATAATTCATAAACATGCATATCGATAAATCTAAATATTAGCATACATTTATATATCGCAATTGGTAGATCTATTTAAAAGCTGATTAAAATGTTGACACACTTTGCATTTATTTAAAGCATTGAACAGCATTCGAAATACAGATTGTGTGCCGTCACAAATTGTGCACATCCATATAACATCAGTACAAAAGTCGATATATTGATAAAGTTGGAGGCCATCGCTAAACAAAACCAAACAATTGATAGTGATAGTTAATTGCTTAGATTTATGTTGAAAGCGCCGCAATATGATCTGTCGCTTGTGTTTAAAAAGCATAAACGCAAACAATGCTGTCTATCTGTTCGAAACGAACGACACCCTGGCCGAATCCTCGCTGCTCAAGATAATAGCCAAGTTTCTGCAGCTGGAGGTGAGTTGTTGCCACTGTGTGCCGAAGATTAACTCAGTGAAATTAATCTCATTTAACTGGCTGGATTGCAGATAATGCCCGATGACAACATCTCGACGAACATTTGCCACGATTGCTGCGAACATTTGGAGGACTTTAACAACTTCTGGCAGCTGGTCGAGCAAAAGCAGTTAACACTTAAAAAGGAGTTCCTCAACGTGGACGTCGATTGTGTGGCCCTCAAATGGACGGGCGGTATCGATGTGGATGTCAACATAGATGAGCTGCCGCTGGTCACCGACGAGATGGACGAGAAGCCCCTCGATATACACAATCTCAGTCTGCTCGGCAGCGTTCTCGATGTGAATGTGGACAGTGTGGAGGTGCCGCAGCTGCATGCTGCACCAAAACATTTGCATAACCCCGACCAGCTGCTGCCCATGCACGTCTTCAACCCTGACGATGATGATGACGACAACGTCGCCGATGTCGATGAGAAGCCCATAATGAATGAGAGCAGCGATAGCACGCCGCACACTTCCTCAGATGATGATGGTGAGTGCACAACATCAAAAAGCACATGTCCCATTCCCAGTTGTGCATATAAACATAGACACACCTGGACAGTAAAATAACTCCCTGGCAAGCACCACGCATGACTGCTTTTTTAAGTTAACTTCAAATATGGAATTCTTTACATTTTGGTCGACTAGCGTTTCCTTTAGCATCGTGATTTTCATCCATTCCGAGAAAGTTGTGCCATTTTTGTACACCCTCTTATCCCTTCCACTTCTTATGTCCCAATGGAATGTTGTTCCCCATCTTGAAATTACCTGTTCTAAGCAAAGGACCTTTGCTGGATATTCTACTAGCTAATTTTGCACTCACTAATTTTGATTCCAATCGCTCAGATCACTTTAAGCCATTCGATTATCGGTTGATCTGAGAGCTTACTCTATATATTCTATCCTTAGCCCTGAACTGATGTCCTTAGCCCATTTAATAGTATTTTGTAGCTCAGTTAAGCCTTTATTCTAATGAAAATCGGATATATATATATTTATATCCAAAAAATAAATTTAATCAATTCGGTATAGTTTTCCAATGCCGATCGATGATGTAATTTTTTTTCAAATATATAGTATATCGAGGCTCATCTGTATATGTTGGTCAGATACATATATATATATACATATAGTACAGAGAGAGAGAGAGAGAGAGATTTAATATATTCAAAGCTGTCCACTTACAAAATGACACGAACTGATTGCAGATGAAGTGCCTCTGGTGAAGCTGAAGCACAAGCTCAAACCAAAGCGGAAGGGGCGCATTGTGGCACGCAACGAGCAGCGCCGGCTAACGCTCGCTCAGGAGTTGAATCAGCTGCTGGATGACTCCGACACTGGATGCGATAACGATAACGATGGCGATAGCGGCAATCGAGGGCGTCGCAAACAGCGGAACACAAACAGAAACACAAACACAAATAATAATGCGCCAACGGATACACAGAAGAGCGAGCTGCAGGCGGCCATGGAACGGAAGCCGAAGGGCTGCTCGCGGGCGCAGCTATCGAAGCGTTACGAGGAGGCCATCGCCAGCTATATGAATGCCGACTGTGATCTGTGCGACTTCAGCACCAAGTACCTGTCCCAGTTGAAGGTCCACTTCCTGGAGGTGCATCAGCGCGACGCGTATCTCAAGTGCTGCAACAAGGTCTTCAATCGCGCCTCCAAATTGATGGATCACATACGCAAGCACATCAATCCCAAGCTATTCACGTCAGTCTACTATATATTTGTAATTAATCTGTATATACACACAATTCTTATTAATTTTATCACTGATAATTCAAACCTCACTCAAAACTTTGAGCCAAAAAATTCATTTTCCATTTCCTCTACAACAAAATTTCCTTTTTATTTTTAGTTTACTTAAGTTCTTACAACTAGTTAACTAATTGATTTTATTACAGATAATTCTGACCTCACACGAAATCTATATTTGAAAATCTCGGTTTTTTTGTTTTGACAAGGGAAAAAGTGCATCTTTTTCCATTTCTTTTGCCCAAGAATGTTGCTCTTTGTTGTCCTGTTTTTACTTCTAATATTTGCACAATTTAATGGAGCTCTTACAACTAGTTAATAAAAAACTAACATAATTAATTATATACATATAAATATATATATATATATAGATATACATTCACTCATATATAGAACATAGTAATTTGTAAAAATTGAATTTGATTTGATTTGGAATTTGGCAATTGCAGCTGTTCGATTTGCAACAAGTCGCTAAATTCCCAGGATTATCTGGCCACGCACATTGAGACGGTGCACAACAAGGTCGCCCAGATTGGCAAGGTGCTGAAGTATCCGTGTCCGAAATGCGAGCGCACCTTCAGCAGCGAGAGGCGTTTGGGTAATCATTTGCTGAAGCACGACACGGATCAGTTGGAGCACAGTTGCCACATATGCCACAAGAGGTACGCACCATCCATCCATCCATCTCCTTCTCGCTCGAATCATAACAGCTCTCCCTTTTCAATTTGTTATTGTACAGCTTTGCGAATGTGCACCGACTGCGTCGGCATATACAGTCGATCCATGAGGATGTGCATCCGCATGTCTGCGACATTTGTGGCAAGAAGTTCAAGTTTAAGCCATCGTTCGAGCGCCACTTGCTGGAACATCAGGGCGTCGTCGCACCAGCGATGGAGTGCTCCGTCTGCGGTGTCTGGCTGAAGAACGAGCACAGTCTGCGACTGCATCGATTTACGCACGATAGCACCGATACTGTCTGTCCCCATTGCTCCAAGACGTGCAGTTCGCGGACAGCGTTGCGCGCCCATGTTAAATATGCTCACAAGCTGACCACAAACTTGCAGTGCACGTACTGCGAGAAGAGCTTCAAGCAGCAGCGCAACCTCGAGGAGCACATGGCGATACACACCGGCCTCCAGCTATACAATTGCCCCCACTGTCCCAAGGAGTGCAGGTCGCGCTCCAACATGTATGTCCACATCAAGCAGAGGCATGCGGACGAGTGGCTCAAGGCCAAAATGGCACGCTCCCATAATCCGCAGTTTAAGCCGCACGCCTAAATCCCATATACCTATATATGTCTATATATACATATATATATATATATTATTAAGTAGTCGCTAGTTGTATTCTTGGGATCATTTTATTGTCTTTACCTATTTTACAAGAAACTTGTGTACATTGAATACTGACGGAATTGAAATTTTCTATATGCTGTGTTATATATCATACTAGGAGTGTCCGAGAGAGAGAGAGAGAGAAGTCCGGTATATGGTCAACCGATTTGTCGTCCTACTCGCACGTTACGATAAGCCGGAGTTGACGCTATTATTGAGATTGAACACCGTATGCAATATTGGGGACTGGGGAGATGTGATTTTGCGGTATATACTTTATTTACCATGTCGTCATAGAAATTGCCCATCTGTAGCATATCATTTTACGCAATATGCATGTGGAAATATATTCGACGATAATGCGTAGCGCCTAAAATTTGAAAATATGCGACACGAATTTTGTTAGCTGGTTGGCAAAATAATCGATAGGGTGGCGTTACCATATCGTTAGATATTCACAGAATTTAATAACCATTCAACACTTTTTGTTGCCACCTAACAGCATTTAGTCAACACTTAACACTGCCCAATTAACAGAAAACATATCGTCCATCTCTAGAATGCAAGCCGTAAGCGCAAGCTGGCAGCACTGTGTGCAAAAAATACATACGATTTAAACTAATGGAACAATTACGTATTAAGTGAAAAGAACGCACCAAAAGTAACAATAAAGTAAACGCTTAACAACTTCGTGCTATAAACGCAAACAAATTGGGCCAGTGTGTGCTGCGGTATACAAATAAATCGAAGAAAAAGTGATTCAAACTAGTTTCAGCTTCAGCACCTTGGATTTCGATTACATTTTTCATCTATACACTTGCAAAAAAAGAGACCAGAGCAGCAACAGCAGCAGCAGCCGTCACAGCATTGGAGAACGCCGTTAGAGAGACAGAGAGCGCTAAGAAGCGAGAACGTAGGAGAGGAGCCAAAGCCAGACAGGCAGCCAGCGCAACATAGCCAACAACAGCGGCCCGAACGCGTTGAATATCGACAGTAAAATACAATAAAATCAAATCAAAAGAAGTGTCCAAATTTAAAAAAACTAACAATTTATTAATTGTATACGCCACCGCGCTCATCAACAGAAAAAGGCACACACAAAACGTATCTCACCTAAAAAAAAACATTTGGTTTTATTTTTTTTTGCAAACGGCTGAGTAAGCGTAGAAGAGTGCAAAAAAAAACGTACAAAAGAAAGAAAAGAAAAAAGGAGCCCAGGAGCAACGAACTGTGTGTGCGGTGTATGCTCTGAGTGTAAAAGGGTAAGCACTATATACACTTTCTTGTTTGATGTTTTTGTTATTGCTGCTGCTGCTCTGCAGACCACACGCTCTTATTGTCTCGCTCACACTCGCAGAGGTTGCCACTGCTGCTGTTGCATTATCGTTGGTGGCGGCGGCGGCGAAACAGCAGGTTTATCGGTTGTTTTTTTTTTTAAATTTATTTTCGTATTATCCATGTTTGAAAAGTGTAATGAAATCAAAGCATTACAAAGTATTTTGACGTGCTTACACATGTCTCGCTAGCATTTGTGATTGTGTTACGTACATGCGGGCACATGCGAAAAACAATATTGAAAGTCTGGTTCGATACATTGAACGCATGTGGCAACGCTGTGCCATCGCCAGACACAGACACATGCACATACACACACACGTTAATATATACTGCGAAAAGAGTAGCACCAGCAAGAAGAAGAAGAAGCAGCAGCGGCAAACTTCTCGCGCGGTGTATGTAATGCAGCAACTAAATTTGTTGTAAAACTAAACTTTTATTACGTTCAAATCGAATTTCAATTTAAAATTTACACTCATCAAAGTGTTAACATTTCGACAAAATCTACACACACAGAGCCAAAACGACAAACAATCCAATAACGCACTCAAACAATCAAAGACAGTTCTGCGAATGCGTATGCATATATACATATCACTGTGAATGCGCGTGTGTGTGTGTTGTGTGTGGTGTGTGTGTGTGTACCACTGAGTGTACGTGCGTGTATGAGTGTATATGTGTGTGCTATTAAACGGCACATTTTACAGTGCCTGTCGTTGTCGAACAACAGCAAATGCCGTGTTTATTTGGCTTTTTTGATTTAAACTCTTCTTGTTCGCCCCATTCGAATTAAACTACGAAAATAACACAAAAGTAAAGTGCGAGTGTCGACAACCCGCCCCCTTCCCATTCGCTTCACTCTTCTTGCATGTGTTTGTGTGTGAATGGCTTTTTTTTTTTCTTTTTTTTTTGTGGGCAATTTTTAATGTTAGCAAACTGCCAAATATGAATTATGTTGCACATATTGCTAATCATTTAAACAGTTTGCATTTGCAGCAGCAGCAGCGCTGTTGTTGTTGTGATTTTGGCTGCTTCTCTCTCTCTGTGTGTGTGTGTGTGTGTCAGCCATTGTTCTTCTTTAATTATTACACGAAGACGCCACCGCATACTTCTTATGTTCTGTTTCTACTTCTGTTCTGTGTGTGTGTGTGTGGGTCGCACTGTCGCTCGCTATTGCGAGGGTGTACGCAAGGGGGTGGGGAGGAGTGCGAGGGGGCGCCAAGCATTTGAGCGCAAGCACACTCGGAATCACTTCACTGAGTGGTGTCTCGCTCGCACATATAATAAACGAGAATAGCGAGGTGTCTCCTATGTTTGGCTCGCTCTGTTCTTCAACAACTTAGTGCTCACACGCAGGCATTGGTGGCATGGGGCAGTTCGCTGTGTAGCCCCCATGGAGGTGCAAAACACATACACACACGTACACTCACACACACATCGAAGCAGTTCTTTCCATGCAACCCGGCGACGGTGGCCCACGTATCATAACAAATAAAACAATACACAAAAGTCGCAACAAACAAATGCAGCAGCGGCAGCAGTTTGTTGTTGTCACCCCCACCACCCCACCCACTTTACTCCTATACTCACATTCTCTCTCTCTCTCTCTCTTTCTCGCACACACACTCTTGGTCGCTCTCTCGTTTTTAGACATTTTTACAGCTCACACAAAAAGACTGAGAAGACGGAGCAACAAAAACAACAACAACACACACAAAGGAGAGGCGCCAAGGAGGCAACTTTAACGGAGAGATCGACCTCGGCACAAGCTTGCAAAGAACTGCAACATCCCAGAGGCAGACAGACAGGCAGCGATTAGCGTGAAACGCGCGGCGGCAGTAGGCGGCAAAGGAAGCTAACGCTAATGAGGATCTATTGGCAGCATGAGTACACTGGGGGGAAGTAGGGGAGAGCGAAATGCCAAGCCCAAATTCACAGCGTTGGATATAAATCGCATGTACAAGAATAGTCGTGTAAGTTCAATCCCAATCCCAACACACACACACACAGACCCCATCAACAAGATATTTGATCTATTTATTGCAGGGCGAATCGAGTGAACCATCAGCCCAAAAGAATCAAGTGCCGCGTAAACATGGAATGCAAATCTTGGGTAAAGTGCCCTCCGCTAGGCGTCCACCAGCCAATCTGCCATCCCTGAAGGCCGAGACCAACAGCAGCAGCAACAGCAGCAGCAGCAGCACCAGCAACAGCAGCAACAACAACAACAACAGTGCAACACCCCTAAATAACAACAATAACAACAATCTCCAAGCATCTGTCGAAGGTAAGTTGTGTAGATCATCCCCCCGTCTATATATATATATAAATATATATATATCTGATGTGACTCTCTTTGTTTGTGTTTGCTTTGCAGGCAACAGCAGCAGCGGCGGCACACCAGGAGGAGGAGCAGCAGGCGGAAGTGCGACGACAATTGGAGGCTTAGCCGCAAATAGCAGCAGCCACAACAGCATCGCCACTGGTCACAGCAGCGGTAACAGCAGCACCACCACAAGCAGTGGAGGAGCAGCAGCAGCGGTTGGCCAACACAGCAACAGCACCGCCAGCAATTACAATAGCAACTCAAACAACAACAGCAGCAGCCATAGCGGCAACAACAACAACAATAACAAGAACTTGAAACTAATCAACAACTCGGCCAACAGCGGCGGCAATTCAGCCAGCAGCGGCGGCGGCATAGCAGGATCAGTTGGTGGTACTGTAAGCGGCAGCGGCGGCATCGGCAGCCACTCTGCTAATTCACCGAAAACATGGTCAGCGATAACGACAGGACACGAACGTGCAGGTGGGAACGGTGGGCATGGCCACTACGGCAACCGGCAGACACATCAACATCAACACCAACAGCACCACCATCACCACCACCATCAGCAGCAGCAACAGCAGGTGGTACCGCACTATCAAAGTCCACAGTTTCAATACGAGTTTCCCACACTAGTGGGCGGGGGCGGAGGCGGTGCTGCATCCTCAGCGGGCACTGCCAGCGGCAAATCCAAGGATCAGCATGCCCACTACCAGGGACAGCAACAGCAGCAGCAGCATGCCCAGCATCATCACCAGAATCATCAATATCAGCAGCAGCAACAGCGCGATTATCGCGATCATCATGGCCATCATGTGCGTCAGTATGGCGGCGCTGCACATGGACACCACTCTCATCGCCCGAATGCGGATGCCGGCGGCAGTTACAGAGATGGCAGCGACGACGTCGTCGGCACAGGTGGCGCTGGCGGCAACAACGGCGGCGAATTGAGCGAAATGAGCCTGCGTCCACAAAACGATCCGGCTGCCTGGCTGCAGCAACAGGAGAAGGCTGCCAAGGAGCTGGCATTGAACCAACAGGGCCAGGGCCACCACCATCAGGTGTCGTCCAATGGCAGCGGCAGCGGCTCCGGTGGCACAGTGCCACTGCCCATATTATCGCTGCTGCCGTCATTCATGCGCAGCGGTGCTCCGATGCCCGCTTGTGGCCTCGGTGGTGGCGGTGTCGGTGCTGGAGCACCAACAATGGCAGCAGCCGTGGCAAGCGGCGCAATAGATATGGGTGGTTGTCCATCGGTGCCCACTGCCTATCAGAATGGCATCGCCGGCAATCGATCCGCCTCGCCTGCCGTGCTCGTCGGCAGTTTTCGTGCTGCGGCCGCAATACCCAAGCGACCGTCATCCGTCTTATCGGGACAGGCGGCAGGACAACAGTCGGTCATCATTGGCGGCAGCGGAGGAGGCAACACGCCGCCGCAGCAATTGATGCAACAGCATCAGCACCAGCATCAGCATCAGCACCAGCACCAGATGCTGCAACAGCAGGCGAACGGATCGAGCGGTGTGCGGCACAAGGACAAGGACTATGTGGTGGAGCCGGAGGTGGCGCAAATGCAGCGACCCATTATACGCGAGGAGGATCTGGAGCGTCTCAATGCGATTGCCAAGGACGACAGCTGGACGAAGCAGGATGATATTGACTATACCAAGAAATTAACATTTTCCGACGACGAGGAGCACGCCAGCCCCGACGATCAGCACCACAGCAACAGCAACAACAATAACAACAACAATAAGCAGCTATCGTCCGTCAATGAGCAGCGCAAATTGTCGAGCAGCAGCTCCTGGCAGCGCGGCAAGGATAGCAGCGAGCGTGACTTGGATGGCGTCCATGGTCTGCAACAACAACAACAGGATCAGGCTCAGATCCAGATTCAGTTGCAAGAGCAGCGACAGCAGAACGGTCATCGCGGCAGCTCCGGCAATGTGATCGGCGGCGGCGGTGGCGGTGGCATTGCCCTCGATGCCGGCGTCTATGAGCGGGTGAAACAGCGCAAAGAGGAGGAGGAGCGTCGCCAAATGGAGCGTAAGCAGGCGGCGGCAAAAAAGCTGCAGGAGCTCGAAATGAAGATGAACAGCAAGGCGAAGGCGCTTAGTGAGGGCAACAACAGCAACAGTAGCAGCAGCAGCAACAATGCCACCGCATCTGTAGGTAACTCAAATAATGAGGCATCAGCAGCGCCACTGGGCAACGTCAGTGAGGATGAGGGTGGAGGTGTTTGCGCTGCTGGACAGCAACAACAACAGCAGCAGCAGCGACGACCGCGCAGCAGCATCTCGAGCAGTGGCAGCGGCCCTGTCTCAACATCCCTTGCCGGGTCCACAGCTGGCGGCGATTACGGACAGAAGCCCGTCTTCATGACGCATTTCCAATCGAATTTACCGCCGCGCTTTCAGCGCCAACAGCAACAGCAGCAGCAGCAACAACAGCAGCAGCAGCAGCAACTGCCACGGGGCGGTCTTGAAAAGAGCGCATCGGCGAGCAGCGCCTTTGATAGCAGTGCTTCGCGATATTTACAAAAGGGAAGTGGTGGCGGCTCTAATGGTGGAGGCGGCGGTGGCGGTGGCAGTGGTGTGCGCAGCATTTCTGGAGGCTATGCCCGAGTTGGCAGCAGCGGCAATTATGGACGAAATCGTCATGACAGCGCCAGAGAAGAGCAGGATGTGACTGCGTCAGGTGCCGAACAATCGAGATACACTCGCGGCCAGGATTATCGCAGTGGACAGCAGCAACAGCACCAACAGCAACAGCAGCAATTGTTGCAATCGCGCAGCATCTCGGAGAATTCGCATCGCAAGACGAGCGTCTCATCCGGCGATGATGTGGGCTTGGGTGGTGGTGGTGTTGGTGGTGGCGGCGCCTGTTCGTGGGCAGAGCAAACGGATGCCGAGCAAAAGTATCATCGGAATCGCGAGGAGAGCTTCTCATCGACGCACAGCCATGATTCGGCCGTGCAGATCAAGATACTGCAGCGGCCGGCGCGCCAGCCAAGCCTCAGCGAGGAGAAACCCACTGGCATGCTCCAGAAGCAGTCCATGGATCTAATGCAGCCCACACAGATACTGAGACGGAGCTTGGAGCCCGCTGACAAATTGGAGGAGAAGTCAACGGAGCTTGGCTCCGATCCGGAGGCAGTTAAGCCGCCGCTTTTGGCATTCCCCGGCGCCAAGATTGACGACGACAAGGAGTCGTTGCGCAACTTAACGATAGGCTCCAACACCACCAATTCCTCAGCCATGGCCATGGCCGCATCCGCAACGCAGCCAGCGTCGGTGAAGCGACCAAGTCCACGTGGTGGTCGTGTACGCGATGAGCTGCACACGACGAGAGGCGGTGCCGGGCGCAACTATCCGACCAGCGGGGCAGGCGCTGGTGGCGGCGGTGGTGGCAACTATCGTGGTCAACGCAGCAGCAGTGACTGGAGCAGTCGCAACAGTGGCGTGCGTCGCTACTATGGCAGCGGTGGTGAACAGTCTGAGCAATCCGAGGACGTCGATGAGGACTGCTACAGCAGCAGCGGCGGTGGTGGTGGTGGTAATGGTGGTGCGGCGTCACGACGCAGTCCCAAGGTGGTGCAATCACGCTCCGACCACAGTAGCAACAGCAGCGGCCAGTCATCTGGTGCAGCAGCAGCAGCCGGATCTGGTGCAGGAGCAGTCGTCAACAAGGCGGGCTTCTCACCACGCGGCGAACCGTCGCGACGTGGACGCGGCGGTCTCTCCAGCGGTGGTGGCGGCGGCAGCTCCTCAGCCGGGTATCGACGCCAGCAACAGGGCGGCAACAGCAACGTTGCTGGCGGTGGTCGGGCCTACGGCCGGCTCGGTTACGAGGAGTACAACAAGCAGCAGCGCAGCTCAGAATCGGAAACGGGCAATGCGGATTTGGATAAGACCAAACAGAACCAGATGGCGCTCAGTGCGGGCCTGCACAAAGGTAAGGATGACAAGGAGGAGCCAACGTCCGATAAGGACAAGGGCAGCAACAGCAGCAACAGCAACACAACCAACACTGCCGTGGCCAAGGAGGAGCCACACAAGGATGTACAAGCAGGAGCAGGAGGAGCTAGGCCGCCGCCAGGACTAAGCACAGCTGGTGCTGCTGTTGGGTCTGGTGGCGTGCCGCCCTCATTGGCTGCGCCTGGCAGCGAAATGTCTGGCAAGAAGAAGAGCAGCGAGTGCACAACAATTGCACCGCCAACAAATGCAGCAGCAGCAGCAGCAATTGCCGCCGCCGCAGCAGCAGCAACACAAACTACAATAGCAACAGCAGCAACACCCATTGGCGACAAGTCCAAGCTGTCCGCCATTGGGGAGAAAACAGTGGTGGGTGTCGTCGGCGCCAGCAATCTGTTGATCGATGCCAATGCGCCCGTGAACACCATCATCTTTGAGAACTCCACGTACAAGCAGCAGCAGCAGCAACAGCAGGCGGTAACTGTTGTGACGCTCAAGCAGCAGCAGCCATCGCTGGGAGGAGCTGCTGCAACAGCGGCAGCTGTCGATAGCCTCTCCAGCGCTCTATCCCAAATGAGTTTTGGCGCCAAGGATGACGAACAGCAGCAGGATATGAAACTGACCTATAGCTTTGGCGATGATTCGACGTCGCTCAAAGTGGTCGACAATCTCGATGCGGTTAGCAAGCAACAACAACAGCAGCAGCAGCATCAACAGCACCAACAGCAACAGCAACAACAGCAGCAGCAGCAGCAAAACAATTCCACAGCGGATCTGAACATGAAGATTGCGAGTGTGAAAAAGGTGTGGGAATCAGCCACGCCCATGTCGGAGGCAACACAGCAGAGCGGTGTGCAGCAACAGCACTCGCAGCAACAGCAACAACAACAGCAGCAGCAGCACGCGCAACAGCAGCAACAACAACAACAACAGCAGCAGCAAGCAGCCGCCGCAGCAGCAGCTGCTGCTGCCGCAGCCGTTGCACAGCAGCAACACGCGCAACAGTCGCAGCATGGCCAACAGCACGGACAGCAGCAGGTGGTGGATGACAGTGGCAGCCATATGAGTGCCGCCACCTTTGTCGCTGCAGTGGCCGCCTCGCAGCAGCAGCAGCTCCAGCAACAGATGCCGCATTATGCCGTCCCCACGGTCCACATGCAGCAGAGCCATCACCAACAGCAGCAACAGCAGCAGCAATCGCACCATCAACAGCAGCAGGCGCATCATGCTCACCATGCTTTGTCGTCGCCGGGACCCGTTTATGGTAGCCACGGTTCGCCGTTTGATGCTGGCTCGTTGGAGCAGCAGTTCCAGCAACAGCAGCAGCAGCAGGAGGATTACCCCAGTCCACAACAGCAGCAGCAGCAGCACTCGCAGCAGCATCAGCAGCAGGTGAAGGCCAAGCAGCTGCATGCCGGCCTGGGTATGTCGCCGCCGCCCAGCCATCAGCAGCAGCAGCAACACTCGCAGCAACAGCAACAACAACATCAGGCACAACAACAACAGCAACAACAGCTGCCGTTCTATCAGGCATCGCCACAGTTTGGCGTCGGCGCCATTCCAACGATTCCCAGCCCACCGGCGGTTGTGTTCAACTCATCGCAGCTGGCGCCGCCGCCGCCACCATCGCAGGCGGGCAATCTGTACGCTCCATTCCATTCGCTTGATCATTCGAGCCGCTCACCCGCCTATTCAGCGGCAGCGGCCGCCGCCGCGGCGCACAGTTTTCCGGGTCATTATGCGGCCGCAGCAGTGGCGGCTGCCGCCGGTGGCGCCTTCAATGCGTACGCTATGCAGCAGCCTCATGGACATGGCGGCAATATGCCGCCACCGCCAACGGCGCCCACGCCGGACGTCTACACCAATCTGGCGTCACAATTTCGACTCGGTGGTGGTCCCTTTGGCCAGCCGCAGCCCAATTCGCAGCAGCTAAGTAATCCCAATGCCGCGCCCGTCGCCATCATTTCCTCGAACAGCAGCTCCATGATGTCGTCGGGCACGTCCAAACAGCAGGCAAGCCAGCAGCCAATTGGCGCCATTGGGTCCAAGTCGGCGGCCGGCGGTGGCGGCGGTCCTGGTCCCGGACCCGGCCCCTATGCAGGCGCCCAGCCGTACATGAATCTTTATGCCGGACCGCCGCAGCATCCGGGCCAAGGTGGACCACCGCCCGGCGCACATCAGTTGCAGTCGAACAGTTACTACTCGAATTCGGCACCCGGCGGACCCAGCGGTCCCCAGTTCTATGGTGGCCCGCCGCCCCAAGGCGGCGGTGGCGGCGCCCAGAATTATGGCCTCGCCTCGGCGGCCGGCATGTATGGTGGGCATCAGGGCGGTCCGCCTGGCTCGAATGGACCACCGGGGCCACAGTCTCAGCACTCGATGGGCAACTTTAATACACAGTTCATGAACTCACAGCTGCTGACGGCGGCCAGCATGGGTCAGTTCCGTGGCGGACCAACGCCCGGCGGTGGCTACCTGAAGAACACTCAGGGCCAGGGACACATGCAGGACTCGGTAAGGAGTGAACTACAACTACAGCTACATCCACAAGCACAAGCCCAAGCACAAGCACAAGCACCACAACTATCAAGCACACACTACAACAACTCAACTCAACTCTCTAACTACCACAGTTTGTCCATGTTCAGCCACTTTAATAAGACCCAATCCCCCAATAATTTGTATTAAGTATTAAACTTTGTACGCTTTTTGCTCGACTCGGTTTCCCATCTAAATAGAGCCAGTCTCTGTTTTGTCACGGAACTAGATATTCTTCATTAATATCTAAATATCTATCTGATTTTGTGCATTAATTTTAATAAAAGTATAAAGTTTTAAAACAATTAGACAAACCATCAACTAATTTGCCTACAAAACTATATATATATATACTATATATATATATATGTGTGTGTGTGTGTGTGTGTGTGTGTGTCAGACCGTAGCTAAAACAAGAAAAATATTCTATATAGTACTCAACAGACTATAAACATTTTCTAGTTTTATGTGAAGCACAAATTAAGTCGTAATTTCACGTTGAAGCTTCTTGAACTGCGTAAGCAAAAGTTCGACCATATCTTTTTCGATCACAACATTTCCAATTGAACTCCACACATCCGAAATCGGACATCCGACATGGGTGGGCAGAAGTGCAACCCTGCATTCAAGGAAGCGGAAAAGAGCCGAATAAAGAAAAATAATTCATGCCCAATTACTGGGCGTATCGACACAGAAAATGTGCAACGCCGCATTTATATATATAAATTCAAATTCTTGATCAGCATCATAAACCGAGTCGATATAGTGTGTCTGTCCGCATTTTAAATAAGTTGAACTCTCCCTCAGTTTTACAGATTGTTGTTGTCGTGTTGTGACTTATGATGTTGAAGCCGACCAGATCGGATCACTCTAGGAACAATCGAGAATCGAAAGAGGAGCTTGAAGTTGTGGTATCTTCTCGTATATATATGACAATCTTGTATGATTTTGGTTGAGCTATAATACCAAATATCCTTTTATTATGAACTAGAATATCTTTGCATACTTTTGGGAGAATTTATGCTCATAACATTATAATTTCAAAAGTAGCCCGATTCTTGCAATATATTCCCAATACCAATAAACAGTAGAGAAGAAATGTGTTGCTTGAGGTGATGGAAACCCAACTCATCGACTCTGACTCTGACCCAGATCCAGATCCAGATGCAGATGCAAATGATTGTTATTGAAATGAGTTTCCACATTTTGGATATGTTTTTTGATTCGTATATTCATTGCAGATGGGCAGACAGCTGAAGAGTCCTTTGAGCGCCGACATGAGCCTGGGCCTGGCCAAGCAGGTGCAGTCGCAGACCAGTCCACCGCACCACAAGAACTATGGCGGCGTAAGTAGAGCAAAAAACGGATCATGAACGCAAATCCACTCACTGACCTCAATTCTCTCCATCCATTATCTATTATGCAGTGGGACCTGCAGAATCAGGTGCTGCAGCAGCAGCAGCAACAGCAGCAATCTCAGCAGCAGCAGCGACAGGGCGGCAATGGCAACAATATGAATGCGTTGGGTGGTCGCAATTCCGGTGCCGTTGGCAGCGGATCCAGCGGCTCCCAGGTGGTTGGAGGCGGCGGCGGCGGCAGTGGTGGTGCTGGTGGTGGCAACGGCGGTGTCGGCAGTGTGGGACAAAGCGGCGGCGGTAACCAGGGACGTTATCCGGCACCCATACAGCGACCCAACAACTATCCACAGCATCCACAACAGCAGCAACAGCAACAGCAGCAGCAACAACAACAACAACAACAACGCGACCAGGCGGCGGCTGCGGCGCAGCGCGCCCAAAGCATGCGTCAGGTGACGGGTGGCGGCGGCGGCGGCACCGGCAGCGCCGGCAATAATAACAATGCCTCCGGCGTGCCACCTGGCGCCAACAATGGCGGCAACGGCGGCCCTGGTGGCCCTGGCGGCGGTGGCGGCGCTGGCGGTGGCGGCTCATCGCCAGCTGCAACAGCGGCACAGCTCAGCAAGCCATATTATTCAAACAATGCGGCAGGCGGTGGCGGTGGTGGTGGCGGCGGTGGCGGTGGCGCCAATCGTGGTGAGTGGCACGCCAATTGAGCGCACGATCAATGGTGCCACGCCCAAATAGACCCCTCGCACACACACACACACACACACACACACACATATACACAGACACACACATGAATACACACGTACATACATAAACACATAGATACATTTTCACACATATGCAGAAATTTATAGGCGCGATTCGTAAATGGAGCATTGAATTATTAGGCAATGTGCGTTTATGGAGAGAGGGAGAGAGGGAGAGAGGGAGAGGGGGAGAGTGAGAGAGAGAGACAGCAGCAAAGCAAGAGAAACATTAAGAAATTAATTAAAGCGAAAGCGAAATAAGAAATGAAACCGAATTAAGCGCAAAACTAATCTTAAACAGGAAAGAATTAGCCATATTGGGCACGCCGAAGATAAAATACCCTTGCAGACATCTAATTCACATTATAGATTAGAAGAGAAAAGAAACAAACGAGAACAAAAACCGAGCGATTATTACTATATATATATATAGACATAATAGTTGTCCCGATGTCAATGATTTATTTTGAGAACTGGGTGACTATTGAGTTTGTTAAAATGTGTGGAAAAAAGGAAGCTCATCATTCGACATTCGTTGGTTCCTGTGGCAGCCGATTGGTATCGCTTGATATAGTTATTCGATACGGCTGTCTCCGTTATACTGCCCACTGTCTGCTGCAACAATAAGGAGACGGAGATATTCAAATTTCAACTACCCACTGCAAGGGTATATCAAAAAGTTGGAAAACTGGACTTAAGACTAAGACACAGCCAACGCTCCTATAACAAAAAAAAAAAAACAAAGTTCAGCTCTGAAAAGTAACAAAAAAAAAACGAAAGGAAAATAAATTATATATATATATATTTATATATATATATGTATATTTATATATATATATAGAGAGAGAAAAGAACAAAGTACACGAAAAAAAAAACTTAAAAGAAAAAAGAAACAACACGAAGAAGAGGGCAAGTTTGAAGCAGCCACGTCCCCTGAGAAACGCCTAATTACAACAGCAACAACAACAACACCAGGAATGCCAGGAAACAATCGAAAATATGCAACAAGTACAACAACAACAACAAAATGAAGTTGAAGAAAAAACACAGAATATGCAAAGGCAACTTATAATTTAGTTGGTTTGAATACACATCAAAGCACACACACACACACACAAACACACCCATACACACACATACATTTGCATATACATATATAAATATATATAGAAATGGATTGAATCTGCAACTGCATTAAAGTAATTAAAATAAAAACAAAAACCGAAAGAAACAACAAAAAAAAATAAAATTGACCAGCGTCGATTTACACAACCAACAACAAACAAAAAAAAAAAAAAAACAAAAAACAAAAAAAACAGCAGTAACAGTAACAAACAATATTATGCTTTTCATTAATTATTATTCACATAAATATATTTTATATTATAATTATTATCATTTCTTTTAAAATGTATTGTGTTAACTTTTAGCGTTTAGTTTATGTTAAAAAAAAAAACAAAAAAAAAACAATCAAACAAAACAAATCGAAAGTGAAATTGAATGCAGAGTGTATTTTTTGTCAAACAAATTTACATAGTACACACACACACACACATACATACATACTACATACATACATGCATACATACATACATAGAAACATATAAACAGCAATGCATACATACAAACATATACAAGCATAAAAATATAAACCAATTATTTTTGGCACTGTGTTTGCTATCATCATTTTTTTCTATATATATATAGCTTCTTTTTTTTTTTGTTTTTTTTTTTCTCAAATGGAGCATTGATGGAAACACACTACTAATAACTCTAACTTATGATTATGCTACAATATTTTACATTATACATACTTCTACCAATCTAATGATTATCAATATCGATCTTTGTAGAGAGAGAGAGAAACAGAATTGAGAAACGCAAGCTTTTAAGTTTGTTTAAGCGCAAAGTTAAGTTGAAAAAGTAAACAAAAAAAAAACAAAAAAAAACGAATAGTTATGTATACCTCTTTGTTTTAAAAACCAAGTGTTGAATTCAACATACAAAAAAAAAAAACAATTTTTTTTTGTGTGTTTGCGTCACAAGTTGAGCTTGGCTTTGGGGCCTATCAGCTAAATCAGACGCAAACAAAAAACTCAACTTGAACCTCGGCTTAGAAAAGTGTTCAAACAGAATAGCGCCCGGGTGTTAATCGCCTGTGCAGTGCGCAGTGCTGCCCGTCAGCTGTTTAGTGTGATGGAAACCTGCAAATCGATCATTTCCGTTTCAATGTTGAATAACAGCTGCAAATCTGTTGTCAATATACAATTTTTTATTTTTTTTTTTGCTGTTGTAATTGAATTGTTGTAGAATGAGATTTGATAGGTGTCAATGGCAGTCGTCTATCGTTGCAGTCGTTGTGGAGCTGCTGCAATTATATATTATTATTATTAGCCCGCCTGCAGCCCCCAGCTCACAACCACAAAAACCAAAGGTCCCTTTTTGGAGATCGTGGCTAAAGCTGTTCACCAACACTGGGAGCTGGCAAAAGCAAAAGAAAAGGGGGGAAAAAAAATGAAAAATAAAAAGAAAAGAAAACTAAAAACAAACTAAAACTGCAATCGGACACGAATAAGATTTATTTATGTTGTATGTGCTCAAAAAAGGTAATGAATGAGGCAAATTAGAAAGACAAAAACAAAAAGGAAACAAACATTAAAAAAACACGTAACGAATCAAAACGAAACCAATTAAGTAACTGTAACTTAACAAGGATATAGCATGCGCATATACGTACATACATATACATTAATACATACAATACACACATACACATTATAGTGGCAAAATCCAAGTGAGGAAACACTCAAATTTTTAATGACAAACCTTCCCCCTCCCCCCCCAACAACAATCAATAATACTGATTATACATATTATGAGAAAAGTAGTAGAAGCAAATACAAACATGAAAAAAATAAGAGCAAACTGATTACATAACTAAATACATACATTTTTATGTATTTTTCGCACTTCGCTCGGCTGCTGCTGCAAAACTTCAAAATTCAAATTTAAATGGTGGTATATATGTTAATGTGTTTTGCCAGGGCAAACCGGTTTAGTTATTAACAAAAAAAAAACAAAAAAACGAAAAAAAAAGGAAACAATTTGCAGATGCAGATGCGAAATGGCCAGCGCTTGCTATTTAAACACAATACAAATACATGTAAAAGATATATTTGATAGCTATAGCATAAACATAGAGTTGATAACTGATTAATTTCTACATACATACATGCATACATATATATGTGTATATATATATTTATATATATATATATATACATATATATGTACATATACATATATGGTTTTTCGTCTCAATCTCTATCTACCAAGCAAGAAAACGAAAAGTACATGGTCATATATAATACATACATACTACGTACATATACATATATAAACATATATATATATATACATACATATATATATATATATATATATATATATATATACATGTGTAAACCATTTTTACATTCAATTCATTCAAATTAATTTTTAGTAATACTGAAATTTCGATAACTGGGCTAAAACAAAACAACCCTAGAAGTGGAACATTTTAAACAAGTTTAATGAAATGAAATAATGAAAACTTTAAATAAATAAAAAATTTAAAACAAAATCAACGATTACTCAATCTGCCGTTATTCCCAAGATATTGCAACCATTTCGAGCGAGAGAGAAGTGCAATCTGCAGAAATGAGCGAGACAGCATAAATGTTAACATAAGTGAGCGAAAAAAAAGACATCATTCCTTAGCATGGTGGGCAACGTAACTGATAATTGCCACATAATCGGACAGCTGACGAATCCTCACACGTGCTGCAATCAAGATGTTATCTCAGAGAGAGAGAGAGAGATATAGGGAAAGAGAGAGTTGCTTGCATTACATAATGAAAATGGATTCGGTTTTGAAAATGGTTTATTCCTTCAAGCTCATTTGCACTACACTTAAATATGAATGGCTGCTATCCTGCAGCTGCTCCCCAGGACACAACGAGCACATCTAAATTGTGGTATCACCTCTACTTCTTCTTGGGCTTCATGATCTGGTAGGCAATTACCAGACCCACAACAGCGTATGTTGCCTTCGCCACCTGCAAAACAACATTTTAGATTTCCATTTCCCTTGCAGATTGATGGTGGGGGGTGGGTCTACTTACATTTGCACGGCCTGCCATAGTTGTGCCATTGAAGATCTTCGAGAGGCCGGTCAGTTTTTCTTGTTCACCAGCCATTTTGCTATGCGCAGAGTGAATGTTAAGTAATCAGCAGCAAAATTGTTGCAATTACTTACCTACTTTCAGTTTGTTTTGCGACGAGCTGCAATTGAACCAACGAAAAATTCTGCAAATAGGTTATACAACTGAGCGTGATGTGATGCCAGTCTGTGTTGTTGTCAGCGTTGCCACCTAAGGCAACAAGGTGGCAGCGCTGCAGTGTGGGCAGCCCAACGTGATATCAATTATCGATAATGCTTATCGAAGGCGCTGCATTTCAAATTAAATACATTTTTATTGCAACTTGTTGAGCTATTAAGGCGTGTCTCGTCAATTCGTCCGCTTGTCAAATGTCAAGTGCAGCTTTTGCAAATCGCATATAATTATTTGGATTAAATGATGAAAATAGCCCGTTCAGGCGCTGAACAGGGCCTCATTAAAAATATAGTGCAGCCTGTGAACAGAAAAGCTGACTCTTAATTACAAAGCGTAGCCATCAAAACGATGTCATTTACCTACCTCTTAATGCAACGAGAGGCGAACAAAAAGAACACGACTCAATGGTGGAGGATGGTGATTTTTAATTCTATGCCACGCGACTGAATAGCTGGCGCCCAAAAAGGATATATAAAAGACTCTGACGGGCGTCAGTCGACAGACAGATTAACTGCGGCCATGGAGGACAAAAACTTTATGCGAACGCAGGTGCTCGCTTTCCGGCTAATTGGCGTGGACTTGTGGAATGCCACCAGAACAACTGATCGGTTGCATATCTTACTGCTGCTCCTAGGCTCAAGTAGCACCTTTGTGGGTCCATTCTGTCTGGCGATTCGGTATAATCTGAACGATATGGGCATAATATCGGATATCCTCGCATCCACGATTACCGTTATTGTAAGCATAATTAAGTGTGCCATATTCCTGTATCATCGCAAGCAATTTGTGCAGCTAATTTATCGCATTCGCGGCATATTCAAAAAGGGTAAGTGGCTGAAATCACAAAAAAAAATCAATTGATATTTTTATGAATTGGTTTTCAATTTTTATTAATTTTTTATTTGAATTATCATTTTTTTGGCTGCAGATTAGAAATCCACATATACATACATTGTTGGCTTCTCTGACTGAATTTATTTTTATTTATCATTGCTTCAGAATTTAGACAACACATTCGACCAGCTAAGGTCATGTATAAAATAACAGTGCTCTTTCCTGAGGTCCATTTTAAGAAATCTTGATTCTGAAATGGCCTTTGTGTCGAATGTCCGTTTAAATAGGTACAAAAGGACAAACCAGCAAAAATACTATATTTTACTAGTAATATTTAAAGAAATTTAGTTCTGAAGGCAATATCAAGAATATTTACGCACATATTTAGGCCTGTGTGTAACCATTAAAACAACACTATTATCAATTTAGCGTTTAGCAATATCATCTGTTCAAGTTGCTTGAGATTTGCTCATAAAAACATTTTCTGGCCAAGAAGACACAGTTGCTGCAGTTTTTACAACAAAATCCATTCAGTTTTTGATCTAACTATCAATTCCCTAAGTTACCAAAGAAGATTAAAAATGTTTGCAACAATGTTGCAAGGTTCATCAAGTTACATGGCTTCGGGGCGGAATGAAATAAAAACCTTTGATAGTCAAGCCAATTGCCTAAGCAGTTCAATTGATTATTCAAGAATTCTTAGACAATTTTTTTTATTTATTTTTTACTTTCACCAATTTATTTTATTGTTTTTTTTTTTTACTTCAGCAAATCTTAGTTACTGTAGTTTAAATATATTATTTGGCTAAGTGCTTTCAGACCGTGAACTCATTAAAAATGGGTAAAAGTGTAGAATGGTAGAGAACATCTCCGATCCCAGAAAGTATAGAAATTCTTGATCAGCATCACTAGAAGAGTCTGTCTGTCCGTCTTCGTGTCTGTCCGAATTTTTTAAATTTAGTTGCGCAGAAGCCCCTTGATTTTAAAACTATCTTAATGAAACTTTGTGTATGTCCGTCTTTCGGTTTTGGTCACTCATGACGTCAGAGGCGGATCGAATCGGACCACTATATTATATAGCAACAAAGCAAGAGTCGGTCATCGAGACATAACAATATAACTACACAATTGTGGAATATTCAATAGCAAAAACATTTGTTTAAAAATTCAAATTCAAGTTCGGTGTGCTTTAGATAATAGTTGTTTCTTGTTTTAGTTAACCTTACTATTACATGATGATGGGCGCTTTATTTAATCATAATTATCAACATAATTTGATGTCCAGGACCTGGGCTAATTGATTTAATGTCAAACAAGTAAGAAACTTCTAAAGGGCTCAACTAGGAGATACCCTGAATCCAGCTCTTAATATAATTAATATTAATATTTGTGGTCGCTTCGATGGTCAATGGCTTATCGATATGTATCGATATTCCAAATTCTTTCTCTTATATTCTCCGAGATCGGCGTGCTCATACAGACGGTCCTGACTAGATCGACTCGGCAGTTGATACTGATCAAGATAATATATAGTTTATGGGGCGCAGATACTTCCTTCTAGTCTTACACAAAACCATCATATAATTTTTATCACATTCTCTCTGACAGAGATCGAGATCTGCCCAGAGGCAGCGACCATTGTAAATGCAGAGATCCGGAACGATCAATTACTGAGCTTTACCTACATGCGCTGGTTTAATACCTTCGTCATCCTGTCTTGGATTAAGCCGATTGCCATCATGGTGATGACCCGTCTGCGCACGGGACTCGTACATATGGAGCTGCCGTATATCAGCGCATATCCATGGGACTATCAGCTGGTGTTGCTGTATATACCCACATGTATATGGAATGTGCTGGCTGGCTACGGTACCATGTGCATGACTGTGGCCATGGACACACTGCTCTTTGCTTTATCATTCCAGGTATGCGCGCTGTTCAAGATTGCTCAACATCGCATCCGGCATCTTGTGCCGCAGAGGGACGCACCGCAGCAGGAGCTGCGGGAGCTGAAACAGGTGCTGCATCTGCACCAGACGGCTCTGATAATTGCCACTCAGCTGGGAAATGATCTCCGGCCATTTGTCCTTCTGCAGTTCTCTACAAACGTGTTGCAGTTGTGCTTTATCACCTACCAGGTGGCCAATCTGTTTCCCTCTGCCGATGTCATTCACTTTATGTTCTTTTTGGGCTCGGTCTTGATTGGTGTGTTCATCTTCTCGCACTGTGGCGAAAACATACAGCAGGCGAGCGATGACTTCGCAACTGCTGCCTATGACAGCAACTGGGTGGACTTTGCGCCGGCCACCAGGCACGCTCTGGTTTTCAGCATCCGGCGAGCCCAGCTACCCTGTCAACTTGATGGTTACTTTTTTAAGCCAAACATGGCCACCTTCTCGGCGGTGCGTACCACCTTGAAAGTTGTACTTGTTTATAGAAATCATTTCTAAATATTAGAAATATAATTCTTAAGAATTAGTAAGGCTTGTCATAAATCGACAATCCATTTTATTTTTGTTTTTAGAAATATTTTCTATTAGTACGAAATGCAGTTCTAAAAAGTAGAAGTGCAAAACCAATTTTTTAGAAAAAAATCGTTTTAAAATGCAGAAACAAGTCATGGAATTTACTGGCTCGGTTTTTATGTTAGAGATTAATTCTCCAAATTAAATAATCAATTTTTTTCTCTTAGTGTAGGCGCTGCTGCAAAGCAGATAATTAATTAGAATTTTTTCTACTTGTGCCTTCCCTGCAGGTGGTCCGCTCAGCCATGTCCTATCTCATGATGCTGCGCTCCTTCATGGTGACGGATCAGCAGTAACGCAGCACGGCAACAGAGTAACGGAAATTGAGGCAACAAACCACTGCAGCTGTCCGTCGCAAACTACAGTCAAAGGGAAATTGCAGTCTTTGTCAATATATCTATCTATTTATCTGACCTCTTTAGAGAGTATTCGATCTTTTTAATGCACGTTGTGTAATGAGCCCAGTACGTTCATAAATAAATCATGTTTAGCACTGTTAAACCATTCAGCTCAATTCATTTGCAACGTTTGCCATGTCGAATCGGATTCAAGTCGTAGGTTTTTCAAATAAATATAAACAAATGAAAGTAAACCGAAAAGGCTCGGTTAACGGTCATTTTGCTCTTAGTACTTCGTGAGCGGTGCTAACAATTGTCTGTCAAGCTTAAACCATAATTATTTCCTTCTAAACATTTAATTTTAATTTACGATTATCGATTTTTAAAGGCGGTATACCCTACAAATTGTATGGCTGTAACACATAAACACAAACATTTCAAATTTTTAGGGTCAGAGGGCCTAAGGCAGCCGATGTGGGCGTGACATGTTCCGATCTTCAAAGGATATCGCCAACAATTTACCTAAATAAATTTGAAGACTGTAGTCTAAAATTGTGGGAGATATCCTACCAAAAAATAATCAAAAAATGTATTAAAAAACATGAGATAGGGTCAAGCCTTAAATGGCCATATCTTCGTCAAAAATTGTCAAATTTAAACAAATTAGGGTATTTTTAGAATTGGTTTGATTTTTTTAACAAAAATGCATTAAACAAATTTGACGTCAGACTCATCTAAGAAAGATATTAAGAAGATATGCGGCTTTATCGATTAACTACTATCGATTTTATCGATTTCCTAGCCTCCTAGTGGATGTAGCACTCCAATTTTGACATTTTCTCTGCGTGGGAATTTTAAGGGTAGCGAAAAGAAGACATTGCACAAGACTAGAAACTTCTACCAAAGATCGAAATTTCTTGGCTACACCCACCCGGCACCTGTTATGAGATGGTATTACTTATAGATATCGGAGTATTTTGCAGTCGGCTACGCCCGACTCAACGTTCCCTCTTGTTTTTAATATATTTTTCTGTTTTTTTTTTTTGGCAACTAAAACACAGTTTCACGACCATGAAAATGGCCTTGAATTTAAATTAATTTTCTTTTTTCGTTGTTGCTAAATCGTTTTCGAACTTGTTGAGCATCACATTTTTTTAATTAATTTTTAAATAATTACATTTGTTAAAGAAAAACCTTGGCTTAAAATAAAATCTATTTTGACTTTGAAAAGTGACAAAATCCATAAAAATTTTTTCTGGACCAGCAACTCTTATATGAAACAGGCAGAACGAAGCATCTTCCATACAGTATATATATTCTTGATCAGCATTAACAGTCTGCTCTGCTCAACTTCATTGAATCTCAATATATATGCACAGCATCAATATACGCATTTTACCCATATTAAAAGCCAATAATAATTGGTTCAGGACATAATAATTTCGTCCGCTTGCTGATTGTGGACGACTACACGCAGAAAATAAATTGCCAAAAAATGAACAGAAACCTGAAAATATTTGAAATGATTAAAATAATATATACCCAGAAAAAATAACCACCTAAGTTCTTTAAGCACTTGCAGTTCTTTTTTGAAGCCGCAATCTGCACTTTATGAAAAATAGGTTGAACTCACCTTGGCGATTTTCTAAAATAGATTGGGATTTTATTTGAGTGTAGCAACAGCATCTTTTGTTGCTTGATTGCAGCAATATACATAGTTGACTGACTCGAATCCTGATTGATGAGCAGAAATAACAATTGGTTTTTCTCCTTACTTCATAAAAATATATCACGTATACGCAAGGATGCGCTCCGCTTCTCTACCGTTGATGTGCAAGTTGCTTGTCCTATTGCTAGCCCTCGTCCCCCTCCACCCCTCTCTCTCTCTCGCTCTCTCTTTCTTTATCCCCTGTATGTTTGAACTGTATTGTAGGTGCTTACCAACTTACCACATGTTGCCATAGCGCAAGTAGTGTTGAATATATTGGCAGCAGCTCAATTCTTGTGGCCATGAATGGCTTATCGAAAATAATAATAATAATAAAATAAAAATAACATACAAGTGGAAGCAGCTATTGCAACAGCTAAAAAACAACCACGTAATATTCTGTTAGCAGGGGAATAATATCATAACATGATCTCAGGCACGAAACTTCTTATAGGGGTGGGGCGGTGCGTAATTGTATTTATTTATTGTTTTGTGATAATCGATTTTTATCGATTTTCTAGGCGCCCCTCGTAGCACCAAAATGTTAACACTTTATCGGACGCGTACTCAGACGAGCATATATTCCAAGTTTCACGACTCGAGTTTTATGGGTGTTTATATATTCTTTTATAAAAAACAAGACATATTTCATCCATCAGGTGTCTTTGTGTTACACCTCCAAACCCACCTCCCCCCCCCCCCCCCCCCCCCTCATTGCTCTGTGACGGTGTGGCTGCGTTTTGTGTATTGTTTGGCTGCTGGCTTGATTTTCTTTGCCAGTGCAGAGCTAAAAGCCAACAGCGAATTGTATTTCAGTTTGTTCGTTTGACATTAGGCATTGTCCACCGTTGGACTCAATTAGTGCACACTATAAATAAACCACTCTCTGTCTCTCTTGCTCGCTCTCTCTCTCTCTCTCTCTCTCTCTCTCTCTCTTGCTCGCACTCTCTCTCTCTCTCTTTCTCTCTCTCTCTCTTTGTGTTTGCTGCGGCACCGACTGTTGTTGTTCTTGCCACTGTTTTTGCCGCTGTTGCTGCTGCTGTTGTGTGCAGTTACAAGAGCTGCACAATTGTCAAAGAAGCGTAAGCCAACCAACTTGGCAAGCATGCAGCAGCGCTAATGAGCGCTCTCGGGGAATCCCATTCATACCTGGAACACTCTTGCTAGCTTGGTGGCGCTTGTTGTCTATTTGCTGTTGTTGAGTTCGCGAGAAATCGTAGTGGCAAACGGCTTTTGGATTGCAACTCAATACATGTTCCAAAGAGTTGTATGCAAAAGCATAGCAATTACTACTTCAAGAGAGTGTTGACTTATTTTCACAGAACTGAGTTCTATATATATATGTACATATATACATATATATTCATAGCTTAAAGTCAATTTATCGTTCGTTGTCAAAGTATCGGAAGCAACCGTCTAGAATGATTTTTTTTGTAGCCATTGTGGCGATGTCTGCCTGAGTGGTTCCTGTGCGCTCTTCTCAACAGCGGCAATATAACAAAGGCTGACCATCGAAACGTCGCTAACTGGAATGCATCACGGTAAAAGAATGCATTCCGCTTTGTTGCCGCAATACGATTAGGTTAAAAGTTTCCGATACACAACACGACGCAATTATTGCTGCTCTTAGTGCTATTGGACTTTGTGATTAATGGAGAGCCACCTAATTAATTTATGATGTTGCCGGTCTATGCTGATATATGTTGATTGCACGAGGCCCGGAAGAGAGTGCAAAATATTGCTTTTGTCGCAAAAGCCAGCTTCAACGTTGAAGCCTTTCAATCAATGCTTGAGTTCTATGCCACTGTGTGCAATACATATTCGAGCTTAGAAGTAATAAAACAATTTCAAAATAGGCCAATGTATTTCAATTCAAATATTCATTAGGTTTTGTACAAAAGCAAGTCAATCGAGAGGAGTTTCAATTATAATCTACGATAATGAGAACGACAGAACTGGAGACATACCCAAAAGTAAACCACTCCCATGCTCAGCAACCTATTCGTGTGAAAACACTTATGGAATATTGGAGATTTTTAGAGTATTTCATTTTAAGCTACATGTAGACAGACTTAAATTAAAATATACCTTGATTTTGCCCTGTGCACGAATATATCGCAATTTTGAAGTCACTTCTACGATATACGAAGGCTTACTTGGAAACCAGAGGATATCTATATATCTTTATTTATCATACGCAGATTAAGTTAATACACCAAAATTTCATTATAAATTAAAAAAACGGCCATTGTAACTATAAAAGCTATATGATATAGTATAGAATAGTAATTATGATAATTCTTTGAATTGAGTGATTATCGTATTATTACGCAAAGAAATCATTGAGACTGAGAAATTGAAATATTGACTATACAAGGTTATATATCTGTTTGCTATCGTAGATTATATAGCCACTGATATTTGCCCGTTTAGGTTCACGTCATCTATAGTTCAAATTGTGATTTTGTGTGCCATTCTTTGGTCTATCGCTGGGTTAACTGATCCATTAAAGCGACTATAATAATTATTAAATAATGAGTGACAAGTACCCATGACACTCAATCATTTCTGGGAATAATTTCCTCACTAACAATTTAAGAATTGGCATTCTGTTTCACATTTCTCGCTAACTTGAAGCTTTTTGGCTTGCCATTATGACAAATAGCCAATTATCAAGTAGAGCAAATACACAAATGACTTTACATATAAAAACCCAAAATCATCTCCGAGGGGCTTTCCGATAACATGTGAAAATTATTAATTAGTTGATTAAAATCTATGAAGCGTGGTTAAAAAATATGAAAATACATTGGGAGTTATGTATATGATGTAGTATTGCAAATATGTAATTATAACATGGCAATTAAGTGGGTGCATTAAAATATCTTATCGATGCTCTTATTCGGACTAATCGTCGGAGCAATCGTTTTAACTGTATATTATTTTCATTTTACCCACAGATTGTTAATTTGCGTCTATTTTCCCACGTATCAAATTCCATTTGATTCCAAAGTTTTCGATTGGACGTACCTACAACGGTTATTTATTACAAATTCATTCGATATGTATGCAATCGAATAGAACGTTTTCATACTCCGATACAGAAGGTACAAGTAATCAATTTTTTTCCGACACCCCTTAAGCTGGTGACTGGAAACTTTGAACATTTATTCGTCTGTAAGCACGTCAGACAAAGTTTGAAAGTGTTAAAATCGATCAAATTGCTTATCGTATATCGATAATAACCGCATACCTAACTCAATTTGAAGCTTAGAGTATATTGTTGGCCACGTCCACCCCTGTCATGATTATACAATGGTAGAGCCACATAAGTCACAACATATAAAACACTGGGATCAGGGTATTTCGTAATCGGCTATGTCTATTTTTTTGGACTGCAGCGTTCTCATTTGTTTGTTTTTCGTTTATATGTCGCATCTGGTCGCTTGAGTCCACTAATGAGCGAAGTTTTAAGGTTTTGTAATTAAATGCACTGGACTAGAGTAAGTAACAAGAGGCAACGTTTTAGTCGGACGTAAACACTTTGATACCATAAGTAATATCAGCTGATAATAGGTGGCAATCGACAGGGTGGGTGTGGCCAAGAAATACCGTCTAAGTTTGCCTTTCAAATTGCGGCAGATATAAGCTTTTGTGCATTTTAGGAAGATATTCCCATTAAGCTTCCTTACAGGTTTGGTAACTTTAGCTCTTAAATTACGGGAGATGTGCATTTTTGAAAATTTTGTGGGTGGGAGTGGGCGTGGCTGGCCAAATTTGGTTATTGTAGCTCTTAAATTGAGGGAGATATAGGATTTTATCGTTTCTGGGGGCTGGAGGGGGCGTGGTCCAACATTTATTTTCTCGGATTTCTAAAGGGTGCTTTTGGCAATATATCTTTAAAATTTGATGACTGTAGCCTTAAAACTTTGGGAAATATGTGGCTTTATCGAATTGCGATTACCGATTTTATCGATTTCCTAGCCGCCTAGTGGACGTAGCACCACAATTTTGACACTTTGTCTGACGCGGACACAGACTAGTTTGCACAAAACCAATATACAATGATACCCCCGGTGTCAGAGTATAAAAACTAGCTTCCATAGAAAGTTATGCTAAAAATGAAAAGTATAGTTCCAAATACTAAATCAGAGCTTATTTTCCATCCAAATTATCAATCTCTCCTCCAAAATGAATACATTTGTTTTAGATAATGTGCTACAATGTGCTGTGACCAGCCCAGATTATTTAAATTATTTTTTTTTAGAAAAAAAAACGTATCTAAAACGTAGTCTTTTCTGGACTAGTGTATTAAATGTGCTACAATGTGCTGTGACCATCAAAATATTTTGTTTTTTTTTTTTAAAAAAACGTAGTCAAAACTGAGTCCTTTCTGTATTAGCTAAATAACCAAATAGGCTACGAAATTTTGTAAAAGTTTCTTTCCTCACCATAATTAGTATATACAATATCTAATCTTTAATATATGCATTTCATTTCTGTTATTTGTATGTACAGTGACTCACAGCTTATTTTGACCAGTGCCTAGCAAAAAATTTAAAGTGCTATAAAATTTAAACAAAGAAACAAACGCAAAATGTTTAAATGCCAATTTGTTTCATGTTACATCACGTTTGAAAAAGAAACGTTAGTTTTTATTAAAATATTAATTAATTAATTAAAATTAGTCAAAAACTGAAAAAATATCCAAAATACATGTCAACTCTTATTTCGAACAGTCTTAAAAAAGTAACATATTTGCCGTATAAAAGCTTAAATAAGGATGTTAATACTTAGTATGATATCCTTTAGCCATAACAACTTCCCTTAACCTATTATTCATGGAAGATACCAGCTTTCGGGTAGTTTCTGGGCTGATTTTACATACTGGATATGCTGTGATTCCGAATGTTATTTTCCAGCAGAGTCCACAAATTTTCAATAACATTTAAATCTGGAGACTGGGCCAATCATGTGGGGGCAGTTCCAGATAAGCCAGGACTGAACTAATCCGGACTTATGCTTGTTGTCCTGGTCGTTGGCCTGGTAGAACCGGAAAGTACGTCGGATTCCTAGCTTCTCGGCACTTTGGAGTAAATTTTTCTTTAATATATTGAGGTACACATTCTTGTCCATTGTTGTTTCAGTGAACACCAAGTTTCCGACGCCGGCTGCCGAGATAGATGCCCATACCATGACACTTCCTCCACTCATCTGCAAATATGACTGTGTTCCAGAACTCCACATCGTTGTCCGAGTGGGTTTTGGCGAATGTAATCCTAGTCCCTTTATTTTTTGCGCTTATAAAGGGCCTCTTCCGTGGTACTCGGGCATTGAAGTCATGGTTGCGCAGAACCTGTTTGGCGAGGTGAATATCCGATTGTGAAGTGTTCCAGGATGAGTTTCCATTGTTCAATGGTAGTCCGCTTGCCCACAGTCCTTGTGATGCAGGATATAACTAATCTGACTACGAAGGATTGGTTTATTTATACCGAAAATATTCAACCTGACGTAAAAAATCCGGGTTTTGTGGCACCCAGGTGTCCATAATGCCACTGTTCGAAATAAGCTTTGACCATAAATTACGGTACTTTTTTACATAACCCGACCTAGCAGGTGGGGAAACCCCAGTTTATTGGGATGATATATTCTTTTTGGTGGTTAATATTTGTACCTCCCATCGGTCTTTCGAATTTTTGAAAAATAATTAGTTTATGGCAGGCAATTAAAATTTTTGCTAGACACTGGTCGAAATAAGGTCTGAGACACTGTTATCATTATACAATATTTTAGGTAAATAATTATAGGCCAATTTATTTTTATATTTGATTCTATGCTACTCGATGGGTAACCCCAAAAGCAGATAAAAAATAATGGATGCGTGTGGGTGGGCTTGTTTGTAGGCATGCAGCTTACCGAAGCTTAATCCGAATGAGAAAGCACAATGCATGTGCTGAAAAGCTTTCGGAGTCGGTTAACAGTGTTCAACGGCAACGGCAACAGCAACAGCAACAGCAACAGCAACAGCAACAGCAACAGCTAGCGAACAGGATAGGAGGAAGCAACAGTCGAGTGGTGGTGTGGCATATAAATAGCGTGTCCTGTGGCAGGCGACTTCAGTTCCTGCCAAGCCTTTGTCGGTTGCGTTTGCCCAAGTCGCAGCGAACCGAAGTTAGCAAAGAAAACACTGCTAAGGCAATCCGCCAAACAGTCAAATCAACTGACTAATACCAAAATCCCAAGTTAAAAGAAAAACTAGAGAAAAAGAACAACAAACACCATAGTCAGAAGCGTTGCAAGAGCGTTGAAGAAGCTGTGGCAAACACCGCAAGAAGAGTTCAATGTCGAGAACTAAATGCCGATAAGAATCTCGAAAATTTTAATTTGGAAATCTGAAATCTGAATATAAGGATATTGGAGATTAAAAGTTGGAACCTTGGAACAACAGCAATAGTGAGGTTTGATATTTTTTTAATGTGCTACCACTTAAGTTGTCGCATTTTTTTTAAAGTGTTTCTGAGTGTGATTGAAAAACAATTGAAATAAATCTATATATATATATACAAATACTATATAGCAGCAGTGCGATAAGAGTTTAACGAGATTGTGTGTGTGTGTGTGTGTGTGTGTGAGTTTGAGTGTGTGTATGATTGAAAGTAAAAGAAAGTAGTTAATAGGAAGGGAAGCAGACGAATCGACAATCATAACAATCACAAAGGTGACGCGCAGAACGTGTGTATTTGTTGTGTTTGTGTGAATGCGGGGCTTGAAGGGTGCTGCTCGGGATAGGATAAAGAGGTTACATGGAGGTTGTTGTTTTGGATGTTGTTCTTGTTGTTGTTGTAGTCGTTTGGCTGGCCAGGTCAGGTATCAGCAAGAGCCGCTATTATAAAGCCATTTTTATGCTTACCTTTGCGTTTCGATGGCGATTCCATTTTATGCAAACGTCTGCAGTTTTACTTTTACTTTTACTTTTCCTTTTTTGTCTCCTTTTTTTTGGCTTTATTTTTTTCAGACACGTATATTTGTTGGTCTCTCCGCTTCTTGTTGCTTGTTCTTAAATTTCTTGGTCGTTTCGTTTCGTATCGCATCGTTTATATATCTTTTTAGTATTTTGGATTTTTCTTTGGGTTAATTCTGGTTGCCTTTTCATATTTGATGAGCATGTGTGTGTGTGTGTGTGTGTGTGTGTGTGTGTGTGTGGTAAGGACAATCAGGGCTCGTGCCGCATAGAGCACTGCGGATTTATGAGCTGGCAACACACACAATTCACATACTAGCTGACTTCTTGCTGGTCATGGCAGCCCCACACAATTACTTCTTTATGCTCCCAACTGCGACTGTGTGTGTGTGTGTGTGTGTGTGTGTGTGTATCATATTCATATGCAAATGCTCGAAACAATTCTCGTTTATGATGTGCTCTCATTCTCACTCTGAGTCTCATTCATTAATTCTTTGTCTTTCACGGCCTCAACCTTGGGGGGAGTTTGTGGCTTTCGCTACCTGATGTGTAAATATATATATATATATATAGTATACTTATCAGCGTGAACGCTTTTTGCCCTCATTTATTGAGTGATTTTTACGGCATTCGCCTAATTTACGAATAGCGATTACCATTCTAATCTAATCGCTTGTCACGCTTATCCATTCAGCGTTCACAATCACCACTGAACGCTTTTCACTCAGTTTCAATTCACTTGGGTTCCAAATTTACTTTAGTTCAATTGTATTCAGTTCAGTCAGTTGTTCATCTCTGCTCATTAAACTTGTATTATTATTTGGTGGTTGTTGCCAAATAATGTTGAATGCGTCGTCTTTAGTCATTCGTCGTCGACCACTTGTTGGCTCTGTCTTTAGTAATCATCCTTTTTGTTGATGCCACATTAAGAGTATGTGAAATTTCCACCCACTTCGCTCACACTCGCCACCCTTTCTGTTTTTTTTTTTTGTTTTTCTTTTTTCACATTTCCATTTGAGATTTCCGCAGTTTCTTGGCTTCTTTGGGCGTTTATCGTGGATCAAGCTGCTGTCACAATTGTGACAAATAATAATACATTTCCCTTCCAAAAAGATAGCTGATAAACCTTACGCTTCATGCAGTTCAATTATAATGCAAATTTTCGCCAGTAAATGAATACTAATTACTGCATTCAGACTAATTAATGTTCAACTTATGTATTTGCGAACTCTCCATCCAATCCCAAAGAGAGCTGGAATCTTACTTGAACTTACTTTCAGGGCGTACATTAATCAACTGTTATTATCATATAGCATATAGTTCACATCGAGGGTGAGCACAGCTTGAAGCTCAAATTAACATTGTTTTGCTCTCGCAATTAGAGTCGGCATATTGAAGATTCAAGCATTTTTGAGATAAATCCAACTGCAAAAGATACAAAATTTCTTCGGCGTAGTTAATTGTTTACCTTAGAGTACAGTTATAATTGGCAGCTTATTAAGTAAAACCGAAACAGCAAAAGCAAAAACAACAGTAAAAACATAAACATTACTAAGTAGATTGGCAAGGTTTCCCCCAATTAATTTTCATTATGTTTTCCTGCCATTCTTCGCATTTGGTTTCTTATTTTTGTTTTTTGTTTTTTGTTTTTGGTGTGAGTTTGGCCATGTTACTTCTCTGCCCGAGAGCTTATAACAAAGTAGCCAGAAAGAGAACGGGGACAGGGAAGGGGAAGGGCTCGAGGCAGTGGCAAGAGCTTTAAGAAGGCTTCATCAAATAGCAATTAAAACACAATGATGCCCACCACTTTGCCACTTTCAATTGTACGAACTAACGCAAAGTTTTGCTTCGTGCAGCAGTTTGCGGCAAGGGCGCTAAACTCAAATCGAACTGAACTTAAATCGAACCCGTAATCGTAATCGTAATCGCAATCAAAGAAGCAAAGAACCCAAATCCAGAATGTCCGACCAAATTGAATCAACGAGCGGCAGGAAGAGCCAGTCCCAGTCCCAGAACCAGAGCCAGAGCCAGAGCACGAGGCAAAGCCAGTCATCGCCACCGGAGTCGCCACCAGCACCGGTGACCGAGGAGCAGGAGGCACCCAGCAGCAGCGGCAACAGCAGCAGCAGCGCTGACATTGGCACCAGCGACCCAAACACCGTTGCCCAGGGACCCGAACCGGCCAAAGACCAGGACCATGAATCTCAAGGCGACAGGTGAGTCCAGCACAATCTTAACCACATTGCCAAACTATTAACTATATGTGGACACAAATACATACGAATGTACAAATGGCCTATGTATGATATTTATAAACATGTATATTGTATATATATATATATGTACAATTACCCTTAACTGTCCTTCTAAGTGTGTAAATTCATTTCCCTGCGTGCTCGCCTGATAATATCCATTAGCTAATTGGGCCACCTGCCCAAAAGGCCCAAATAAAGGACTTCCTGACAAACGTGTAAAGCACACATATGTGCATTGTACATACATGTGCATGTATGTGCCTTCGTATATGTGTACATTAAAATGCTATATACATATGTAATACAGATAAGATTCGGTTGTGTGAATGCGAGAGATACACCTCAAATACAATAATCCAAATCCCTAAAAGAAATGTGTACAACAACTGTGCAGCAAACTGTGAGTTTGATGTGATAAATTCTTATTTACAAATACGTGTTTCCTTACCCAAAACTAAATCCTACGTTAAGTCGGTGTATATATCGTTGAGAAATCACAAAATAGCATATATATCTTCGATGCGTCTTGTAGATGGGGGAGTCCACTTGGTTAGCTCTAAATTGAAGTATTAACTCAGGCAACTGTTGGCTTCTTCCTACTATGTCATACTTTTGTTGGCAAAGTCTTCAGACTTTAATATCACTCGTAACTTAAATATGTCTTTGGCTGGCTCCACGTCAAATGTATTTTATAGTTTCTACTCCGATATTTGGGGAGTCCCTTCAGTGAAAAAGTTGCTTACTTGTTCAAGAATATTCATATATAAACCCATATTCGAGGCAGTTCCTTCAACTATAAGAAAATATGATTTTAAATGTGTCAAATTATTCTTATGTTAATTGCGTGTTTGTATTCATCTGTCTAAAAATTAAAATAAATCAAATATATCGATTAAGATGAACAAACTAAAATATTGATTATAAAGTGTTAATGTGACCTGGTAAAATGTTTTGATTCTAGCTTGGTTTGGTTGCTGCCAATTTGGTAACTCTAGCTTTATCGATATCGATTTTCGAAAAGATAACTTATCGATTTCCTAGTCTCCCCAGTAAACGTGGCACAGACGAGTATACGTTCCAAGTTCCCAGCCTCTAGCTCCGAGGGTGTAGAAATAGAATTACATTCAGATGACAGTATGACTCATTGTCATATTTGACAAATGGTTTTCCTAGAAAGCTGCGATTTCATGGAAAAAGAACCAAATTAATCCTGCACACAAGCAATTTGTACCTTGATATTTAAAAAATTTGACTAATTGGCTTCAGCACGTGCCACACGCCATTTCAAAATTGTTTACCATTATGATAGATCATCAGGGATCTTGAAATTTGCCAGATGGAAACATAAGAAACACACTCGAGAATGTGCAATTCTCAATTTGAAATTCTGAATTTGTCATTCGAAGCTAAACAGCAAAAGTTGACTTGCAGCTTGTGTTTATTTGTATGCTGCGGCAACTTTGCAGCTTTGGCACACACACACACACACACACACACACACATACACACACACACACACACAGTTCGTCCTTTAACTTACACTTTGTAGTCAATTAGCTGCCAATTAGTTTCACACTCCCACCTCGGAGTTGCTAACTCAATAAGCTAACTTTGAAAGAAAGAAAACTTTTTGTGTAAAAATGGGAACGAATTTTGGCAAGGGTCAAAAGGGAAAACATTGGAAGGCTGAAATTGTTGCATAAATTGAAGATTATTTATTCTGTAGGCTTATAAATATACAATTATATTGTTTTTCACTGTCTCTAAAAACCCGACGGGATGAAGACATATAAAAAGAAAATAAATAAAAATAAAAAAAGCCACTTCAACTCGACCAGCACTAACATAACTAACATTAAATTATATATGGAGGTCACCAAACAATAAACAATATTACGCTTTCGAGTTTGTGTAATCATTCAGACTGATGAAAGAGCAACAGACTGATTGATATCTATATATGTACATATTCCATCAGCATTTCTGCTCCACATCCCACTTCAATATTTCATGTACCTTATCTTCGATTGGCAGCTTTCAGTTTTCGGTATTCAAAATATGCAAAATAGCTAATAAGTTATAATCTGGAATAACAATTTGGCAAACGCCATCCAAGCGGGGCAGAAAGGCCCCTACGAAGATAGAGAATGAGAAAGATACAGACAGCTACAGCGATAGAGATAAGGATAGGCACAGGGATAGGGACAGGGACAGGGATAGGGACAGGGATAGGGACTGGGTTAGGGATAGGGATGGGGACAGTCTGCTTGAGTTATTTGGACAGTCATTGCACGTGCGATATTTGTGAAGCTCATTGGATATGCCAGCTGCATTTGACTCATGCTCGAGATGGGTGGCGACCACGCCCAGTTAATGATGTGGTTAATGCCAGGCAGCGTAATAAATCTTTGCATATTGTCATATATATATTTATATATATAAATATATACATATACTTTGCCGAAAGAATCCAGAGCGGATCAAGTTATGACTTGAATGAAAGGATGCCTCAACTACAACTACAAATCCGTATGGCGGAGCATGTTAATTATGCTGTCAAGTCTCTAAGGAACGACAACAGCATATGCTGGAATATGCTGATTTTCTGTGGGCCCAACCAGCACACATCCTGCTCGCCCACCCCTCCCCCTCCTTCGACCATCCGAAAAATGTGACAGTTGTTTATATTGCTTATCTGTTATGCTGTGAGAAATTGATGTGGTAAAAGTCAACAATGGATTTGACACATGGCCAGCCGAGATGTGTCCGTAAGCCCCCCGTAATTCCCGACCCACAACCAACTTGTCCTTGTTAATGGGGCAAACTATGTTTACCACAATGGGCCAAAGTGCAACGACACCAGCTGCATTCATCACTCGCAGAACTGAAGGCTGAGTTGGTTTCCTACAACATTTCAGTTTACACTTGAACTTGAGCTGGCAATGAGGTCAGAGCAATTCGGCTTTCGATCAAAACTAACAAATTGGAATGTTGCAAATATGCGAAATGCAATTTAGTTTCACTTGAAATAGCCTCAGCTTAGAATGGGGCGAATTTGGTTAATTCAAATTCCATTCAAGGCAGATGTCAATCAGTTGCACAACTTTAAGGGAATGTTAATTGCATTTTGTGCTGAAGGAAACCACAATTTACAAAATGTTTAAAATCCTGTTACTGAAGGTACAAGAGTACATTGGTTTTGTGCAATGTCCCCATAATCATCAAAATCGTGATATCTGAGAGTGGAAATCGATAAGAACACATATCTACCACAATTTGAAATACACTCATCTCTTTATACGACATTTGGCTACAGCGGCCCTCTTCAATTAAGGCACGTTTTCGATTTACGACATAAAATGTTTCGTTATAATGGCAAAAAAAAACTTTTTTTCATTGTCTTCAGATTAATGCTTTTAAAATAAAATTAGGTATGAATACATACACATATTTGATGTAACATGAAGTTGTTTCACTTTTGTTTATAGATTATTGTTGGCTTTTGGAGTCAATAAACGGAATTCAAGAGCCAATATTACCAATCTTGGGGGGTATCCTGCAAAAATTGGTCAGAAAATTTCTTGGCCAAGCCCAACCTGCTCTTTGCCACCAGTTAAACGCTGGTATTTCATAGTCGGTGACTTCCGACAGCGAGGTCTTCACTTGTTGCTGTTGGGATGTGGGCAAAGCTTGCTCAAAGGCTTTCTCTGGCAACCAAAGAAATGCCCTCATATTTAAAGTACATAAACAATTGGAATGCATAACAAAAAAAAAAGAAGGAAAACAAAAGAAAAAAATAAAATCACAGCATTAAAAGACTGCCAATATATCTGTAGCGTTATTTTTGGCCCTGCCTTTAGGCCAAATACACGTACATTTCAACATTACGTTGACTCATTTTTTCCAATAAAAATTATGCATAACTCACACACACACACACACACTCTCGCTCACACACACACACACACAAATTGCCTGTTTTATATTTTATATTTTTCGTTTCATTTTGGAGTTTTTTGGTTTTGTTTTTGTTTTTTCTTTACCGACTATTTATTTATACAAATCTCATATATTTTTTAAGTTTGCCCGGCTGTCAGCAAAAGCAACTTTAAGTATGCGTGTGTGTGTGTGTGTGTGTGTGTGAACGTGTGCTGCAAATTATAAAGTTGCTGATGCTGCTGCTTGGGCCAGAAAACTTTATTATACCCTGTGCCCAACAGCTAAAATGCGTAAAATGTGGCAGTCACTTTTGATGAGACTTCAAAGCCATGAATTGCCATATTCGTCACACATTTTATATGTCCACTCACACATAAACACAAATAAACACAAACACAGACACAGACACACACACACACACACACACAGATGAACGGTTAGAGCTCGGGTACACTGAAATTCAGAGTTATTTAATTTAATATGTAGGCTTTCGATTACTGCTAACAAATGACTTAAATTGCAGCCGCTCTAAATATATCATTCATGTTTTTGATGCACGTACTTTCAAGCCCATATATATATATATATATATATATATATATATATATATGCTTTAAGTGCTCATAAGTCATTGTAAAATGCCCAGGCTATTCGAAATATATATGACAAGCCGACAAGTCGCAATTCAAACTTCTTACAGGCCATCTGGCAGTTTATTAATAATTATTTTATACTGTTCATTTTTAATTAAAATTAAAATGTTCCGTTAAATTTAATATGCGTAAAAAAAATAAACGAATAAAATAATTATTGACTAATTTAGAGGATAGCAAATTTAGGTGTGTGTCGAGGTGTGTAGTTGACTGCGTCTGACTGATGACTGTGGAGTGTTCTTTGAATTGCGTATACGAGCCGTTGTCATGTGAAGTTTTGTGTGGCATCCTTAGGCACCTCTCGAACAAAGTTTGCCCGAAATTGAGTCCCGAAACTGCAGTTGTATTTAGTTAAATGACAAGTGTCGGATGCATGCAACAGCAACAACAGCAGCAGCAGCAGCAGCAGCACTAAGCATTCAACTGATTGCAAGTTGCAGCTGCTTGGAGTGGCCATCTATTGCAGTAGGTGTCAAGTGCTGTTTCAGGTGGGGGGAGGTGGTGCTTTGGGGCCAGTGGGGCTGTTGTCAAGGTCAAGTTTTAATCAATTGTAGGCTTGCCAGCTGAAATGCAGTTCAGTAAGACAAGTTACTTGCACGCACATGCACAGTGATACACACACACACACACACAGACATGGGGCCTCGCGTGCATAGCTGTATTTCGGCGCTGGCAGGCAAAGCAATTGGCCAAATGGCACTTCAAACGAGGCCCAATAACGTGATATGATTTGAAAATCCGGAGCGAGCCAAAAGCAAACAACTGCCAAGAACTGAGCTGAGTGACACGCATGGGCTCGGGGCCAGTGCCAAGGCTTAGCCAACACACATTTTCTCTCTCTCTCTCTCTCTCTCTCTCTCTCTCTCCCTCTCTCTCTCTGAATGTGTGATAGTTATTTATTCGTTCGTCCAGTTGCCAAAGCAGCCGAAAAAAGCAGCGCTTCACAAATGAAATCGGCTTTAGTCCACTTTTCATTTTTATTACATTGTAGAGGGTATCATAATTTTGTCATGGCTTGTCAATGTGCCTTGAAGGATCCCATAAAGTATATATTCTTGATAAGCATCACTAGCCAAATCGATATAGCCATATGCGTCTGGCTGTCCTCGTTTTTGTTATAACTTCAAGTAAATGATACTCTCTCAGTTGTAAGGCCCTCCTCTTGAATCTTCGGACTTTGGACTCCTCGTCTGACCGTATCGGATCACTATATCGAACAGCTACCTTAGCAACAATCGGTCGAAAGATTTAAGTGGTGAGGCGTACACTCAGAGAAAAAATCGCCATGAATTTTAGAAGTGAAAGTCGCCTTATTATTCAGAATGTAAATTTCCAAAAACCATGCTTATTCTTTTCTTAATTTCAGCTTACCAACGTGTATAAAAAAATGTGCCTCATTTTCTGGGTTTTCTTTTTTCATTTTATATGTAGACACACTTAATTAAAACCTAGACTAAAACGAAACTCTAATATAAAAGCCGACCCAGTAAATTTCAATAGTTGTGGTATGCATTTCTACTATTTCGTTTTCTTTTCGTTATTTTTTTGTTGCAATTGCTTTGTTTGTTTTCACCTGCAATTGTTTTGTGCAGCAGAGTCTAAGCAGCAGCAGCAGCAGCAGTTGTGTTGAGGAATTTCATTGCATACTTTTGTGCGGATTGAGCAAATAATTATAAAGAGTGTGCAGGCATGCCAGGAACGCGGCACGCGGAAACACACACTGACACACACACTCACACACACACACACACACACACTGACAGAGGCGTGCGCGTGTGTGCATGTGTAATGCCAGTCAAAATAAGCGAGCAGCGAGCAGCTGCTCCTGCTCCTGCCACGCCCGTTGCCCTTCAAATCGTGTCAGTGGGCGAGCTTGATGTTCAACTGACAACTTGGACTGGGCTGGGCGCTCAATTGTTGATTGTGTTGCTTGCTTGCTTGCTGGCTGGGTTATCTTTTGTTGTTTTGGTGCCACATGTCAGCTGTGGCTGTAGTAGCAGCAATGACGTCACACACTGTATAGCGCCCCACTCACGTTCAATTAGAAAATAATTGTTGATTATTTATATACGTATTTTGGTTGCTGCACTTTGCTCGCTTGCTGCACGAGGCAGGAGCAACTTCAAAAGGGCGGCAGCATTGCCTCGGGTCCAGTCACAAATCAATCACGGGCCGCAAAAACAGATTGACACAGAGACTGCCAGAGACAGAGACAGAGAGAGAGATAGAGAGAGAGAGAGAGAGAGAAACGAAGAGGAAAACTCAAAGTGAAAGCAAAAAGGGGGTAGGGAAAGCAAAAAAAGTATCTATCACACAGACTTGTGGCTGTTGGTTGCTGGCTTTTATTTTGGTCGTCGCATCATCGATTTTTGCGTGTCACTACAAAAAACAAAATAAATAAAAATACAACAAAAACCAAAAAAATAAAGATGTTACACACACACAGAAGCACACACACACACCCAGTGGATACACACAGCAGCAGCAGCCGCAACATAGATTTGCCACGGCAACGGTAATAAATCGCCATTGAAATTTCAGCGCTCAATGTCAGAAACGTTGAACTGTTGTAGAATATCAGGTTGTTATTGTTAGCGTTGTTGCTGCTGCTGCTGCTGCTGTTGCTGGTCAACAGCTGTGCAGGTTACAACAGCAACACCCTTACCTACACACACCAACACACACACACACAGCGCACACACAGCGCACGAAAAAGCCATAAGCGTTTGTGTGAATTGCTTGGTGACCGTTTAACACTGTTGATACGCGCGTCGAGTTAGTCAACCCCCTAGTGCCACCCTCTGTAAAAAAACAACCCCAATTGCTCCATTTAGGTTTAAGTATTTGTGCAACAATATGTTGCTGTTGCTGTTGTTGTTGTTGTTGTTGTTCTTTAACAGATTACACGCTGCTCATAATTGCTGTTCTTTGTGGAGCAGGTTAAATTAGAAGCGTACTTGGGTCAGCACTTGATTTGATTGAGTTGTCAGGCCTCGGCCAAGTGGCAAGTGCCTAGAGCCCAACTACAATATGCATATCCAGCGGCGTGATTTATATCTGTATATGTCTGGGCTAAGTCCCTATTATGTCAAGTTGAATCAATTCACATGTTATGTCAATTATTGAACATATTGAATTTGACATCATTTAGTTACGTCTTCGATGGATTCGCACTAAGCCCGAAAGGGATTTGCTGAACAGCAACACAGGCAGTAATAACAAATGTTCACCATAACATACATATTTCATTCCTAATTGACTGCACCCTGCATGTGTGTGAGAGAGAGAGATAGAGAGATAGAGAGATAGAGAGAGAGAGAGAGAGCGATCAGAAAAGGTTTGTTGGAGTTTCTTTGCTGGCTTAGCTAACAATTTGATAAGTTAAGTGCTTAGCCGTAGCCGTATTCCGAGCTCAAGTCTGATTCATTTTGAATCCAAATGAATGCAACAGTTTTTGTTGCCTGATCATTGAAATATGTCCAAAAATAAATAACAGACAATTTATTGATTTATTGATTGAGAAGGACAAACAGCGCGTTGCGTGTCGTCAGCTTGCCAAGAAGCAAAAACTAAGAAGCACAATGTGGCACTGCGGTGTCCACAGACACACACACAACACACACAGCACACACAGCACACACACACACAGAAGACACACGCACCACTTGCAGAGGAATCGATTCTCGACTGAGATTCCACAAAAGACACGCGCCAAAGGCGTCAACAGTAAAGCGCAACAATTGCTTTGGCATTGTTTGTTTTGATTTGAATAAACCGACACCACCCCCCCCCCCCCCCCCCCCTCCAATCCGCGCCCCCAAAATGTTATCGCTTGCAGGCTCTGTGTCAGTTGCAACTGTTGCCGCGTCCGTCGCTCGTCGCTCGTCGCCAGAGCGATTTCCGTTTCCGTCGCCATTACTCGACCATTGCTTGCTGGCCATAGGCGAATTATATCCAGCGAAATGCGAGGCTAGTGCAACAGCAATGGCAACATCAGCAATGGTGGAGCGGAGGTGGAGGGGGAGGTGGAAGTGGAAGTGGGGGATTTGGTTGGCTATTCAGCTATATTGGATTGCTAACAATAAATTTCTGCTTCCTGTGGATATGCTGCTGTTGTCCATGGTTGCCTTTCAATTTTCACTTTGACCAGCAGCTCTATAGCTCTGTGGGTGTCCAACTTCTGCTTTGACCCATTCTATTTTGCAGCCCCACCCACCTCTAACCACCCATCCACCCACCTATTGCTTTCACTGCCTTTCCAAAATGGCTTTCATGAGTTATGTGGAACGCCAAAGGCATATTTGTTAAGCCTGTTTACCATTTCGGCTCTGTTGTTCCTATTGCTCCCTTCGCAGGGCATGAAACAGATTAACAGAGTGTTGAGTGCCATTTGCAAGAGCATCCCTAATCTGAAGTGCTAGCAACAAGCAGGCCGAACGAGTTCAAAAGCACTCTTAGCTCCCATCTTAATACGTATATATATATTTGTCCATAGAGCTAATTAGCTAACTATGGAACGAGTAAGACTGACCTAGTCGAAAGAGCTCGACAAGGAGATGCCCAGAACACAGCTGTTAAATCGGTTAAAATACAGGTGCAGCTGAAATAGTCTGCTTTCAACTGGACACCAAGCTGCAAATGTATTCGTTAATATCGATTCTTTGGGTTTATTTTAAGTACTTAAGCTTCGACTCCGGAATTCTTGCGTAGCATAACGTTTCAGCCAGCTTAAGTACTTGAAGTGGAATATGCCACAAAAGCTGCTATTCACAAAAGTTCCTAATCATACTTGCCGCTGAACTGCGACAAGTTTGTGTCCCTAAAGCAGAAGCCGGCGTTTTTGACATTCTTAACTTAACCACCTTATACATATACATATACATATACATATACATATACACATACATATACATATACATATACATATACATATACATATACACATACATATACATATACATATACATATACACATACATATACATATACATATACATATACATATACATATACACATACATATACATATACATATACATATACACATACATATACATATACATATACATATACATATACATATACATATACATATACATATACATATACATATACATATACATATACATATACATATACATATACATATACATATACATATACATATACATATACATATACATATACATATACATATACATATACATATACATATACATATACATATACATATACATATACATATACATATACATATACATATACATATACATATACATATACATATACATATACATATACATATACATATACATATACATATACATATACATATACATATACATATACATATACATATACATATACATATACATATACATATACATATACATATACATATACATATACATATACATATACATATACATATACATATACATATACATATACATATACATATACATATACATATACATATACATATACATATACATATACATATACATATACATATACATATACATATACATATACATATACATATACATATACATATACATATACATATACATATACATATACATATACATATACATATACATATACATATACATATACATATACATATACATATACATATACATATACATATACATATACATATACATATACATATACATATACATATACATATACATATACATATACATATACATATACATATACATATACATATACATATACATATACATATACATATACATATACATATACATATACATATACATATACATATACATATACATATACATATACATATACATATACATATACATATACATATACATATACATATACATATACATATACATATACATATACATATACATATACATATACATATACATATACATATACATAAATCTTATCTTTGACAAGGATCAGCCTCGTTTTAGGTTAATGTAAAAAAAGAGTATAAAATTGGTTGTGATCCGTAATCGATATTTTCTTAACTTGTTTCTATTCTATTTGGCACTCCATTCACATCTGGCTTTAAAGCTGATGACTAGAAGAAAAGCCATAAGAGCAAATCGCTGGATCTATTTGCCAGTGATTGCTGTGTGGTTTTGTGGTGGTTTGTTGTTAATGTGGTCGTTGTTCTGGTTGTTGTTGCTTAAATAGTTGCTGAGTGGCTGCAGGCTAAAGTTGATCGGCGCGGAACTTTATTAATTTGTTATCCTGTCAGCTTTCGCTTTCATTGCGTTTCATCAAACAACTGCTGCAGCCTTTTGCCAGCGCCTCCTGTCTCCGGCACACATTTGGGTGGCCCCCTCCCTCCAAAGGGCTACTCGTTGTTGGTTGCAGACCACAGAAATTAATTACCGGATTAAGACAACTTCATTGCCAACGATGGGCAACTTTCCCATCCCATTCCAGTTCTCTATTCGCCTCTCTCTCTCTCTCTCTCTCTCTCTCTCTTTGTCTCTTATTCGCTGATTGTTTCTCTCTGTCTCCCACATACAGCCGCTGTCTTTCTCACACTTGGTTATTTTCACATTTCTGCAGTTGTGTTGCTGCTTGTGTTTTTATTATTAACATTTAATGAGAAAAGGTCACGCACACAGAGCCGAGAGTTGGATCCATCCAGCTATGCTATGCTATGACCATCCTCTGACAACCTGAATGTCCTTGTCCTCCGTTTGGCACAGTTCATCTTTGGGCGGGCTGGCAACTATCGAAAGGTTTTTTGGTCGGCGAGGTACTGGTTTGGCAATTTCAATTGGCTGCCGCTGCTAAATTAAGTGCCGAACTTAAATAACTCGAATTAAACATTAATAGGATACTTAAAAGTTTTCGTTTTCGTTTCATTTCATTTCATTTTGTTTCGTTTCGTTTCGTTTTCGTGCTGTTGTTTTTTGCGTTGTTTCGCTTTTGCTTTTATTATTAGATTCCATTTATTTTTGCCGCCCTCGCCCAGCTCCGACGCCATCCATCCATCCACTTGTGGCCAATTTCCGTGCGTTGGCTGGCATCGCTCGGGGAATTGTAGGGCCTGCTTGGAAATGGATCCGCAGTCCCTTAAACCGTGACCCTCCCCTGCAACATCCTGCTCCACCCCACTGTGTATTTCATATTTCTATTTCAACGTGTCAACGCGAGAGACAAACACAGAATGTTAAATGCCAATAGGCCCATCCATTGAGACCAAAACATGGACCTTAATGAACAACTAAGTCTCAAGTCCGCTCAATTGAAAGATGTCTCCTTTAGTCAGGTCTGTGAGCACTTCCCTGGTTTAACATCGGCAAAGAGAATTTCATCAAACTTCTATAAATGAAATCAAATGTTCTAGATGCAGAGCATAGGAGAAAAGTTGTTTCAATTCTCGATTGTTTAAGTTTTTTACTGAAGGTTCATTCGATACGATAGCCAGGCAGCACAACAATGTGTTTACTGTTTACTGAGCCAATCAACAGTTGCCACTCTTGGCAGCATCTTGCGTTGTAGTTCCTTAACCCATTTCTCTCTCAGCCAGTTGTTGAGTCATTTAAGCCATTTCCTAAGTTGTTGTTCTTAGTTAGTCAGCCAGTTAAGCTCAATGTCATTGCATGTCCTCACCTTTTCTATCTCAGTCACCGTCTCAACAAAACAGCTTGTAATCACCCCGGGCTCAGGGATGTAGGGAGTGGGAATGTTCTGTCATTTGCTTTCGTAGCTGGTCCAAAAATGATTATGCAAAACAGTTGCAGAGCTCAAAAGCGTCAACAATATACAGATATATATATATATGTGTATGTATATATATATATATATATATGAGAGCACATTCCACCATGACAAAAATGGCAAAGAAGAGGCAAAAACACCGCCAACAATGTTGTAGCCTGATGCGAGTGGGGCGGTTGCTGGGCTTGTCGTGGATGGCAACGCTTAAAGGGCCGTGGAAACTTTGACTTTGGGTAGTTCAGCTAGCTTCATCTGGTTTTGCTGCAGTCACATAATCATAATTAAATTAATTATGGAAACCGTTGCAGAACTCCAGGGAAATAATACGCAACTAAAATACATACACACATATCCACACACACACACACACACACACACACACACGCACACACACACACAGAGCAGACGCTGTGCTGAGTTTGGTGGTCCCTGGAGAGCGAATAACCCAACTCTGCCTGCTCCTCGACCAGCACGAGCTGTGCTGTGCTCTGGCATTTTATTTCCATTTCTATTTCTACTTGTTTTTAACTTTTGACCTGGTCTTTCTTGCTGACACTTGTTGTTGCTGCTGTTGGTTTTGTTCTTCGTTCATTGGCCTAATTTACGCGAACATCTCTCCGAAAAAGGGTTAATATGTTAGCGATGGGCAAATTGATCGATGAACCCAGAAATAGACCAGACTGACAGATGGACAGATAAATAACCGGTTGCATTGCTGCAAGTTTTGTTGTGGTTTGGTTTGGCTTTCATTATAGTTATTTCAGTTATCCTTCTATCTGTTGCCCTGTTTGTTAGTGCACAATTTGTGTTCTGTTGCAGCATTCTCGCTTTTTACAACCTGTGTTGCTTTTACTTGAATTAAAGTTCTCTTAGCTTGAGTTGATTGCAGTTTCTATTCTTCAATAAATTACATTTGTATTGTAATATTATAGTAGCCTGAACACGTCTTAAATATTTAAATGGGGTATATTGAAGCTGTCCAAAAGTATGCAACTGGCGGAAGGAAGTATTAACTAAAGCGTATTTTAATGCCAAACAATCTGCTATTATCTGCCTGCCTTTTCTGTTTGCTTACACTCAAAAAAACTGACTAAAATGTTTTTCTTGAATTAAGAAATATTTTCTACATATATACAAAAATTCGGCCGCAAAATTACAAAGTCTTCTCTTCCACTTTTCAGAAATATATTTCATGGTAATAGGACATTGCCTAGTCGAGCTCTCTTCACTAGACCATTTTAAATGGTTTTATTTCTTTTTTTCTCAATTAAATTTCAAATTATTAAGTGTAGTTGAGTGGATAAATCATTTACCAATTCAAGTGCACTTGGCGCGTTTTATAATTTGGTGCAACTGAAGACGAGATGAAATAAATATTTGATTACTTGTCCAATCCGCTTTGAGTGCGTTGTTTAATTTTAATTACCCGACAGAGTGTGCAAATGTCTACTTATGTAAGGGCATACGCATACCACACACAAATACATATACATGTTGCATTGTTGTCGTGCTAAATTGCCCACACACACATTAACACTTAAGTTGTTGTAGCATATTTTTGTTTTGCTGACTTTCTCGAGTCGTACGACATGCTCGACGTCTGCCTGTCACAAAGGGCAATATGCAAATGACTCAGCGTGGCAACACCACCAGCACAGCTCAGGCCACCCCATTTACTGTTGGCAGCCCTTGACGGTTAACGTTTCTTCTGCCTGTACAACGCGACGTATGCGCAACTTTTTAATTTATATTTAAATGTTGCCATGTTGCGCAACAGATTCAGTTAGCATTGAGTTTCTTGCAATGTCAAACAGCCTAGACTGCCTCAAAATCTCAAGGAAAAGAATAATGCGATGGAAGAGCAGACAGGCTGGCGGCTCACATATGTGATGTGATGCGTTGTGTGTGTGTGTTTGGTTAATGGCTGCACATAAAAATGTTGCCTGGGGCCTCAAAGTATGCTAAGCATATCAATAAAAGCCGAACACAATGTTGGGCTACACTCCAAAAAAAATATATATATAAAAATAACTAGCCCAAATTTTACAAATTCGACACAATTACATATTTATTCAGAAAATATGTTCCTAAAAACCATTGCTTTTCTTTTCCTAGTTTCACGGTATATTTTTCTAATATTTTGGAAAAATATAAATATGTTTTTCTATTCTATATATATATTCACATACAGAATTAAAAATACTATGTTTTATGTTGCTTATATTTAATACAAATATTTATTTTAAGATTTCACATACATAAATAAACAAATTTAAGATAGTTTATAAATTGATAAATTGAAGTTTGATTGAGCTACTTGGCATCTAAGGCTGAAGACTAAACTCGATTATAAAAGACGAGCCAGTTAATTTTCCTACTTCTTTCCGCATTTTATCTTTTAAATTTAGGTATGCTTTTTTACTTTTTCAAATGAATTTCTTAATAGAAAATAGACATCTTATTCTTTTATTTAGAAATAAAAAAATCTTTCTAGTTTTTCGTGTGAGCTTTTTTTTCAAGTGTAGGCAGGAAACCCAAAACTGGGAATTGGAGCATTCAAGGGGAGAGAATGCAAAGCAGAACAGGACAGGACAGATTGACAGCACTCGCCTGCTTTACGGTATTTAGAGGTGGTGGGGTTGTTGGAGTGAACAATGCAAACAGTTTAAGTGACACCCAACGAGGCCAGAAAGACAGCTTTCTCTCGACGCCATTCACAGCTGCTGCAGTTCCAGTGTTGTCTCCGGTTGTCTATACGCTCGCACACACACACACACACACACACGCAAATGTGTGTGCGTGTGTGTATTTGTTTGTAGGGTCTTGTTGCTGCTTCTGCTGCTGGCGCCTGCATGTAAATAAACACATCTGGAAAGACAATCGCTTCAACAGGACAGGGCAGGCTGGGGGAGTGCGTCTTGGCATGCATGCTGCGCATTCTGTGTGTGTGGCGTGTGTGTGTGGTTGTGTGAAATTCCTGTTACATATTTCATGCCAACATCGACTACAATACCAAGCCCGACCAGCCCTTCAGGCAGCAGCCGCAATCCTCAGACTTCGTGTCGCCTTTAAGTGGTTGTGTGCCGTGCAAATGCTTTAATTGGCTTAAACGCATTCAAGGTTAAGGCTGATGTTGCTGCTCCTGCTTATCCCAGGCTAGGGTTCGGTCTCCCAGTGAGTCACTGACTGATGCTAATATGCATCTTAATTTAAGCACTCTGGAAAGTCGCCTTCAAGCCGACTCAGCTCAGTTAGGAAATCTGCGAAATGTCTAAACGCATCAGCTGCAAGCCCCTTTTGATCTCGTTGCCTTCACTCAGTGTCAGGAAAACGAATAGGATAGCTGCATCTTAATTAGACTCCAACGAAACCAAATAAATTAGGGTATATCGAAGTCTACTGGCTTATTAGCTGCTTACAATTATATGCTACAACAAGTCACAACTGTGGCAAGCCAAATATGCTTAAGTGCCTCCATGATTGATGTACTGACAGTCAAACATAACCCAAAAATGTAATTCGGAATATTTGCAAATGCCACATGAAACAGATGGCAAGCTCAAAAGCTCAAGAGCTGCTCGTATAAGGATTTGGATTTACCAGAAGATTGCTTTCCATTTGGCAGCAGCATTAGTTTTTTTTGCCTTTTCGATTCACAAGGCTAATGTGTGAAGTTTGCCCCCAAAAACCGAGCCACATTTAATGTGTATTTAACTTAACCCAACTGTGTTAACTTGATGATATCCATTAACATTATGCAAATTGAAGAGCGTGCGGCTCACTTAATTCCATTTAGGTTAAAGTGTGAATAATTTGTAAGACTTTTCGATTTAACCGACATATTCAGTATATTTCGTGGCTGATTGCTGCGTTTATTTAAATTGCTTTGACCAAAGAAAATTAAAAAAAAAAAAAGGAAATAAAAATGCTCTCGTCGAAAAAGTTTGACAAGGAGAGCTCAAGTGTTAAATGTTTGAAATCGATTACGGTACAGGTTCTAGTTTTATGCTTTGCACACTCAAATTTAAGTTGTACTGGGGCCCCCATTTTTTATGACTAGCAAAGGTACTGAGGGTTAAGAAATAAAAAAAAAATAAATAAATAAAATACGAAAGGAAAAGAAGCACAAACTGAAATCAACGGCTCGCGTTAAGGTGAGCTTTTATTGCTCTCGAAAATCGATTTGTATCGATATTCAAGAAGCAGTCGGAATTATCGATAAAATTAAATAAGATTGATCTGTCCATGGTACATTCAAAATTTTCCATTCTCTGAGATCGGTTAGATCCTAATCGAGAATATATGTAACTTATGAGACACATACCTCTTAGATACCTCCCTTGCACAACTTCATTATATCCTTTGTAACTTTATATAAATGCATTAAGCATTAAGCAATAACTACTCAACTTGAGAAATGTGAATGGACTTGTTTTTCAGTTTTTGGCTTGGATTCGCTATGGTTTGTTGGTTGTGTTCGTTTAATAGGTGTTCATTATGTTGGATCCAAAAGACACAAGCCCTTGTTCACGCCTTTAGTATCGCTACTGAACGCTAGATGCCGTTATTATCATTTTATTGGGCCCATTTTTAGTGCACTTGGAACTTAAGTGCGCGGTGCGTAAATGGGCTTTTATGTTGGTTAATTTTATGAGCGCACCGGGACACGTATCACCATTGTGGCATGTGGTCATTGTTGGTAGCATTTTGTTGTGGCTAAAGACCTCTTCACCATAACCTACTTCAATTCAAATCCATTTCGCTATTCACCGACAAGTTGGCCAGCATATTGCCAGAGAGAGTTGCTAAGCGGTTGTCAAATGTGTGTGATAATATTGCGTAAACGCATCGTAAACGGTGCAGAGCAGGAGGGGAGCTGGGGGAAGAGTACATCGATAAGCCATATGTGGCGCACGTTGCGTATGCGCAATATAAATAATATCGCACGCAAATGAAAACATAAAATGTTAATATCCCCTAATAACGCGTGTGTATCATACATATAAATATGATATTATAATATATTTCCTTTGTGAGTGTCGAGAGATGTTTGAGAATCAAAATGAAAACATTAAAGTCACCTTAAATCACTGAATGATCTGTGAAAACTTGTCATCAAAGGGCCCGTCTCATTCAGAATAATTTACATGCAACATCGTCTAATGGCATTAGTATACCCGTATCCTTGTCCCAAGAGAATATGATATTTATAAGTATCTTCCTTCACGCAGAAAAAAAATCGGCCCAAAATAAAAAATCGACCTGAAAACAAGAAAATTGTTCTTCTTTTTAGAAGTAATTTCTATGGAAAACAAATTTTCTAATAATAATAATGAAATGAAATAATAATGAATGGTTGGTTAATTTTAGAAATATTTTTTATTGTTAAGAAATGCATTTCTAAAAAGTATTAGTGCAAAACATAATTTTTAGAAAAAAATACTTACTAAAATTCAGAAACAGGTAATTAAGTTTACTGGCTCGGCTTCTATAATCAACTCAGTGGGAGACACTCAACTTAATTCTGTGTGTACATACCATAAATCAGGCATTATTTTTCCTATATTTTAGAAAAATTTTCAGTTAATTTATGAAAAGAAAAACACCGGTTTTTAGAAATATATTTTCTTGGAGCCAAGAGTATGGCGATTTTCTAAAAATAAATGTGATATTTCTTTTCAGTGTAGCATTCACCTGAATCGACCAATTTTACCTTGCAAAAACGTTGCCAGCTTCAGGCAAAGTTTGAAACTTTGGTCGCACTTAAGCTGCACGTGAATTATACATAACACCATGTGTGTGTCTGTGTGTGTGCTGCTGCGTGCCGCAACGAAATCAATTGCATAACAACAACGTTATCTAGGCGATGCGGGAAGCGCGGCCACAGCGTTGACACAGTTTTGCCACATCGCTGACAACGGCATCTAATGCCAATTAGTGGGAAAACATTGCCAACTTGCAGTTGGATAGATGAAGGACATTGATTCTAGCAAAAGTTTCATTTATTTACTGCTAAAATATTTACAAGATTGGTTCGAGAAACTGAATATAAAAACGAATGCTGAAAATGTTGGAATGAAAAGAATTGCAAATGTTAATTAGATCTAGTTCAACTGTCAGTTGAATTTAGGCAATTAAGTTCCTTGCAATTGCTTGAGTGAATAAGTGGCAAGTGCCGTGGCATCTGTGCTGCAGCCCGAACAAAAGTTTTAAGGTATTCAGATACAACTTGCTCTTAGAGCAGACTGAGATGACTGAGACTGAGACTGAGACTGAGACGTGCTCAACGAGTTACCTGTATATACATTTTTACAATATAGACAGACAATATATATAGACACTAGTGTATAACATTTATTTCGATTTCTGAATGTTGCAAATTGAAATTGTACAGTTTTAGAAGCCCATGTACAGTAAATGATATAGGGCAGCCGTCATTGGATTTACATTTGTAACTCAGTCGTCACTGGTAAAAGTTAATTTCGCTTACGTTCAGATTCAAAGGAAAGGCCCTCCAAAGTAAACATAAGAAAATATAATAATAAAAAGCTGGGATGCTCTATTCAAAACAGCTCGACTAATAGATACTCTGCATCATAATACTTAGAAAACTTGCTCATATCTTTTTGGTTGAACATTTAATCGACAAAATAAAATTAGTTCAACAGGAGGATATGACTTTTTGATGCTGATCCAGAATATATATATTTTAGTAAAATCTAACATGCTTCCACCTGCACCTTTTGCACATTATCCATTTTAAATGGGTTCAACTGAAATAAAATGAAATCAACACAGACACAGACAGACAACGGACAGATATGCCAAGGCCTACTGTGTTTCTTTATTTATATCGCCCTTTTTCTGCTTTTCATCCCTTTTATGGGTGTCACAGGGTGTGGCACAGGATATGCTCATCATTTGAGTACATTTATTTTGGAGACGAAAACACATTTGATACTTTATAAGAATAGCTTAACGAATTTCGTTTCTTTTCAACTTTGTATGACTTGATGCTATTGATCTATAAATACCATGCTGTAGTTTGAAATCACTTAAAAGAAATTCACATCTCAAGGTAAAATGTGCAAAGGTAAAAACAGGAGCAACTGCACTGATGGGAAAGTGATTTAAAGGTTATATTCTTTCACAACCTTGTGCAGGGTATCGTCAAGTGGAGCATTTTTGCGTGCTGCGCGCATTTTAATTTACTTTGTTTTTGCTTTGGGACAAACAAAGCAAAGCAAAACGCAAAGCAATGCAAACACATTTTCTCTTTCTTTCCCTACACACACACACACACACACACACACACACACACACACACACACACACACACACACACGCACACGCACACACACGCACACACACACAGAGACGTATAGCCGCCGCATTCGTATGTAAATATGAAAGTTCAAAGCATATACCCTTAAAGTGCTCACATCTCTCACACACACACACACACACACACGCACACACACACACACACACACGCACACACACACCATCGGCTGCTACTTGATGTTATTTTGTTTTGCTGCGCCTGCCGACTTGGTTCCACATATGTTTTGGCTCTTCCATGCAACTTGCTGTTTCGACTAAACGACCGCTAAGCTGTTAACAGTGTGTGGCAGTGGCCAAAAGAAGAGGGAGTGGGGGGAGGGGGTGTGGGCTCGATAGAGCAGAAGTAACTGTGTTAAATTGGCAACGCCAATTCCAAAATAAGCCAAACGGAATTAGCTGAATTGCATGCATTAAATGTTAACTTTCTTAATATAATTAAATATTTCTATGGCATTTTGTGAATGGTAGTTATTCCTCAGAATTTCCGGGTACTTATGTGGTCTGGTGTGTGTGTGTGTGTGTGTGTGTTAGTGTGCGTGTGTGTGAATTTTGTGTGCCATATGAGCATAAATCTGTTGGCAAGTTTGTTGCCAGCTCTCGACGGCAACTGCTTTGCCTAAGCCAAGTTAAGAGGAACCTCTGTCTGGCTATGCCCCAAGACAGACGCACACGCCCGCACGCATATATACATACATATATATATATATACAGTATATATATACAGTATATATACAGTGATACACTTGTGTACACATTTGTGGCTCATTTGATCGGTGCGCTTGGCCAGTTGGCAAGCGGCTGTTTTCTTTTTCGGCTGGGGTAAACTTCGACTGCAAATATTTGCCAAAATGTTTGCTAATTTAACTCAAGTTCCTTTTCCTGTATGTGTGTGCGTGTGTGTGTGTGTGTCTTTTAGTGAGCGTGTGCGTATTTTTTGCCATAAATGTTGCCAGCAAACTGGGCAAACATAACGCAAATCAAAGTTGGCCTCAGCACACAGTCCTTGGCTACTTGTTTGGAAAGTTTGGTAGCCCGTCCTTAAGCTGTCCCACATAACTAAAATGGAGTTCGCAACTTCTAAGGCAAAATATGCCAATCATGTTGCAAATGAAAATTCATTTACCCAAGTATTTTGTTTAACCAGTTAACAGTCACAAAACTGTCTATTAAATAGCCGAGCCGTATCATTTTCTAGAGCAGCTCAAACTATGATGTTTATGTCGGGCATAATTTATTCCTATTACAAAAAGGTTTACCTTTGACATTTTCCTGGTAATACAAATTAAAATGTTCAATTTGAAGAAAAAATAAACTATTCAGCTCAGAGTGAGTTCGACATCAATGTAAAGAGACGCTAACCCAAATGTTTTAATGACTTTGACAACATTTATTTTCGGGCCTGCCACAAATTGATGTGCTTAATGAACTAGTACACTTGATATTCATACATGCATATGGTGTGTGTGTGTGTGTGTGTGTGTCTGTGTGTACGTGTGTGTGTGTGGATTACATGGGTGGCAACATTACGCATTTTTATGTAATACAGTTGCTGATAAGTTTGCCGGAAGCAATGTAACTTCATTTATTATTTGTGCTCAGCTCAGGTGACATTTGTGAAAGGTAAGGGGTATGCATGTAGATGATGATGGTGGTATTCACACCCCTGCAAGTGTGTGTGTGTGTGTGTGTGTAATACGAGTATGTAGAAAGTAAGCTTCAGCTTACTGAATACAACTTTTCCTTCTAATTTTGCCTTGAAGCTGACATTAATGTTATGGCAAATGGATAAGCAATTGTACAGGCCAGTCAGCTATAGAGAGAGTGTGTGTTTCTAGATGTGTGGGTGTTTGTGTGTGTGTGTGTGTGAGTGTGTATGCAACATGTCGCCAGAGACTTGATTGCCAACAATTTTGGCATGACAGCCACATTTGTGACAGGTTAGATCCATTTTGGTGTGGCTCACATTTGATTTATTAATAAGCAAAGTGGCACGCGCACAGATCGAAAGCACACACACAGACACACACATAAGACGCAAGTCTATAATGTATACTATATATGTGTATTTGTGTGCAATTTATATCTTATTGATTTACAGTTAGGCAGCCCAACTTTTCTCGCTTAATTATGGCCATGAAATACTCATACATGTAAAAGTTGGCCACCAGGTGGCGCTGCCCAACAAATGCCAAATATGGATGATGATGGAAGGATACTTTCACATTAGTCTCCCTACTACCTCAACGCCTCCTCATTTTCATGCGTCTGTGCGTTTTATGTCTCTGTTCTTGGCTGACCATTAGCTGCTGTTATTGAGGCCTGCAAAAATTCAATAACAAACGACAAGCTGCAGCTAAGTGGATCATGTCGATAACGCGTCGATAAAAAAGTATGCTCTGGTTGAGAGAGCTCGACAGCGATATACCCATGACTTTACCTATCATAAATTATACACAGCAACAAATGCGCACACACTCATTGCGTATTTGTGTGTGTGTGTGTGTGTGTGTGTGTATTTGAATATGTATATAGAAAATGCAAATAATTAGTCTACACTCAGAAAAACTTCCCATCACTCTTAGTAAGTCGCTTTAAAATGAAAATCTAAATATTAGGATTTTTTTTTTAATTTAGCTTGAGAATCACAAAAATATTGTGATTTTTTTTTGGAAATATTTTCTTTTTCTTTTTTTTAAATTCTTTCTACAATTCCGCCTTAGGGGCCTAAGGCCAAACCTAGGGTAGAGGGTTCGAGTCCCCGTGGAATCGCCAGTTCTTTCAAGTTAAGCATATGAATTTTATGAATAAAATGTACAAAATTTGTTTGTGGTGTATATATAATATAAGTAATAAATAGCTAATATAAGATTTCTTTAATATACGAATATAGAAATTTACAGCCTGGAAATTAGACATCTTTTTTAAATTTCTAGATATTAGACGAATGTTTTTTGAAATTTTAGAAAAATCCACCCTGATTTTGGGGCGATTTTTTTTAGAAGTGTATGCAAGAATTTATATTGCAAATTTTTGGAGCCCAGCTCTTAAAGCCTACGATCCAATGCTGATCAAGAATGCCTTATGGGCATTATAAGTAGATGCTTCCTTCCGTTAGATATGTTGACACAACTTTATTATACCTATTTTAATTTTAAGGGGAAATGGGCGCCAACTGGCGCAATTGTGTCAGCTCAACTGACATAATGATGATGATGTTAACTGGTTTAGCCTGGCTGCGATATGATTTAGCCCACATATTCCCATACACTGACAGACAGATACACACACACACACACACGCACACACACATACAGCCTGGCAGCAAACGAACTCTTGGACTTATTATTTTTATTATTTTTATATTTTGTGTCTGCGAGCTGAGTTTTGCCCTGAGCAAAAAACTCATTAAATTACAATAAAAATGAAAACAGCAGGACAAAGACTACAACACACACACACACAAACACGCACACACACACACGCACACACACACACACACACACTAATATCGGGGCAGGCATCAGACATTGTCCCATTGCGTTTCCTGTGCACATTAACAATTCAAAAGCGTCTCACAAATAAATGAGAAATTGCCCAACAGGCAACAACAACATAAACAATAACAGCAAACGGTAAACGGTAAACAGCAACAATAATAACAATAATAACAATGATAATAACGACGATGATGATATACATCAAACTGTAAAACGTGTAGATACTTATTTTGAATAGTGATTAAGTATGCATTCAGTTCTTATTCATAAACTATGTGTTTAACTTTATAAATGTTCAATTTAGACAAGTGCTGAATTTTGTTACCTTTTCTTGGGGAGTGCATGTTGCAGCATGATAAGTACGTGTGGCAGGCACAATAAATATTGAACATATTGCCTAACCACCACAAGCAAACTAACCTCACCAAAACATCATCGACCACAACCAACCCCACCTCTCCCCCCTCCCTGCTACCCAATATGCTACCACGCCTGCATGCAACTATCGAGTTGAGTTGTGAAACAAAAGTCGACAGTTAAAGCGACTTTGTACATCAGCGCAAATATGCAGAAACGTCAACATTTGTGTGTCGCACAGCACCACAAAACGAAAGCACCGAGAAGTGAACAGATAAAGAGAGTGAGAGGGAGAGGGAGAGAGAGGGAGACAGAGAGAGCTAGAGAGAGAGAGAAGAAACGAGAAACAAACAGGGGCAAAACGGGAGCTTAAAACCAGCCGAAAGCCAGTGCGAAAGTTTTTCATTTTACGACGCATTAAAAAAGAGCATAAAAACAGTAACATTGCCTGCCAACTAAATGAAGAAAAGAAAAAGGAGAAAAGGAAAGAAGAAAGAAGAATACGGAACAGAGCTCAGAAAAGTGAAATAAAAGCAGATGAGAAACGTTTATAAGCAGACATATGTACATACATATAAATATGTATATATATATACATATATATGTACAGCTAAATAACGCGTACAGCAGAACAACAACAAAAGTATAAAAATATAAAATACTAAGTAACTTTTTTTGAGGGGAAAGTCAAAAGGAACAACAACAACAACTACGCAGCAGCAGCAGCAACAACAAAAACAACAGCATGCATGCATATATACATATGTATATGTATTTGGATAACACATATACATATATACATTCCTGTACATATATTATATTTGTAAACTCTCACACACACACACACACATATGTAATTGCTGTGCTGCTGCTGCTGCTGCTGTTGCTTCTGTTGATGATGATATTTTATGGCCACTGGACGACATACAATGATATAATGGCATACAGCAACAGCAACAGCAACAACATCAGCAACAATTGGAGATTACGTCGGCTCAAGCATTTTATGGAGCTATTGCCCATCAACGTTATTGTCAGCTCTAAAAGACTGGCAACGCAACAACAACAACAACAACAACCACCCATGAAAGACCAAAAGCAGGAAGAAGAAACACCAGCATCATCAACAAACACGCAGCAGCCGTATCCACCAGATGCCGAAGACGCCGGGGCAAGTCTCTATCGCTCGGCCAGTTTCCAGAGTGAGGAGCTGCTGCTGCACCTGGGCGCTGGCCAGCTGCTGACTGAATCGGAGCTAAGCGATGGACACAGGTAGTACTCGTAATTCATTTCAGCATTATACAGAGTGCCCTCGCCCACAATTCCAGAGTCTTGGCATCGTTAAGCCAAAAAACCATTATGTACCCATTTCAAAATTCGTGTAAAATTAATTAATGCTGTCCATACTAAAATATATCAATATCATCCAATCTAATGAAAATCTTACGACAATAACATATACAAATAAAGTCATATTTTTTAACAATCAAATTTGTAAAAAAACATTGAAGTTGTTGCTCATAATCAGATCTAGTCGGCTCTGAAATATTAATATATTGCCTGAAGGGAACATCAACATATATTCAGTTTTCTTATGATAGCTTTAAAGTTAGGTTATATTGACTCGGCCTATGATGCTGATCACGAATATATATGCTCTTTGGGATCGGAGACGTCTCCTTCAATGCGTCACAAACTCCATGACAAAACTATATATACCTAAAAAGGTAAAAATAATGGTATCATTTTTTGTTGACCAACAAAAGCCAACTAATTACTTATTTAAAAAAATTATTTTCATGTTTATTTTTTCACCGTCGCTTCAAAATGTTGCTGAAATTTGCTCAATTTGCATTGTTGAAATTGCTAAACACTGGAAAAAAAAGGTGTACGTCCCTTTTTCGATGGTTTTTGAGCGAAACATTTTTATTTGGCAAATCATTTGAGAGTGGTTCGACTGCTGGTTGGCTGGTTAAGCGAGAATGAATGCTGCTGGCCATCAGGGTGTATACTTAATATGTGTAATTAATGCGTCATCTCATCAGCAACAGCCGCCAAATTGTTCAAAGCTGGTCATGTTTAGCCTAATATGTATAAATTATTGATATAGCACACACACACACACACACACACACACACACATATATTAATATATATAGAGACAGACATAAGTTAAAGTCATTAATCAATGAATGCCTAATTTGATATTCATGCACTTATCAACATCAACATTTAAGCAGCTAATCGGTTAAATCACAACAACAATTGTTGTTATTGAACAACGGCACTCAATTGCTCGATGCATATCAATTTGATTTGGTTTTAATCGAATTTGCTTTGAATTGTTCAGCAATCGCAATTTAAAAGATTGCCAATTGTTGACTAATCAACACTTTGTGAGTGGTTTAAACAATTGAAATTTGAACTTTGCTGCTGCTGCTATATAAATATATGAAATACTAAGTATTTCTTTGCTGTTTTCAACCTATAAGTAAAGCAAACTAAATTTGCAAAGCTCACATTTTATGCATATATTTGCCATTGGCAAACAATTCAAGGAATCAGATTTGAGCCAAGACATGAGCTGCTTATCAAGGCAAAATTGAACAATGCGTTTGTTTGTTTTAAGTTGTCGGAGGCATCAGTGGTGTTTAGTGTAGTACGTATAACTGGCTTACTAGAGATGCCTATCGATATTCCGGCTGTCAGCATAACAACATGCCAAGCTTAACTTATATGCCAGGGCATACATATATATTATGTCGAGTAGAGCATTACGTTGAGTGACTACTTCGGGGCATCCAATGGAAGGCGAACAAAAGAAGTTGATTAAGTAAAATTCTGAAAAAACAACAAGGAGCGAGACAAAGCAATGTTAAGCAGTATGCAACTTATTGCATACTTCTTGCCCCAAGCAATGTATACAATAGCACTTAAGTGAAAAGAATGCTGATGCTGTCTACTCCACTGGGGCACCACTCAAGTGTTTGATTAAGATTAGAAACGGCTTGCTTTCCACTCCGACATGGACTGGCCAACAGTGTCAGAGAATATATGGACATAAAAACGCAACTGTTTCTCCATTTTTCAGCAGGCTAAACTCTTTAGGCTCTGTTGGATTCATGAGTTTTGTAAACTCTGAGCTCGACTTTGGTATATGTACATTCAAAAAAAAAGTATAGCAATCTAGCAATTTTAATAATTAAAACTGCAAACTCCAAAAATCTAAAATCAATACTTATTATTTATTAGTACAAAGCTGTATTGTGGAGTACCTAGTCGGCTCTTTACTGTACAGAGAACTTAAGCCTAAAATGCGTGTTTTTGTTTTAAGCGAGAATTTAAGCCCTAAAATTGGACAACAGTGTTCGTATTTTAAATGAAATTACAATATACTCGATTGAGTAGAGAAAGTGGGCAACAGTTTTGTATGGCTCCATTTGGTGCTATTATTTTCTGTGCAATGTCCTGCATGCTGTCCTGTCCGTCCCTACGTGTCTCAGTCTGTCTTTCAACACACCGAACTCAAAAGGTATTTCAACCTGCCACCAGTGATGAGCTGGTATATTACTGGCAACGTCCACACGCCTTTTAATACTGTTAATATTTATATATTTTTGTTTGCTCGCATATGCAATTCTTGCACAGCCACAGCCAGTCTTACTCCGTCCATTCCCCAGCCATCTATCATTGAAAGCCAATTGAGTTGTGTTTGCGCTTATAAAAGTCTGCGAGCGCGTATAAGCCAGCAACTGTTGCAACAGTTGTTGCATCAGCTGGTGCGGCCGTGGCCGTGGACATGAAAGGCAAAGGCAAGTGCGTTGGGGCAGGCAACTGTCTGTCGTTCGCAGACGGATGCCGCATAGCGCTTTTATCTTTCATTTTTTGTTGGCCACAGCGGTTGCTTTTTGCCGACGTAGCCGACCACCTGCCGAGCTGTTGCCTTTGCTGGCTGCCCCGTTTCCAGCTAATCACAAATCGAATATCCTGTGCGGCAGACAGCCGTTAGAGGAGCAGCCTTGGCATCATGACGTTCACGTCCTATCGACGCTATTGACTGTCATCAGAGCGATGACTTCACTTGATTTTTCCTGCTCTACTCTGGTCTCCTTTTGCTTTTACCCATTACGATATCTACTTTGATTTAACCGCATTATCCTTGATGCAAGGTCGCTGCGAGGCTCTCACGGCTGCTGTGTTGAACCAAGCGATAATTGCTTTGCAATTACGCGACTGACTGAGCAGCCGAAGGTCATTCCATGCACAGCATGCAACCACAGTGGCAGCAGCAGGGGCACAAACCAAATGTGATACTCAAGTCGGCGCAAAAGTGAACAATAAATCAAATCGCAATTTATTTTTCTTTCTGTTACGATTTTGAAATGGTTTCAACTAGAGTTAAGCGCGGAATTCTCGCGTTACAATTTTTTAAAAATCTGAAGTTGGGAGGAATCGGGACTGGCGCAATGAACCAATCCCGATTAATCCCGAAGATCCTGAATCCTTAAATGTTGATATGTCGATGATAAGGAGACAGTACAAGTCGAACCGGTTATAGAAGAATTATAAAACCGAAAATAAATATTTTAGAGCATTGGCAAAAATTTGAAAAAATACACCTTTGCTCCAGTAACTTTATAAAATGTTTTTCTTTCTTTCTCCCTTGATGACAATAACGTTGTCAAAATACGAGAACTTGGCTGATTTTATTAGGTACTACTTGATATGTCGATGAGTCACATTTTCTATGGTACACCACGATGATAAATACTTAAATACATAAATAAAAAAATAAAATAATAATAAATCAAGTATTACTTGCACACAGATATACGAAATCTCTTTTGAAGCATTCCACATAAATGGGGCTTATGGTTAATAAATTGTGCAGAACATTTTTGAAATCACTTTCAGAATATCCTTAAAAGTATGATCCAAATTAAATTGGCCAGAGACTTTCTAGCTTCACATTTCTGAGTAACGCGTTTTATTCAATTTGAAATTTATTTGACTTACTGCTTGCTCAACAGCGAGTCAATTTTGATTTGGGTTAATTGCACTCAAGCATCGCCCTCAACTTTATGTATATATATATACACACAGACTGTTCATATACATACTTATTAAGTATACGCTCCGAATGCCAGCGAATAGCCAGCATCGAGAATTTAAATAGCCGTTTTGCTTAATTTACTTCAATAAGGCAACCATTTTTGTTCTCATCCCACTGCTCGCCACAGTGTCCACATTGCCACCTGGCAGCAACATCAATTTACACTAAAACACTCAAAGGAGCAGGCACCAATAGCGAAAGTGGCAAGGCACATAATTTATAGACATTTGGTGGTTAGTTTGCTTTGCTTTGGTTAATTGTTGGGTGTCCAACAGACAATATGCTAGTAAATATATATTCCGTATATATATATATATATAGGCAAATGTGTGTGTATTTAAATTATAGGCTGTTTGCTGTTTGTTTACTTTGGCATTATGGCGGACCGGCCGACGAGACTGTGCATAAATATATGCACATATATATTCATATTCAACGAGTTGAGGGTCAAACAATGCCCTAGTATAGACCAAGAAGTAAACAATGTATCAGTTACTGAAATAAGTGCGAACTTCGATGGCTAGCCAGACACAGCATTAAGGATAATCATTTTCCAGTAGAAACTATATTTGGTAAGCTATACTAATAAACAGTTGCGAAAAATGCTGTCCACTTTTCAATTAAAACATATTATGTAATTTGTATTCGAAATGCCTTTCAAATTATCAAATTGTTTCGTTAATAAACGAAAAAATTTTAAACATTTCGTTTGAATTAATAATTATTTATTGATTGTTACATTTTCAATTTGTGAATTCAATTTACGCAAAATGTCAAAGGCAGTGGTAAATAATAACAAATGCATTTGTGGCTGTCAGCCAGAATATTCCGTGTTAAATCAGCCAATCAGATTGAACTCATTCGCATCAATAGCTTCAGATATGCAAGCAATTAAAGGGTTAGAATCAGAAATTCGACTGGATTTGCATAACATTTTAGTTACAATATCACAATATCACAAATAATGCATTAATAATGGGTAACTGGACACAACGAACCCATTCACCTGTAAGTTACACTGTTCTATTCCGCCAATTACTTTAATTAAATTCTATAATTCATGCGGACTGCCCAAAAATTTGCATTTCTACCAAGCTGTCAAGCTGTCAAGCTGTGAGCCGACTGCGAGATACGCTGTCATTTTTTATGCAGCCATCTATCAATCAGTATTCACATGTTGTATCTAAAACTTAACTGAACATACAACATATAGCAATTTAAATGAAAGGCTTAACTTTGTATGTCAGTTCGATTAGAAGTTAGTTTACAGCGATCTGGGCTCGAATTCTTGGGCTTCCTTCTGAGCCGATAGCTCTTTCATCAACCCCGGATTCTCGAACGAAGAAAGAAAATAATCGTTGTCGGTTTGAGGATTTATTTTAAGCTTAAGGCATGTTTAACTAGGAAACTGCATCTGTTTCTCGCTGAGGCGACAATAATCCGAATAATCAAGCCGACAAACTGTGAGACATGAGTTAAAACTGTCCTCAGATAATTACAGGTTGGTTGGAGTCGCACAGCAGGTTGATCAAGCATCTGCACAACCTACAAATTGTGTCCCGAGAGTAACTAGACTCCAGAACTGAGAGTCGCTCAGTTAGGGGCCGGCACCCTCAACGCTGGAGATATTAGAACTCCGAGACTAGGACATGGTGGGGTGGGACCAAGAGCCATAACTCATTTCTGGGGCGAGAGGCAGTCGCAATAGTCGCAGTGCACAAACTTTAACAATAGTAATAACAGCAGTAAAAGAAAAAGTATATACACTTAGCCAAATTAATTAACGCCGTTTGCAAGGTTTCGTAAACTTCCATCGGAATAGAAAATCTTGAGAACTCATATAAATCGCGCAATATTTGTAAGAATCGCAGAAAGTTTGTTGCAAGTTGGTTAATTGGCTAAAATGTTTGAATAAATATTTGAAACAAATCTGTGTTGTACGACGAAACAGAGCTTTTCAATTTTTGTAATCCTCTTGATTTGTTCAGTTTTAATTAAATTCAGCCCTCAAAGATTACCAAGCAATTGCAATTAATTTTTGCGATAATTGCTTTGGTCCACAAACAACTCAATCGGCTGCTGAGAATGACCACCAAACCCAACACAATAATTGGATGGATTTTCAAGTCGAAGAATCAAAACATTAGATGCCTCATAAGTTGTGAATTTCCAGATAAGTCCAGATAAGGTTTGATGGTAAAGTAAACAAGTAGTTTGTACAAGTAGTCGTTTCTCAATTAATTGTTGCCATGGCAGCTGTGCACAGATATGATACTGGTTACCGACACACTTACTGCCGGTTATGTGCCAAGTTTCGTTGTCAAAACTGCAAAACTGAGCCATGGCTCGGCTATATATATTTTCCAGGGTTCATATCAATTAATTATGGTGCCCTCTTCTAGGATACAAAAAATCTTGACTCTATGTCCGTCAAATGTCAGCTTATAAAATTTGTTAATTAAAACGCTTAGCCAAAAGCGCTGTCATTCAATTTCGGCTGTGAATGGGGCAAGGGCATTTGAATTGGAACTGAACCCAAATGCCACATGCCACTGATGACACTTTCGAACTGAGTGCATTTACAGTTGTAAGCTTGCCAGCTGAATGTGGCAACGACCACAGAATCCTGACTCATAGTCAACTTGGTTAACATGAGCCAACTATCTGTTGCTGCATATATGCTAAATGCATTCCAATATACAACAGCTGCCCCCAGCTAATCCCCATTTATAGACTGAGCTCGAAACTTTGTCTACTATTCACACACATCGCATAATTCGCCCCATGCGATACATATGCAAATCCAATGAGCTTATAATGAAAAATGCAAAAATGAAATCATTTTTATCAGCTTACCACAGGCCAGCAAGCTTAATAATTGAGGATTTTCCACACATGTCCACGCTCCACGCTCCATGCTCCTCTCTTATTTGAGTGTATGGAACTTTGTGAGTATTGTGTTTGTGTCACTTTCCCAAATTCCATCGATTTATTTTATCTGTTTTTTTTTTTTTTGGTTGGTTATGCAAGTTGCGAATAAGTGTTGGCTCTAAAAAAAAGGGATGGAATACTTTTTTTTTTATTAAATTCCGAGTGCTTAAGGCAACTTGGGAAATACTTGAAATTTCGGGCATAGTTGATTTTGATTGATTTGTCAAGCCAATATAAACGACGATCTCAATCGATAAACGGATTTTTTGTTTGCAGAACCCAGAATCGGGATGAGTTTGGCACTCAGCGCGTATATAAGAAAACGTCGCCGAATTGTGTGCTCACCCTGTATTTGCCAACCCGTGAGATGATTCTGACCGATAACAATCCATCCGTGCTCCGTGGCATTGTCTTTGTGGATCCGAAGGCCATTCAAGGATATCGCGTTTACGCCCAGCTAACGTTGACATTTCGGTAAGGCAGCATTAATCCCACACACACACACACACACACACACACACATAGACACACACACACACACATAGACACACACACACACTCGCGTAATTGCTGGACTCGCCTTGTCATTGCAGCTATGGCCGCGAGGACGAGGAGGTGATGGGTTTGCGTTTCTGCAACGAGGCCATTATGTCGCTGCATCAGATTTGGCCACGCCTTGAAGAGCCGTCGCGCGATTCGCTCAGTCCACTACAGGTAAGTTGCCACTCAATGTTGCAATCACTGTAATTGAAATGAGCCACCTACCCGCCATCATCCAATCACTGCCTGCCTCCCGGCTATGCTTGTGTTTTTGGTCGAGCAGCAGGCGACTGCTAGCCACGAGCACTTGGCCAAAGCAAGTCAGGACTGTCAGCATGTTGTTGGCATGTGCCAACTTGGCTGACAAGTTGCTGCTGCTTCTGCTGCTTCTGCTGCTGCTGGTGCTCTTCTCAAAAATGTGAGGAATGCAAATGTCAGCCACCCAGCGGCTGCAACAAGTGGCAGCTGCCGCTCTGCACAGTCTCATAAAAGCTCATAAAATCACCACCTTGCACCAAATGGAATTCCCAGAGAGTGAGGGACAGAATCCTAAGAAATCCTCTTGCAGAAATTTTGCATTTTTTGCATACAAACAAACTTTGTTCTTAACTCCTTGTTCTGCGTGCAAGCAAAGTTTTTCTCTTCATTCCAATTTCAATTAGGCAATCACTCACTTTAACTCTAGCGAAACTAAGCTAAAAACTATCATTATTAATTAATTATAATTATAATTAATGAGTAATTCCAGAGATCAGCAGACACCTTAAATGTAGGTTAATTGGCGATAATCATTTTTAATCATTTTATCAACTCTTTTCATTATTAAGTTTCAGTTTAACAAAATTGATATTTTCAAATTTATAATTTCATTAATGCAGCTCAACAAATGCCAATAAAAAATCAAACTGGCAACAGAAACTGCCATCGACTATTGGCAAAATTCCATAAATATATCCTGCAACATTTGTTAAGTTTTAATTCAATAAAGCAACACTAGATTAATAAATGTTTTTTAAATAGCGATGGAAGTAACAACAACAACAACAACAGCAGCAACACCAATTTGTATATTAAATGACCACAATCCGCAAATTGACAGATAACAAAAGCTTTGCAAACAAATGCAGTTAATGTTTGCGGAAATTGTTGTGGCCCACAACCAACTCAATGGGCTGCTGAAAAACCACACCAAACCCAACTCAACAAGTGGACGGTTTTTCTTTGTGGCAACAAAGTTGCAAGTTGGTCTAGGGACGCGGCAGATTTGATACCCTTCCCATAAAAGCTATTAGATATAGTAGTTCGATGTTGTTTGACTGTTGTCCAAATATAAGATATTAACAGGCATAAGTGGTGAAAAAAAGTGGTTTACACAAGAAGTCAGCTTCCAATCGATAGTTGCTTATACATATATATATATATATATATATATATATATATATTGCTTGCTTTGCAAGCATTTTTAAATCAAAGTTGTTGTCACTGCATTCCAATTTGCCTTGTTGCCTGAAGGTTTCTCAGTCCTCGCTTTTCTTAGTTGTTGTTGTTGCTGTTGTTGTTGTTGTTGTTCGCTTGAGAGCTCAGATTCAATGCAGCATATCACGTCCGACTCGAGGTATGCAGCACGTTTTGCTCTTTTTTTTTTTTTTGAATTGTTGTCGGTTTGTGTTATTTTTAATTTTTTGATGACTTTTTTTTTGTAGTCCTTATCCCTCTCTCTCTCTCTGTCTCTCGCGCTCTCTCTCTCTCTCTCTCTTTCTCTCTCTCTCTCTGTCGCTCTACCTCTTTTCCCTCATTACTGAAGATGTCAGTTTAGTGCACTTAAACCAATTGAAAATCAATTTCATTTAACTAAAAGCTTAACAAATGTTTCCGTTTCCCTTTTGCATTGTTTTTCCCTTGCTGCCAACTGTATGTGTGTGTGTGTGTGTGTGTGTGTGTGTGTGTGTGTGTGTGTGGCAGACAGACTTCCCCAAGCGACTTTCAATTTGAACTTGCCCTTTTTATTAGATTTGACATGCAATCATTTATTTACCCATCACATTTTTGACAGCCAAACTCACCAAAATTCGGTTAGGCAATCAGTTTTTTTCATTTTTCCGTTGTCAGCTTCCAGTTTCCAGTTGTACGCTGCCCATTTTTCAGCTTTCCACTTTTCTCGCTTGTCTTGACCGATTTGCATAATACATTTACTCACTTATAAACTGCTGCCAGTGGAAGCCACTGCTACCGCTACTGCCCCGAGCTATCAGCACAAGTACACAGCACAGCACAGGCACAGCACAGACACACACACACACACACACACACACACACACACACACACAGACAGGCAAACACACACATAATTAAATAAATTTGACTTTAATAACTTGCCGTTGCCCAAATAACATCGAGAGAAGGCAGAGGGAAAGTATTTCAAAAATACTATGAATACCAAGGAGGCCAGAATGGCAAAAAATGGCCAAGAGCTGTGCTGGAAAATGACAGTGCTTTAGGTGAAAGAAAATTGGCATAATAAATTGAAATTAATCAATTATGTAAATGCATACATCGTTCCGAGCTAAACTAAGCAGACAATTGATGTCAAATCGATAGGCAGCAATGAAGAGATATGGGTTACTCTTAAAGTGCGGTTGGGCGAGGTACAGTGAAGCAGCAGTAAGTAGATCAGGAATATGCTGATAAAATCAATTATATGATAGAGCAATCAATTGGTTCGATTAGTATTTGAAGTTTACACAAATACCGATAGACACTTCCGCTATGCTTTGAGTATCGAAGATGTAATCCATACTGATAGATATATATAGTATGATATATACTATATAATAGGTAGATAAGCCACAGCAATGTGATTATGTGGCGTGGAGGCTCAACTTGTTTTTATTAGAATCTCCATTCTCAAGCATTTATTTGCCAAAAGCACTTGCCCAGTCGATGGTCGAATACAGTTCAAACAATTTACACTTTGTAAATATCAACAAATTTGTAAGACAATATCCGACCTATAAGGACAACAGTTAAATTTGTATTCTAAATACTCCCGTGTATCAGGCTCAACTGCAATATATATACATATATATACAGATTTCAAGCCGTAGGGCCTGAGAGCCTCGTGCGGCCCTCCTGTCTGACAATGGCGGCTTAAGAAGACATACAGCCATCTCTCCCTCTCCCTCTCTCTCTCTCTCTCTCTCTCTCTCTCTCTATTTGCGCACAAAGCGTACTGAAATTAGAACAAAACGTTTTCCGAGCCAAACAATTTGAGCTGTGGAATTGTCTTTAAATACTTTTCATTGAGATGCCGCACACAGTTCGAGGCAAAGTCATAGCCAAAGTTGTTCGCCGAAGGCCTGTTGAGCAGTTGGCTAAAAGGGAAGGGAGGCGAAGGGTCATTGCCTTTGTGGCTGCTGTTGTACGCGCTACTCAGCTAACGATACACAGACACACGCGCCGCCGATAAGACATTTAAGTATAAGTCCAAGGACAGAACCAGCACAGAAACCAGTAAGACGACAAGGAACTGAAGGGGAATTGGGGAGTAGAGGGGGGGCTACAGTGGGCATAGCATGTTTTCATATTGCCGCCAACATAATGAAATGCAAATGAAATGCCAAAACCAGCAACAGAATAAAGCAAAAAACAACAACAAAAAACAAAACAAAGCCAACAATTTCTCAATGGTTGCGCCACTAATCACAGAACCAAAATGCATAATTAAAAACAAAACATAACCGCAAAACAAACAAACATGCATATATTTGCACACACATATATATATATATATATATATATATATGCATATATATACATATAAGTCCGGGCAAATATGAAACCGTCCGCATCTATTGCCTTTAGGCTTTATTAGCCATTCAGCTGCAGACCCGATGAGGATCTATAACTAAAAAATCCAATTAAAATGCGAAATTCCAATATGCTGGCAATTTTGCAAATATGCCTCATTCCAACTGACTATACCCATATGTGTGTGCATATATCAATTTGCACTCTGCTTGCAGGAGGCATTGTTACGGCGTTTGGGGGATGGGGCCCATCCCTTCACCCTGTCGCTGACGGCCCAGGCTCCGCCCAGCGTCCAGCTGGTGCCGGCCAAGCGTTACTACGGAGCTCCCATTGGCACCAGCTACGATGTCCGTTGCTTCATTGGTAAGTTATTCTTCTTCTTTTCTTTGTTTTTATTTGCTTTAGTATGCCAAGATATATATGCCAAGATATATGATATGCTTGTTGTTCATTGACATCCGTTTGTAAATATTGCACAAAATTAGATACACCTAACTAGTCCAGGAGCATGAACAAATCTAGGGAAAGAGCAACAAGAACAGCGCAACAGTTAAAGACATTAAATCGTATCTAAGAATTAGTCTGCTATTGGACAGATGACACCTTAGATTTTTTAAAGTTTTGTTTTCGAAAAGCCTTGTTGAAAGTTTTTCATTATAAGTTAGCTTTAGCTAAATAAAAATTCGTAAAATAAATAAATATTAAATAATTCATAAGTTTTAAAAATTACTGAACGTTTTTATTCAAAAGACTCAGCAAAAAATAATAATTAATAATTTTCATGAATATTTATTTTTAAGTATGTATGTATATATATATACAGTTAGTCCAAATTAAACCCACAGGAAAGTATCCCCATTTTATAAAAAAGGGACTCTGCTGGTCCCTTGATATGGGCGCTATAGAGAATATATAGAAGCGAGCACCTCTTTATGATCTTTAGAGTATGTGCAATGTATTTTTATTTAGATTAAATCATTATTTTTATAGAATCGGAAAATATTTCTTCTTCTCTTTGGTTATTTAATAAATAGTCCCTCAATAAAAAATGCCAAGGACTTGGTAAAGTTCTTAAGCTAGAGATTAGATAGAAATTAAGATCATTAAGATAGAGTCGAAATAGTACAGCTCACTTAACATCTAAGTGGGCTTGAACCTTTAACAGGGACAACAAAGTGCTGAGCTTTCTCAGGTTTATTGCGATGCGCATTTTGAGTGTAGACACACAAATACATTATAATTAACGAGCATTCACATTACCTTTCCTAAATTCATCATCGAGCCATTGGCCAACGCATATAGAATCGTGAGTATCGAGTATCGAGCGTCGAGCATCGAGCATCGAGCATCAAGCATCGAGTGTCAAACACCGAGTGTCGAGCATCGAGTGACTTCAGGCATCTACTAGAGTCCACGTTCGACATGTGAGTGCGAGCGAATACGAATCCGCTCGTAATTTGGCAGTGGAACAAGTTTCACAGCTTAATTATATTGATGAGCACCTAAAACTGCCCGCTCCCCTCAACGGTTGGGCAACAAGCAAATTATCCCTAGCCAACACTTTCCAATACTTCTCCGCTGCTTCTGCTGACGGCATCAGACTTGATCTGATTGAATTGTTCTCATTTTCGATTGATTTTGGTGTGAGGCTTTTGGCCATCATTTAAGTTGATTTTTTCACTAAGCCTGAACCTTGTGAGGGGACCTAATGCTCTGTGTACACACTGAAATTAATAAAAACAAGAAACCAAAATGAACGTCTATTTTACGCACAGCGATGGCTAACATTCCCTTTGCCACCTCTTTGGCTATATAAAATGCAAGTCGATTGATAGATGCCCTGTAAACAGGCAGTGAGTTTGACATACCCGCTGTCTGTCTAGCCATTTCATGAGCACAGGGTATCCAAATGGCCTGACTGATGCCCACTCAGATACCAATTCCAATTCCGGTTGCGATTTGCAATTTGCAATTTGCGATGCTTTTGATGGTTTCTATCATTTTCCATTTGATTTTCATTTTCGTTTCGATTCGATTCATTTTACTTATTTGTTGTAATTTTTTCAATTGCCAAAAGGAACTTTTCTCAATACGTCTGCGTCCTTGTGCTCGTATTGTCTGTCGGCGTTGCCAAGGTAACTGACATGAACTGAATACATATAAATACATATTTGTATATGGAAAAGCGCAAATTCATAGACCAACCAAGTACTTAAGCTGAAAACAAAACACATTTGCCATTTGAATGGAACCTGAATTGTGAAGCAAGCTTTTTTTTTTTTTGCTAATATGATTTAAATGGGAGACTTTCAAACATACATATTTAAAACAGAGGACATTCATTGCATGCCCAGTTGCCCAAGCCAAGGCGTGTCCGGGGCCAGTCTTGCGTGCTCAAAAGTAGCAGTTGACCCAACTGTGAGCATGAAAACGAAAACTTTTTTTTCCTTTCCAGCGCTTGCTGACGCTCAGTGGAAACGCAGCAGCTGCTGGTTAGCGCCCTCTATAGGTTGTCGGGGGCAACCAAGTGTCAGCAGAAGGTGAAAGCCGTTCTGGTGGTGCCCCACACAAAATAAAATTAAAGTTGAATATATTGATTTGCTTAAAATGTCTAGCCCTTGCTGTACCTTTCCAGAGGGCATCATAATTTTATAGTGAAGTTCGTAAGGCATTGAAGGAATCCTCTCCGATCGATATTCTTGATCAGCTTTTAGATAGCCATTGGAAAGAAGTGTCGTCTTCGGTGGAAGACGAAATGCGTTTGCAGTCAATTTTGAATATTAATTTTTTTTTTATGTAGTTCTGTGGAAAGTATCCAATAAGCAAAGTATCCTGATTGAGTGCTTAATTCTATGATAGTATTTGGAAAAGCTTCGTGCTCTTGGACTATTCGATAGAACTTGGACTATCACACATGATCGCTGCTGTTTTTCAAATTGAAGTTTAAATCATTAAAGGCATTGGGTTTTTGTTGGTTTATTCATGAGAATAGCAGGTATCAACTCGTATGAGTTTATTTTAAAGTAATTGGGCGATTCCATGTGAGTTCAAATTTGAATGCAGAATAAAATCAAGAGAAAATTAATTTTTACAATTCTCCATTAGGTACATTTTTTGATCAAGGCAATTTTCTTATTTACTTTTTCTGTGTAAAATTAAATCAAGGCAAAATATGAAACAAAGCACTCAACGGCAGCAGCGACAGCATAATAATCCGCTTACTAGCATCATAAATAATCAATTTGTTCACTTTTACTTTACTTTTTGTTAATATTATTTTATTTTCAACAACAAAAAAAAAAGAAAGAAAGAAACACAAGAACAATGTAGTCGCAGTATGCAACAGCCATAAATGGCAGATTTAATTTCTTTGCATGCGTTTCTTTAAATTTAAAAAACAAGAACGAAATACATTTTAATTTGTGTATGGACTATATATTTATTGTTGTTGTTGCATCGTTAACACTCCGCGTTGGTGCATCAAACGAAGTCAATTTAATTATAATTGCATAAATCAGCAGCCGATTAACTTCCAACCGAATAAAGATGTCACAGCCACTCCGAAATTGGGCTCGTGTTCCTTAAATCTGCTCAGCAGTTATCCTTACCTTCAGTATATCTATTTGCTATGATTACGTAAACTTCTTATATATGGACACCGATTAAAAGAGACAATGAATTTTAAATCTGCATTCGCAGCAACGACAACTGACACGGCATACAAATTTTCGGCTGATTACTTTTACTTTTAATGCTTTTTAATGAAAAATAAGTTAGGAGTTCAAATCCAAATTTATTGACAGTAAAGTAGTAACAAAAATTAACATTTCATTTCTGGAAAATACTGAACAATTTGTTTTATAACAATACTGAAAATTTAGCAAAATATTTCCAGTCTATAAAACTTATTCGAGAATCCACAGCTTTGTATAAATCTCGCCTCGACTCCTATTCGCTATCTGACGGGTTCAAAAGACTCGATATATCGATTTTACCATCTATGTTTATGCAGCTCTAATTATTTGAAATATGAACATATGTATACATATGTATGTTCTCACGCACTCATTATATCTGTATGTTTCAGTGTGGGTTTCAGTGTGTGGGAGTTTGTTTGTTTTTTGTATTGTTTCGTTTTTTCATTCTGCCCCTCCTTTTGTTTTTGAGATAATATATATATATATATATATATATATTTGTATATTAAATTGGCAAAAGCTTAAATTGGTAAATGTTTAAGTTGAGAAAATGATATGTAAATTGGTTGGCAGCGTGTGCTGCAAGTGCTTATTGTTTTTGGTTGAGTTGACAACATTAAAAGGCTGCCAGCTTTTCAAAGAGTTCCACAAGCCGCTCAACCAACACGAACCAAGACGAACAACACGACCAACCAATAAAATTAAAAAGCACAGAAATGCATTCATTCAATTTCAAGCATATTAGGCAGCCACGCTTCTAATGAGCTTGGCGAGCAATGGCAGCGGCAAAAAGCCATGTTCAATGCGCAACCTTTGGCTAATTGGACGGCTCCCTATTTGTTTTTTTTTCTGTTGCATCTCTTTTCTTGCAGCCGACAAGACGGACGAGAAGTTCCATCGTCGAGCCGCCGTCAAGATGAGCGTACGCGTCATTTATCGCACCGATGTCTTTCATCAGCACTCGGCCCCGGAGCAGTTTGCCGCCTTTGTTGGTCAGCACAATGCCGCTCCATCGCCGCCATCAAGTGCAACTCCACCACCTGGCAACGATGCGAACGCAGCAGGAGCTGCAGCTGCAGCTGGAGCTGGAGCTGGAGGAGCTGGTCACGAGCAACCATCGTGCTCCAAGGGCAAGGGCTCAAAGTCGGAACGCGGCGATACGTTTCCCAAGCTGCGTCTATCGCCAAAGTCGTTTAGGTTCAGCGGTCGCTTTGGGCGCAGCAAAAGTGAAATTGAGAGATGCCCCAACGATCCATTCCATTGTTACAGCAAATCTTTCCAGGAGGTTAGTCTAGTATATTTATATATTACCTTATACCTTATACCATATTGCTTATATACCTTATGTTAGACATTACCTCATACCTTACACCTAATACTTTAACTAAGATTTAACCTTGTTTTTTTTTTTTTCAAATGTATCAGTAAAAAGTCAGATGAACAAATCATGTTTCGAAATTGGAACCAGTTCGACATTCTCTGATTGCTTGACAGGGCCTTAAACGGAACCAAAAATATAATCTTTAGAAATCGGAATTGGTAATCAATAAATTCTATTTTTGCTTTTCAAAACTTCAAAAAAGGAGTTGTTAAAAAGTAAACAGAAAATTAACAATGTTTGCAACAATGTGTCAAACCGGAACCGCAACCTTACCGATTTTATATCAGAACCTTTTCATAACGGAATGGAATACTGAAAAATACCATTGGAACCAAATCATGAAACGCAAGTCTATTTGGCTTGACACACTGAAACAGATAGATCATTTATATATACAGTCTATATCGATGAATACGCATTACTGTTAATCCGTTTAAAAGGATTAGCAACCTAAATAGCTAAAAAAGACTGGTAACTTATTGATTAATAGATTGATATGCAATTGATTTGATCAGTCAATTACTGAGAGAAACACTGTGGGCAGTTTCGCTTAAGGCGCAGTCAAGTCAATTATGTAAATTTGGTTAACAAGACACACGCTGTCAGTAAGCATTGTTGCTAATCTTAAATTGATTTTTTTTTTCATTATTTGGCAGCACTGCGACAACATTGGCAGCGGAATGTTGCCGCCGCACAGCAACGCGGGTGTCGCCGGCGGCATTGGTGGCATCAGCGTTGGACCCTGCGGCGGGCCACAGGGCGCCGTGGACAAACCATTTCTGCTCCACGATGGCCGAGTCAGCCTGAGGGCCAGTCTGGACAAGGGCTGGTACACGCACGGCGAGAATGTCAACGTCACCGTCAACATACGCAACGACAGCCGCAAGACGGTGCGCAAAGTGCGGGTAAGTGGAATATCTAGTTAACCTTGTAGCAGGCCATTACATAACTTAGTCCTAAGACTGTAGCATAACATCTGTAACTTAACATGCAGCTATGTACTTAACATTTAATATCGATATCGATCGATAACATTTGTGTGATCGCCAGCTTGAAGCAGATTATCTGAATCGTGGTGAATAAAGTGATAAGTGAGCAGGCGTGTTTGAGAAAGAAATACAATTTAGTTTCGACTGCTCCAACCAGAACTGGGATACACACCTTGGTGCCAAGGATAACTCAACTTATTATTTACAAAGTAGATTCTTAAAACAGAAGGTTGTGTCTTTCTAAAACCTCTTCTCTTTCACAGCAACACAGCAGTTGAGAGAACAAATTAAATAAAATATTTACTGAATTTCAGAGATTTTTTTAAATGAAAATAAGGAGCTAAAAATGTATTCCATTACTAAGCAATATATATCTGAAATATAGAAAAAAAAGGTTTTCTAATTGTAAGAAATATATATATATATATTATTTCTAAAAAAAACAGGACAGCCTTCAAGTTTTTAGGGTGATTTTGATTTTAGGGCTATTGTTTTTTTTTTTCTCTGAAAAAACAATTTTTGTGTATGTCGCATCAATCTTATCGAACTTAAGTTAAGCAGACCAAACATGCTTAAGTCCAGTGACCTACTTATATGTGATAGATAGATGGATAGTTTAACACTTGATTCCGTAGATTATACGATTCTTAGCTATTTTCAGCTCGTTAAGTTTGTCTAACTTTAACTTTGTCCTTGTTCGGGCTCATAAATATTCTAACTCTGGCTAGACACGGTTACCAGCAAATGATTTATGTTTTTTTTAGTCATTCCAGTATAACTGTCTGTATGGTCCGCTTGTCCGTCTGACTGCTCGTCTGACAGCCTGTCCCCACACATCACCCTCCCCATAAATAATGCACACGCAACGTTGAGGAAACTGTTGCATTCAGTTGCAAGTCGTAAAATATGCAATGAATAATGAATGAATGCCAGGCAAGGTAAGGTCGCCAATGGCATTATCTTTGCCCCTAACAGTAGACTAACTGTCTCCTAGTCCCTAGCACCCAGCTGCTAGTCTCTATCCCCCAGCCCCTTCATCCTAGTTGCTATCCCCTAGCCCAGCACGGCACCCCTATCATTCCTCATTTGGTTAAAGAAGTAATTGAATTATGTGCAACGTCGCCATATTACTGAGTGGGTAGCAAGCACTTACGGACACGCACACCAACACCAACACATACACACACACACACACACACACACACACATACTGCCACATCCAAACACACACACACATGCAAAACATCCTTGCATATATTGGCTAGAAAACCAGGTAAAAGAGTTTCATATTTATGAGCATGATATGGCCCCATTTGGCAAGCAAGTTACCGTTAAAGTTATCACAGTCAATCAACTGGCCACTTCTAACTTGCAGCAGATGCATGCAACTATCCACAAGTGGCCAAGAGTTTTTTTTTTTTTTTGGCCGTTTGCTCCAATTGCTTCAAGTGCATTTGGTGCCATTGAACTGACTTTGGACCACACACAGCGGCCATTTAGGTGGTTTTTACGATTTGCGCTTTACATCTGCTAACTGTTGCCACATAAATAAATATATAGATCTAAATGTGTGTGTGTGTGTGTGCCAAAAGTATCACAAAGTAGTGGCAAAATATGTGCTGAATGTTGTCGACATCTTTCAATTTATCTATGTCCAGTTGAACGTTCTCTGTGCCTCTCTCTCTAGGCCTCTCTCTCTCTCTATATATATATATATATATTTATAGGTGTGTCTAGTTTGCAATGTGTTATTGTTGTTGTTATTGCTGACATTGGCTCAAATGGCAAATGCATGTAAGTCAATTGCCTCGCTTTTCGTATCAAGTCGAATTGTAGCCATAAACACAGTGAAAACAACTCACGGCCCAGCGGGCGTTCTAAACGCTCGACAATACCTCTCCCTCTCTCTCACACACACACACTTACACACACACACACTTACACACTTGCATGCACGAGCACACAATGAAATTCTTACATAAATAAATCAGTTATTCTGATATGGCCAAGTGCAAAGCGTCGTATTAATATTATAAACACGCACGTTTGTGCACTCTGCCCTAACTGGAAGCGGCCATTTCGATTAATCCATGCTGCTTGTAGTTGAACGAGCTGTTCAGATTAATCTGTGACTGTTATCAGAGACACTGATTACTGATTACCATCGAGCCACTGATGCCATGAGCAAAGCACAATAATCAAAGCAGGGCAAGTTGATGTAATGCGGGAGCAGACAAGTAACTGCAGCAATCAATTGGCAAATTAATCAAGTGTTGCATGAAAGTAAGAAACCTGCAACCTGCAACCTGCAGCCTGTAACCACCAACATAATCAGCAAAGTAATCTGTGTACTTTTACACAGAAATCAGATTTGGCCTTTGGGCATGTCATCAAAACCCGCCGAGTTCCTTTTGCCAGCTACTCATAGTTTTTTTAAACTGTACAATTTACTCGAAGGATACTTTAGAGTTGCTAATCAAATGTGTTTTTTATGTTGAATAGTTTCACGTGATAATTGTAATTGCATAGTACAGAAATTGGAGCTGGAAGAGTTTGAGTTGCAAGAGTATTTGGTCTGCGGTTTCAAGTGTTTCTTTTTGTTTTGTGTTTTTATTTAGCAATCGAACATTGCTCATACGCCTGGCTAACAAATCGAATGACCCGCTGCGAATAACACTTGACATGCCGTTTTTGGCCAGCTGGCAAATGGCAAATGGCAAATGGTGAACGGTAAATGGTAAATGCCAAATAGCAAACTTGAGCCGCTAAGCAGCGAAGTGCGCACACAAATGCAAATTTCGTCCGGCGGCAACTGCAAAAGTTGTGAAGAGCGCTTAGAATGTGCAATCTCTTGAGTATTCAGCCACTCGACAGAGAAAGGGCAACACAAAAGACACTTGACTCGACTCGACTCGACTCGACTTGACGACTAGATACCCTGCAGCCAGCTGTTAAATATATTCTAGTTTTATTCTACTTTTATTTCATGTTCATGCGGAGTACGCAATTAATATCAGAATACCTATTCGACTATAACTTCGTTGCTTCTTATCCGATCTTGATGACATTTGTACAGTTGCTCAAAAATATATCTACGTAAGCTATATGTCAATTGGAAGACTCTGACTTTAAAATTGTGGCTTTTATAATTATCGCAAAACGATATTTATCGATATTCGCGAACGTAGGCAGTTTTTGATAAAATGATGAATCAACTTGATTGCGCGGGGTATACGAAAAGTTATTTTTTTTATTTCTCTTATAGACTCTGAGATCCGCGTTTTATACAGATGGACAGAGGGGCGGACGGACAGACGGACATGGCTATATCGACTCGGATATTGAACCTGATCAAGATGCTGCCTTCTGCTACATGTTACATACATTTGCATAAAACCCTTATACCCTTTCAACCAATTTGCTGTGAATTCAAGGTATATAATAAGAGGGAGAAAGCAACAGAAAGCAAGCCAACTGACAACCTTGTCGAAGCAAGTGAAAAAAGGAAAGCGGACAAAAAGTTGACATTGAGATGAAGTCTTAAGTGGGGACGTGGGGACGGGCTGTGGGGACTGACAAAAGGGGCTGCTCGAGTGAAAATTGTGTTTATACATTTTATGGGTTTTACTTTTTAACATAAGCACACACACACACACACACACACTCACACACATGCACATGTCTTGCTATTGTGCCTGTGGCGACTTTCAACGAGCTGGAAGACCCTTTTGCTTGAGCTAAGAACACACAAGTACTAACCAAACTTTACCATACACACACACACACACACACACACACACACACTGCAGCCATAATCACATAAACGCACTGTGGATTAATGTGCCACTTTCTGTCACATAAAATCTCAGCAACTGGCAAATAGTACACAATTTCTATATACAACTTGTGGTTCCCGGAAGTACTTATCGCCATAGACACTAATTATGCTGGTTTAGTTCTTAAATTTTACACAAGTATCACAGATATCCGCTTCGAGTTTTGTTCTTTAAGTTTAAGGCGAGTTGTGAGCTATGATTTTTTATTCGACAAAATGTTTGATTTTTCTACAGTACTAAATTGTCAGAGCTTGTGAAACGAATTAATGGCAAATTCTGCCCACAAACGTGTGCTACAATTTTACATCGTCACTTTTTGCCAAATGTTCCTGAAGTGATGTGAGTATGTGCTTATGCAGAGCTCACGCCTCCGGCGGGCTCTATTTATCTATTTATATATATATATATGTATATATCTGTCTCTATACAGCTCGCCTGCTGAGCTCAGCTCAACTTGTGCCGCATCCGTTTGCTCTTTGTTAACATTCTCAAGCAATTCCTTTTTTATACCCTGAACCCATCAAAAATATCTAAAAAGGGTATAATGTTGTTAGCAGGCGGAAGGAGGTATCTCTGATCCCATTAGCAAGCTATATATTCTTCAATCGAGTCAATTTAGCCATGTCCGTCTGTCTGTCTGACAAAGTGAAAGGAATCTACAAAGCACTAATCGATTATCGATAGCAAAAACAATGCAAATACAAAATCAGACTCGAACTGCTTATGAGAGACAAAGACTTGAGAGCAGGGTATCTCCTAATCGAGCACTCGTAATTGTTGCTACTGTTTGCTTGTGTACAGTTGCCACAATTGCGAGTGGAACAGCATCATCCGCCCACCATCATCCACCAACTTTTGTGCAAAACCATGGCTCAGCTTACATTTTGCATATCGCTTGAATGATTGAAAATTGACTTGTAAATATCTAGAAATATGCGGCATAAATGCAATCGGCTTCATCATGACTTTTCCAACTCGATGTTTATAGCTGGGGCGCTCGCTATTCTGACAGATATTGCGTATACGCAACGGCTGCCAATCCAGCAAAGATAAGCGATATGGAAAAGTGTTGGTGTCGTTTTCATTCTCGTTGGTGTGTTGCCAACACAGCTGTTGCACGAGTTTGTAGTTTAGTTTGCTCCATAGACACATCGATGACATGCCACATAAAGTTGCTTCCGGCCACTTGAAGCTAATGCAATGCGCAAAAGTATACAAGCCTCAATTCAACACGGCAACAGGACGCATAGATAGAAATGTCCTAGGAATTTTGTAGGAGTTCTGACTGCTCTTACAGACCTGAGCAAAAGTGTCAAACACTGAGAGCGAACAAGCAAATGAATAATATGTACATACATACATATAAATATAAATATATATATATATATATATATATATATATAGGGACAGAGAGAGTGTCTTATAACTCTAGAGACTCATTTAAGACACTCGGTAAAAGTCAGGCAGACGCCTTCAGGCTTGAGTGCATTGGCAAATGTTTTGCTGGCGTGGAAAACCTGTCAAGCAGTTATTGTAGATATTATTGAAGTGACAATATTTTCACAGCACATTGTTTATTGATGAACACACGGACAAATAGATAGAAAAATGTATAGACAGCCGGAAAGGAGGTGGTGCGGGTTGTTACAATGATTGTACAACAATCAGATAAATGAAAAGAGCAAACAGAAAACGGAAGTTAGATACGCATGTGCAAGCAGAAATGCAGCATTTTGTTTTTAAATATAAAAGCAAAATAAAATGGAAAAAAAAATATAGAAAAAAAATCAGCAGATATACAATAAGGCAAATTTGTATATTGCATTCTTTCTTATGTCAGAAAATCAAATTTGTTATGGAAAATTGAATAAAACATTTTACAAAACGAATTTGCTTGTCAAATTGTCTGCATTTAGCCCGAGCAATAAAAGGGCAGCCACTTTTAATGTGTAATATTTTCACATGCTTAAAGCTAAACAGAATTTGTTTTTCTCCACAGACTCTTCCATGCATGGAATATTTCATCTGTTGTTGGCATGGCCTCTGTTTTCCATTAGTACTTTCTACCAATGGTATTTTGGGGGAAAAAAGCCGATTTAAATTTTATTAAATACTATATATATATATATATGTATATTTATATATCTACTCATGGTCAGTGGAATGTTTTGTTGCATCTATGTAAATCGCTTGCATTTAAATATTTGATGAGGCAGTCTAAAAAGTGGATTACGAATTCAAGTAGAATGCTTGTTTTGTATTTTGTTTCAATATTGTTTTGCTCTTTGCACTTTATGAAATATACATAAGATTCTTAATGTATGTGTACTGTTCGCTTTTTTATGGCCATTGCTTAAAGTTTTTTAGCACAGCTTTGCTTTTATCTTATAAGCGAATACAACATATATGTACACTCAGAAAAACCAGTTTTGGCACCAACTCATTATTCAGAAACCATGTTTCTAAAATGGATTATTATGTCTCTCTAAAGGACAGGGTTTTTTAATTCCAAAGTACATTCTGCTATAATGAAAAAAAATTATATTTTCCAGGTAGTTTTCATATACGTATTCACAGAACTCTTAGCTTTGTTTTTACCTATATATTACTATTAATCATTAGCATTTTAAGATTTTACATATGCAAACATTTTGAATATTATTTAAATAAATAAGCAACTAATGCAGACGCAGCTAAAGTGTAAAATAGCTGCCGAAAAAAAGAAACAAACTAAATTAGTATTTTCTGAATTAAATTGATTTTATTTAGGAATAAGGGATTGCATTTCAGCTTCAGAGACATTTTTTCTATTATTAAGAAACATATTTCTGAAAAATAGAAACAAAAACAAACCAAATTCGAATATTTCCAAAAACCAAAATTTCTTGTATAGTTTTCGGGTAAATTTTCATTCTACGGCGATTTTCTAACTTACACATCGACTTGTTTTCTGAGTGTATGTTGCCCGTTCGCATGGTGGTTTCGAATTAAAGTCCAGCTGTAAGAAGCTGACAAGGTCACCCTAAACTAACTAGACTCGTAGCAACAAGTTCGACGATAGGGTCCAAGGGGTTGTCTTTTTGCTGTCCATGTAATAGAAAGCATGACACATCAGAGTAGAATTGTTCACAGTCAACTAAATAATAATAATACAAAAAGAAAAAGAAGGCAGCTCAGCAACAATACAAAACAAAACATGTATATCAATTTGTTGTTGATGTAATTTACATAAATCTTCATTTGGCAATTTACGCATGGCCTGGCCAAAAATCAATATGAATTCAATTTACAAATACCAAAAATAGTCTTGATATTAAATATATGTATATATGTATGTCTATTCAATGTCATCTTCAAAAGGCGGCATTAAATGAAAAACTTTACCGTACATACATATTTTATGCGTACTTGTGAATACTGTGAAGGGATTGTCCAAACACCCAACACAAAATCTGTGTGTGTTGGGTGAGTTTGTGTTGCTTGTTATTGTGGCAGTCAACTGAGCAGAGACATCCCACTGGCGACACACAAAGTTCACAATTGAATGTCAAATGAGGCAAACACACAAAAAAATTGGTTAGTTCTAGTTAGAAGTCCAGATAATTCTGCATAACCAGACGCATAATGTAGCCATGTAGCGAAAGAAAGATAGAGACAGTAAGAGGATATTAGCATTATAAGGAGCATTGTGAGGAGCATATGGGGAGCAGCTATAATTGGACTGTATCTTAGATATCTTAGATAAACAACGGAGAAATCAATTGCAACAGACTCGCCTTAAAGCAAGACCAGCCAATCAAAAGTAATTAAATAAAATGTCAAAAACCAGCTCGAATTAGTTAACAATTTGTTAAACTTATTCAACTTGCCTTCCCCAACTACAAACATAATCAACAATCGACTATTTAGCAACTTCTAATTTTTGTTCTTGGAATTAATATTGGCCACAGTTGTGTCAATTTACATGCTACATATTCATAAGGAATGTGATGTGCACTGATGAAAATAATGAATAGTAACACAGTAAATAATATTTGTGTAAATAAATATCTACAATGACTTGCACAAAATTGCTTCCACACAATTGCTTCACTTCATTTAGGCACAAATATTTTATTTGGCTTTCCATTTGTATTCCCTTGAAAATAGATCTAATTTCAAACGAATTTTAATTTGAAATATTTTCTATATACATGTACATTTAGCTTTGTGGTCCGTGTTCAATTATCAAATTACCCTGTGGTAAATGTGGCAGTAATTACTGCCTAGTGATTAATCTGAATTTGAATCAGATGAACTATGCCAGGCCAAGGTGTTAAATTGCACAAGTAAAGAGAAATGTGTTAAATATCTGTACAAATTTTGTGAGGTTCAAATTATATGTTAGGCGACCTTTTAACGACAAACCCGATACATTCTAACCCCTTACAGCCCATCGATGGATGGGCAACAATTTGTAGGCCATGCTCTGCATCTATAAATGAGCCTCATTATTACAGCTGAAATCCTAAACAAGCAAGCAAAAAAATAAGGAGCAACAAATGCCAAATCAATTTCGGTGGCATTGGCAATAGCTATAATTCCTTTTCCCTGACATTGTCCCTGCTCTACCCACCACCTGGGCCCCACCCCCTCCATTCACCTATCTGACAGCAAGAGTGTCCGTCTTTGGCCAATGTCCACATTTACCGGCGTAATTGAGTGCATTACTTTTGATTGCCTTGCCCCTAGATAAGATTGAAGTAAGCGCGACAACGCAATCAAATAATGTCACCATAATTTCAGGCTGTATACAAACACACACACACAAACACACACACACACACACACACACACACATACGAACATGTACTCATAAAAGAGGACACATTGAACATGTGTCACGGCCTCAATTTGCTGTGCTGTGCAAAAAGACCCACTTGGCTATGTTGCTAGCTGTGACGCCATTAAATGAAACGCAATTTGGCTGCATGTTATATATTTAACTTAAGGTCAACTTAAAAAGAAATGTAAATCAATGTTTAATAGCCTTGCTAAACATAATGCTTAAATGGGAAAATAAATCAGAATATATTCAAATACTGATCTATTTTGAGTCCGATCGGTATTCGCCTTTGAATTCACAGCGAAATATATTGGAGCTTATAATTAATATAAGAAAAAGAAAACTTGTTTTGGATCCAGCGAAAAGCATATTTAAATTAGTTAAAGAGCTCACCGAACACCAAGCCAGGTAAAGAAATTATTTATATAAATGAGAAAAAAAGCTTTTAGTTTACTGGTATTAAATTCTTGCTTAAACTTTGTAGAGTAGGACAGACTAAGGCAAACACTATAAAATAAATTTATTTATATTATTCTTATAGCCTTTGGTTTAACAAATACATATTAATAGTTAACATATTTGTACAGTTTATATTCATAATTATACCAAATAATTGGTTAACTAAGAGACTAACTGACAACTATTTGGAATATGCCAGTTTCGTATAGCTCGCTGTTGGAACTTGTTTAATATATATATATATATAGACACAGTATATATATATATACAGGGCCAGCGAGTTTTTCGTGTCCTTGATATTGAAATTGATATAAAACTGCGTTCGTATATTATTGTTAAGGCGCCCCAGTTTGAGTGGCAAGCCCAGTGGCCCAATGGCCCACTGACACTGTTATTGCTTTTATCTGTCTATCTCGCTCTCTCTCTCTCTCTCTATCTCTCTCTCTCTCTCTCTCTCTCCTTCTCTGACTATGGTTTTTCGTAATTTCATTGACAGGTTTGCGCCATTCAGCACGTGGATGTCTGCATGTTCAACAACGGCAAGTTCAAGAACGTAGTCGCCGATTCGGACAATGTGTTGCCGCCGGTTGATCGGACCGTGCCACCTGGTGGTCAACTCAATACGACTGTGGCGCTGCGTCCGCAGCGTGGACCTACCAAGAACTGGATAGCTCTGGAGGATACACTGCAGCGCAGCACCGAGCCGGATGAGATAACTGGCGTCATCGCCGCATCGGCTATACGTTCACCGAACTTTGTAATGCAGGCAGCCCAATTGCTAACGGGACAACCGCTGCCCAGCCCGGCCATCCCCGTTGGCATGCCACAGCCACCAAACAGTGCCGCTGGCAATGTCACGGGTGCACCCGGCTTTGGCGAGGATCGCAATGTGTTCGCCATTTATGTGTCGTACTACGTGAAGGTCAAGCTAACTCTAAGCGGCATGGGCGGCGAACTATCGCTCAAGCTGCCATTTGTCCTTGTCCATATCGATGAGTCAATGCGTCCGTTGGCCGCAATCGCAGACTTGCGCCTCGAGAAGCTGGCGCTACACGATGTGCCCGCTGGCCGCAAGCAAGGTGTCAAGAAGGGCACAACAGAGACAGCCACCACCTTATCCTTGTCGTCACGTCCATCGGAGGCATTGGACGATGAGCCCTCGACAAGTGCGGCTGCTGCGGCTGCGGCAGTGGCATCGGCTGCGTCTGCAGGTGGCAGAGACATGAGGCATCTGGACTGCATCGAGATGGCGGATGATGAGTTTCAAATACGTGTGCCGGTGCCAACAAATGCCCCGTCCCGATATGGCCCAGGCAGCTCCAATAAGCGCCGTCTGCAGCGTAGCGAGACATTGGCTGGTGACATGGAGGTGGACGAAGAGGAGCAAATTGAGCAACATCTGGTGCAGGTGCATCTGGAGCGGCAGCCCGAGGGACAGGAGCCAGACAGTCAGCAACAGGTTGCCCCCGAAACGGGTGCGGTGCCAAAATCAACGGATGTCTGATTCCGATTGTGGTCCCAGATGTTTGCCAAACGCAAAAAGCCGTAAAAACCAGATTGATATATACACACAAATATATATAAATACATATATATATATCTGTATATATATATAAATATATATATATATATATGTGTTTTTAAATCTATATATAGAGCTAAAACTGGTAGCGGAAGTTGGCCTGAATGTAGGTAGACGAAAAGCAGGAAAGTTACAGAGGACAAATGATGACGAGAAAGTGCAAGTATTAACTAAATGTTCTAGCAAGAGCAATTATTGTACATTTATTTTTAGCAAAACGATAGCGATTCAGTTTCGGTTTCAAAATGGGATACCATAGTACCCAGCGTGATGAAAGATGGGTGGATGGGTGGAGAGATGGGGGGAGGTATTAATTACAGGAGCATTTAATATGGCTTGTATTGGCAATTGAATTTTAGGATTACTCGTAGCACAGGAGTTGGGACTTCGATGAGTCCCACTTGGATTGGAGGCATTTTGGATAGGCATTTGTGGGGACGTGGTATTTATAGAATTTAGTCAATGTTTAAGAGTTAATTGAGTGTCTAAGCGATTTAAAATTGATTCCATTTGAATGGTAAGCATTAAGCTTAAATATGAAATTGACATTTTAATTGAAATTAAATAGAAACATTTAACTAAACTTGAATACAATTCAATTAAGTGAATATGCGTTGATATTCAAGCTACAAAATCAAACTACTCACTCGCTCCTTACTAGAAGGACACATATTAATATTGATATTGGGAAACGGGCATACGATCAAATACAAATTGTGTGGCAAATAATGAAAGGTTATGAAAGGTAAAACAGCGCAGCGATGAAATAAAGATGAAAGTATAAACTATTCCAAAACAAAAACAAAAAAACCCATATATTCGACTACCATATGAATGTGTACTACTCAGTTATCAACGTTCAATAAAATGTATATGCAAATGAAGTATTTAACCAATATATGTCTACACACATATGTATGTTGTAATTGAAAAATTAATAGTATAAATATACAGACTGTCTAAATGGATATATTGAAAGCAGAAACAAACAGAAAGCCATTTATATAGTTAATCACCACTATACAAAAAACACTTACAGCAAGAATAACTAATTAAAAAAAATACAGAGAAAACATAAAGTGGCGGTTTCACCGAAAATGTGCTTAAATACATACATGCAGCAGATGGATACATATCTGAAAGATTTCCTGTCCTACATACGATACATATGGTACCTATTAACAAACATATATGTATTGATATATATATATACATATATACATTTTTTTTTTTTTTGTGGCTTTTGTATTGCTTTCATATATTAATCAATAAATAAAAGAAGTCAATTTGCAACTAAAACATGCGAATTGCAAAGCAGTCAAGAAAAGAAAAAAGGAGAAACGCTCTTCGAGTACAACTTTTGCATCCTCAAAAATTCAAATGTTTCGCGAATAGTTTTGAAATAATCAAATGCCAAAAACAAATGCAGAGCCACAAAATGCAGTTAAAGAATTCAGACACGTGCTGAATCTGTGTTGCTACCCACAATCAAGTTAATTATAAATGCAAGTGGTAATACCCACAGTATTACCCCGGAAAACCTTAAATATAATGATCAGATGTGAGCGTGGGCATGGTGCATGGTGTGCAAAACAATTATTAAGAGTAATTACTCCTTATACTATATACATATAACTAAATACATATGTGTGTGAATATCAAACCAATATGGTTAATCATTGCTCCGCCCGATGCACCATATAATATATACAAATATATTTACATAGATATACATATATGGTATGTGTCAACGAATACCTACCAACTGTGCATATTTTAGATACAGCATTGGTATACTTGTTCTTAAATGTACTATTTGTCAAATGTTGACTACTTAACTGGTGAAATTAACAATGAATATACATATTTTGGAAATTGGGTGAATGGCAGGCAATTAGTCTCACTCAGCAATATACAAAATATATATACAAAACTGACCGTGCAAAAAAAGCTAAAATACAACTCGCTTTGAATTTCAAATGAAACAGACCAGACATCTAGACAAACACACATACATACACACACACACAGATACACACACACACACACACAGATACACACACACACACATAGATACATACGATTTTAAATGTTAGAGCTGTAAGCGTATTTGCATATGAATATATAAATGTGTATATGTCTAGTGTTAAATCATGAATTTATGGTCATAAAGACAATTAGCCAAGTAAAAGTAAAAGTAAAAGTAAAAGTAAAAGTAAAAGAAATGCATAAATATTCTATTCAATGTTGAATACGTTTCGAAAAAAATACACTACTGAAAAATATGTCTGTGTATGGGTGCACCATATGTGCAAATGCTGTTCACATATATTTGATATTATGATGTACATGTGATCAACAGGTACGCAGCTCTACCCAAAAACTGAAACTGAAACTAAAACGAAGAACCCAGAAAGTATTTCGAACATGCTAAAGAGAATTTCAATTCAAATGTGATGCTTTTTTATGAGTACACAAAAAAACGTTAAACTATAAACGGTAGCTTAAACTATAACTATATTTATATAAGTAAACTTATCGACCGACATACGCCCTGCGAATTCAATTAAAGACACATACTTATTTCTCCGGAACGAATTTTGATCCTGTACAGTGCTCACTATTGTCAGTGGACATTAAACCAGTGGAGAATATGTAGAGAAACATTAATCGTCGCGGTTTTCATCGATTGGGGAGCTACGCAAAATGATGCTCCCAAAATCCCAACTGCTGGGGTTCAAAAAGGTAGATGACTCGATGTCAAATCGATAATTTAGGTAAAGCCCAAAGCTGGACGTTAGCTTAAAATATGTTCCTCACAAGTGCAATGGTTTCAATTAAATTTCAAATCTTTCACTTATCAAAAGTTAACTGTATCTGTATTCAACGGGTATTAAAAAAGCTAACTAATCTGGGAGAAAACCCAATATTAATTAGTATATTTTCAATTTTATTTGGAGAGAAGAATGTGCCTTTCATTGAATTCCGCAGATTCACAAGCATACACAATTATGTCGTTGACGGCTCTTTAGAAGCTATCTATATGCTTATAGATGTGTGTTGATGATTTAATGTTTGTTGTTTAAGATTCCTATGAACATCATTGTCTCATATTTTAGGGAGCTGGACTCTGAGCAAACGCTATGGTAGTGCATTTGTTTAAATTGTTAAATTTTATTATTTTAAGGAGTTTTGTTTTGTTTTGTTTTGGTATTGGGGTGACATGATTAATGAATGAATGAGCTCATGGTTCAAGCTGTCCATCATCAAGACCATCCGAAACAATATGAAATAAATGTTAAACATAAAAGAGAACACAATACAACTTGTTTTTAATTTAACATAAAATGTCAGGCATATAGCTCAAAGGACATCAAAAGCACAGCAGGGACTCCCCAAATATACTACCCACCAACGCCAATCGCGAGTCCTTGGGGAACCGATGGATTTATCTAACAGCTTGCAGTGCTGCTAAACAACAGGATAAAGACATATAAGCTTTGACTCCGAAAACCAATCGGAGTCCATGCAACTTGCAAGCTTACCAGGTGTGTGTTAAAGCTTTGACAGCTTTCTGCGCGGGGGCTTTAAGTCATAAATACGTAAGCTTTTTTAGCAATTACACAATGCGTCTAAATTGTTTTATTTTTTTTAATTTAAACTTTTCTGGTAAGGTAAGGAATGCCTTGCATAAGTTAAGGACCACAATCTCTAAGTTAAGCGTCTTCTCTTTTATGAAGTAGTTAACGAAGGCAATTTCGAGCTGTGTTTGGCTGAAAGACATCGGAGATTGTGTATAGCCCACTGAAAACATAACACCAACAAAGTTTCTAATGCTCATTTTGTATCCATCTTAAATTACAAAAGGAAACACGTTGCAATTTCGTTTACATAAATTTTTAATAATTTTTATTTGATTTTTAATAATAAATATATTTTGATTTATTTATCGTTCTTTTCGTTTTTTTGGTTTTTCGTTTTTTCGTTTTTTGTTTTCTATTTTTTTGTTTTGTATTCTTTATTCGTATTGGATGCATTTGTGGTGCGCTTTTCAACCACAGTAGTTTTCTTCCATTTTTCATTTTTATTCGTATCTCTTTATGAGAGAGTGCTGTGTGTGTGTGTGTGTGTGCATATATGTGTGCATGTGTATCTATTGTTCACAATTTGGCTCACAAGCACACACACACGCACATACACATTTGAAGATCAGTTTTAAAATCATTTTTCATTAGGTCATTTAGCTACAAATATTGTTAACCGATTAAAAAAAGTTATAACAAATAAATGTAGTGAGTAAAAAGCGTTAATAAAACCAATTCGCGAGTTGCATGTTGCACGTGGCAAGTTGAAACGATGCATTTTATTGCAATTAATTGACTTGTATGCCATATCATGCGGACCTGATCAAGCCGCATGACATGCAAGTTGCTGCTAGCTGCGGATGATAACACTTTTCCCCATCTATTTACTATTCTCATATATGTATATACTTTCTTTATATATATTTATGCATATGCATATACATATACATATATATACTATATTATGCATTTCTGTATATATATAAACTTTATAGTTCTTCGTTACATTTGCGTTTTATTTTGATGATTTGTTTTTATTTTATTTTGAGAGGCAAAAAAGGCACTACAATCTAATAAGTTACGACGACGAAAAAAATAATTAGTTATCATTTGCTATATTATAAGTATATATGCAACATATATATATATTTACATATTTTTATATATGTATATGTATATTTATATGTGTACTAATTATCAATTAAAAACAATAATAGTACAAAAAAAGAGCATACACAAATATTGGTGTTTCAAGTAATGTGTAAAAATTCGTATCTTATGATTAGCCACTTAATTTTCGAGTAAGACAAGTTAAAATGTTAGGCATGATTGATGATAAATATATTTTTTCAATTACATATTTTTTGCGTTATTATTATTAACAGAAAATAAATCTCGGTAAATGCACAGACCAAAGCGCCCATTCACCTACTCAATTTCAATTTTAAAATGTATTTGTATTTCGATTTATTTAATATGTTTGTTTGTTTTTTTTTTTTTTTCTTTTAAGTTAACATTTTGTTTTTAAACCTATTTTTAGTACATATCTTTATGTATTATTTTATAACTTTTCACTTGCTCAAAAAAAAAAATGATTTACTCTTGTTTTCTCGTTTACATATTACTTTTAATTTTTACATACAATCAAAGATTACAATAAATTAGTTAAACAAACGAAAATAGTAAATAAAATACAGTTTTAAGCAGGTAAATAATAATAAATAAACAAATATATAGTTTAACTGCCTCACGCTTAAGTCGTACATTTTTCATTGTTTTATTATTGTTTTTACTTTCTTTGCTTGTTAGACAAATTGTAGTGCGCCCCTTGTTTTTTTTTTTTTTTTTTTAACAATTTTAGCATTTGACGGCGCACATTAATTGAAAATTAAATATATTAAAACTACATTAATTTGCTGCTCTATTCGTTTTTCTTCTTTATCTTTTTCTTATTTTTTTTTTTTTCTTTTTGCTTTTTTCTCTTTAGTGTTGTTGCTGGAAACACTGCACTTTGTGGCCTAGTTATAGATTTGCATTTGCAATTTGCTTTGCTTTGTTGTTTTGCATGTATTTTGGGTTGTTGTGGTACATATAAGTAGATATCGTATATGGTTTACATTAATATGCCTATATAAATTCATTGCTTAAATCGCTGCACTCTTATTTTTTTTCGCGTGTTCAATTTTGTGTAGGGTATATGGGTAAATGGGCTAGGAATTTGGGGGAAGGTATGGGGACTTCCTTGCGTCTTATAAAAGGAAAACCAATTACATAAAAATTGAGGACAAGTCCTTTTATAAACAAATGCAAGAACTTACTGTGAATGTGTTGTTGTTGTTATGGTTGTTATTATTGTTTAGTTTAGTTTAGTTTAGTTGGTGTAGTGTAGTGTATTCAATATGCATATAGCAACATGTATGTACATGAAGAGTAAATAAATAATATAGAAATTGTATACAATTAATGATAACATGTGTTACATACATATTCAATATATTCATAATATATATATGAATCATTTTATTTATTTATATATATATATATAAATATATATATATATATGTATATATATATATATATATATATATATAAATTACACGTTTTAGCCGACTTTGGCGAACGGTGATTCTTTTCTGATTTGCTTCTTTTATTGTTTTTGTTTTTGTTTTTGTTGATTTTGTTGTTTTTGCTGCTTTTGCGTTTTTAACTAGTTAATTACTTGCACACGATATTTGTCGACATATTTATGTACGTATGTATATATATAAAAGTTATTCATTTGTTGTTGTTTGTTGTTGCTTTTGTTGAGGTTAAACCTTTTAAGGAAATGGAAGCGGATGGATATATTATTTCTTCTTGTTGGTCGCCAACATTGGGGCGCTGCGCTGCGGTGTTGTGGGTCGCGATGAGTTCATGCCACTGTACAAATACTTGGCCTTCTTCTCCGATGGCTTCAATATCTGCAAACGAAAAGCCAATCACACAATATGAAAAAACAGATTCAATCGATGCATTGTACTGTTTTAAATGGATGAAGTACAACATACCTGGAATGAGCACATGAGCGTATCGTCTACGGTCATCATGCCGCCAGCGTTGTCGAATTCACCGCAATAGTTGGGCGCCGAGAAGAGTGTGACGAGCTGTCGGCGCGCAAAGAACTCGTAGCCATCCTCAACGACCTGTCAATTGTTATTCAATCAGTTCAATTGTTGTTGCCACTTTGCCACAACATTATTATAACTTGCCTGATGCGCACGACAAATCAAGTCCAGCTCGTGTCGATTCAAGAATTTGGAGACGACATCAACGCCAAAGGTGAAACTGACGCCGCGATCGTTCTCGCCCCAGCCTTGCACATCCTTGTCGGGATCACTCCAGAGCAGATCGCAGAGCAGGCCAGTGTCTGGCACATCTGTGGGACGCATTAGGCGACGTATCTGCTCCATGCCCTGCAGATCGGGACTGAGGCCGCCATGGCAGCAGAAGATCTTCTCGTCAATGATCGCGGCCACCGGCAGACAGTTGAAACAGTCTGTGAAGGTCTTCCATAGTTTGACATTATAGCGACGCTTGCATTCGTCGTAAAAGCCTGTGCAAAATTCATAAATAATAATTAATTAATAACTAACTAATTAATGTGGACACACGAATTAATGAGACACGCTTACCATAAATTCTATTAATACTGGCGCACTCATGATTGCCGCGCAACAAAAAGAAATTCTCCGGATATTTGATCTTGTAGGCCAACAGCAAACAGATCGTTTCTAGCGATTGCTTGCCCCGATCCACATAATCGCCAAGAAACAGATAATTGGCAGCCGGTGGAAATCCGCCATATTCGAAGAGCCGCAAAAGATCTGTGTACTGTCCGTGTATGTCGCCGCATATGATTAGCGGTGCCTCCAACTCCAGCAATATCGGCTGTTGCAAGAATATCTCACGCGACTTCAGACACAAGCCACGCACCTCCGCCTCCGTCATCTGCACCTGTTTGCCGGTGCGGCAGCTGCGCACTGAAATATCCAATTGATTACAATTGATTAGTTTGTCAATTAATGGCAAACAGTATAAACGCCGTTATTTATCAACTATATCAACTATACAAAACTTTAGCATAATTCTAGTTTTGGGAGCGTCATTATTGCAACAATTGCAAACAACAAGGGCCAAGTACAAAACTAATTTATCGACACGCACAGGCCGGGTGGAGAGTGGGGGGCCAAACTTTTGCTGATGTTGCAATGATTGTTGTTGTTTGGTTTGATTTTCGTTTGGTTGCCAAGCACACAACAACAACAGCAACAACAACAACAACAACAAAAGAATGCTGCACACTTTGTGGCGCAAATGGCGAAAAGCGTGCGGATTATTATGTGCATGTACTATAAATGTGGCCACGTCAAGGGGCAGGGGGATAGATGACACACAAAAAAAAGCGACGACCTTCAAATATGCAACACAAAAGCGCAATGTGAGCTTAATCATGTGTGTATGTTGTGAGTGTGTGTGTGTATATGTTGTGTGTGTGTGTGTGTTGTGTGTGTGTTGTGTGTGTGTGTGTGTGTGTGTGTCTTTTGTCAGGTAGTCAGCCTCAAATATATTTGTAGCGTTCACATGTCAAGCAGCAGGATTATTTCAAGCGTAAGTAAACACACACAACTCAACGCCTTAAGCAGTACCAGTGAAGCCCAACAAGTGGGCGTGTCAACGCCTACCACACACACACACACACACACATTTATTAGTAGGGGTTATGTGTCAGTGCAGCTAATTATCGATTGTAAAAAAAAAAGAAAGAAGAAAACAGGATAGCTGAAAAGCCAGGAAAAAAGGCCAACAACTTTTGGGGCAACGCAACAAACTTAAAGCGTATAAAATATATATATAAATTATTAATTAATAATGAGTGAAATGTTATTATTTGAATGACGAGATCAGCTTTCTATATAGGCTTTCTAAATACGTTGTAAGTAAATGAACTCATGGCAAGCAATAATTGAATAAGCAGCGCATTAAATGAGCAATATTGCTTAACAAATACCTATTAAGCTATGCCAACCAATCAGATGAGCGAACTTTTGCGGCTTCAGAAAAAAAAAAAGGCCAAAATGTCAGCACTGGTCTGTCTACCATTTGGCTGTCATTTGCTTGTAAATTAATATTGGGCCAGCCAAGGGAAATGGGAATGGGAATCGGAATGGGTCCCTTTGCTGGCATTGCAAGTAGGTCATGTATGTCTGGGAGTGACTGTGTGTGTGTGGGTGTGTGTGTGTGTGTGCAAAAAGTAACAACAGAAAACAAAAAAATTAATTAAATTTGCATACACAAAACAGAAAGAACAAAAATGTGCGAATAAAAGAGTAAAATGCTGCGACAGCATTTGGTCCGAAGCAGCGCAGAAGCTGCCCGAACTTGGCCACATTTCAACTGCAGCGACTGCAGCGACTGCAGCCCCATGCCCACCCACCACCAAGAGTGGGTGGATTAAGCCACCTAATGGCCAACCAGGGAGCAGCAGTAGCAGCAGCAGCTTTGGCAGCCAGGATTTTCGCATTTATATTCGTATTTCTAAATAGTTGGCAGCTGTTGTCAAGTGCCACAAAGTGTTGCAATTCCAATTGCACCAGCTGCGATTTTCATAATTAATCATTTTGGGTGTGTTAAGAAGGGCGGAGCGAGAGAGAGACACAGACAGAGACAGAGAGAGAGAGAGAGAATGAGAGGGAGCCATTGGAATCCGAGTGCTTCACTTTAGTGATGGCTTCATTTGCTGTTGTTCGCTACCAGGATTTACTCATGGATGGATGGATTTACTCTTGCCAAGGTTGAACTTTGAATTTACCGTTGCGTAACTTTTCAAGTTCTTAACTTTTTGTCAAAGTTTCGAGCAATACAACAATTAAAGTTAACAAAAAACAAAAAAACGGAGATATAAATATCAAATCTCTTCTCGCGAAACTGTGGCGCATCTCTGCACAGCAACATGTTATCAGCCTGACATGGGTGCCCAGTCGTGATGAGGACCACAGTAGAAGAATCACCAGAACAGTTCTTCCGCTCCTGTAAGAGAGACTTCCCTCGGAAGTCCCATTCTAGCCGACGTATCTCATTTAGCAAAACAAGGACCAAACTAAAATTGTGAAATTTGTTAAGGCATCCGGTGGACGGCATCCTTCTGATGTCAGTCAGTGCCAAGCAAACGGCAAATAGTATCTGGTGGCAGCAAAACGGGTCAGTTCTGGCCAAGGTTATTTGGCATCTAATCTAACTAGGTTTATTGCATTTGAAATTCTTATTTCAACAAAAATATATATATATTGTACACTGGTGATAATATTTAGAAAATCCTGTGAAAAGCGGCCAACACTTCAAATGAGAATTAATATTCAATTCAAAATTGAAGATGCCACTTTTGCCGCAGAGCGTAGAACTCATGTTGTTCCCAATTTATGCGGCCAGCTCTTCTACTTTAATCACATTTAATGGTTGATGTGTGTGGACAGAGCTGTTATGGCTGGGTTATCTTATTGTTACTTATTCGCATTACGTATTCGCAATGGTATCCATTTTATTAACATTTTCATTTGACTGCTAGACGCTCCAAAGTGACTCTGACTCTGAGAAACATTTCCGGGTGTCTGCTAGCCAGAAGCACTCTTTAAACGACTGCCCCACAACAAGCCGAACCACTAAATCTGGTAGCAGATGTTTCCGGTTGCTGTTGTTGTTGCAACAAACACATTTAGAGTCAAGATAAACACTAAATTATGCGCAGCAAAGGTTTCACATCAGCAACATATGAGATTTGCTTAGTTATGCGGCTCAAGGAGACACCAATCTTGTCTGTCAGTCTGCCTGTCCGTCTGTCTGTCTCTCAGCCTGCCTGACAGAGCAATAATAGCAGCAGCACAATCAGCAGGCAACTGCTGCTGCTGCTGCTGCTGCTGTTTCTTCTTCTGCCACATTTGCTCCTGCTGCTGCATGCTTTCTGCTGGGTGCCAAATCTGAGAGCCGCCAGTTGGGAGTCCCTCGAATAAACTCCCGACTGCTTCCGTTTCACGTATAAATTATGCAACAGCTGCTCCACTTTGTCTCCTCTGTGTGTGTGTGTGTGTGTGTGTGTGTGTGTGTGTGTGTAAGTTATTTGCATAAAGTCACCGGATTCTTGATGGGTGTATTGCAGTGCATGAAATATGGATTAAGGGAACAAAACATGTTTTGTTACTCATCATCAGTTTTATATATATACAATTTGTACACATTTCTAATCATACATTTTCTTCAGTTCCACAGATCTTTGCAAATGTGAATACTTTTTTTTATTTATTTCAAGATTAGATACCCTCGTAAAGTGAAGTTAATTTGCTAAAACTCATCTTTCGATCGATTCTTCCTATGGCAGTTATATGGCATAATACAGCGATCCAAACATATCCGACCTATGTGCGAAAATAGGGATATATAAATAGATATACTAATTTTAAAAATTCGAGCAGATGGACAGACGAACATGGGTTTATGGTTATATATATATAAATATATATATACTAGTGGTATACGCGGAGACGTCTCCTTCAATGCGTTGCACATACGAGCACAAAATTAGAATACCCTCGGAAAGTGTACAAACAATACTTAATTGTTGCCCTGTCTGAACTATTTGACGAACTATTTTTGTATGCGTTTCTAATCATTTTGAACTGGATTCATGCTACCAACTTGAACATTCTTTGTTCCTCTTTTAAAAACATGCAATTTGTAGTCTGTGCCGAGATCCATTCACAGTTCAGTTGCCATTGTGGCTATAGTATATGTATGTCCGACTTGCAGGCACAAACAACACTTTAACACACATGCAACAAAGGCAAGACACGCAGAGAGATACGAGTGAAAGGGACAGAGAGAGAGAGAGATAGAGGGAATGGGGATGGGGATGGGGATGCGGATACGGATGCGGAAGGGGAATGGGAATGGGCTCAACACAAAAGCGACTCATTTTTTATTTTTTTTTCTGCTACGTTTTCTTTTTTGCTACATATCTCTATGCAAATATCCGGGGCTACTCACCCGCTGGCACCAGCCCAAACGAACACACATTTGTCAGCACACAAAATGGAAAAAATGCGAATGTGGACGTGGACGTGGAGTTAGCTGGTTGCTGGTGGAATGGTGGAATGGTTTGGGTAGTTCATCAAAAATAAAAATAATAAGTACAAGAAGAGAGCAAGGCAAATGACAACTTTTATGCGTAAGCGCAAAAAAACAAAAAATAGAAAAAGAAAAAATAGAAAAAATAGAAAAAGACATGCGTGTTTGCGATTCATGCATTTTACATGAGAGACGACGCAAAGCACGTGCCACACACATGCGTTCACATATACACATGCACGTGTGTGTGTGTGTGTGTGTAGCCAGTCAGTCAGTCAGTCAGTCATCGGACCCATCTCGCGTCCCTTTCCGCCTTTTCGTCTGTGCGTCTAACTGGTTCATCATGATTAACATTTTGCCCATCCCGCCCACTGCCCCGCCTCTTGCCCAGCTGCTGCACGACACAAATTAAAAATTTAAAAAGATATTACACGTTCCGTTGCCTGGGAAGGGGGAGGAGGAGCCGCTTCCATTTGACGACGGCTCACTCAACTTATTCATAGCGCTTCGCATTATGCAACGCGCAACGTTGAGTTGCAGCAAATGAGTTGCGTACACCGAACGTGCCACACACTCACACACTCGAACACATCTTCAAAACCTCCTCAACTCATGAACAGTAATATATATATATATATAACGGTTTCTTAATGAAAATCGGGCTATACAAAACTCCAATCGATATCGTTCAAATATATTGGTATTATCTGTTTGACTGACCAGCCAACATTTTAAATTATTATGAAATTTCATATTTTTAACACTTTGAAATCGTTCTATTCACTGGTTTGATAATTAAATGTTGTTTATCGTTTGGTGACCTCTTTTTATAATTTAAATATGACTTTCGCTAGCCTCAGGTCAAGTGTTTTGTACTTTATTTCATTTTAATTTAAGTCCAAATCTAACGAAACAAAAATTTAAATGAATAAATATGTTTATTAAAGAAACGTGCCTCATAGCGAAAAAGGCAAATTTGTTCACACTTATTTAATTGATTTAGATTTCTATAAAAGTTATAGTTTAAAATATTCCACTCAATGTTGTAAGGAATGATATTTTCTCAACGAGACTATACTGAAATCATATTGACTTCTTCAAAATCCATAATAAATCCTCTTTATTTACTTTCAAAACTATCCTTAGTTTGTCCTTAAAACTGCACTTTAACTGCACATTGAGTAATTAATGAACTGATTGATTACTTAATGATTAACCCACCCACCAAATAATAAATATCCGTCGTCACTTTAATTATCCGAAATCCATTACAAATACGTCCAACCTTTCGTGACTTTTTCTTAATAACATTTTCTGGTAAATTAATTTGTTATTAAAAATTTCCTAAAAATAGAGATGCTGCAATTTTGCTACACTTGTGTGTGTGTGCGTGTGTGTGTGTGTGTGTGTGTGTGCTTGATGGGTTTTTCAGATGAAAGCTCTTCTGACAGGCTACTGTAAATAAGATGAAGACGCCTGGCACTTTTGACGTAATGAAAAATGTGCCTGCAATTTCATGACCCGATTACTCGACAACTCTTCAAGCCAATGGCTAAGGCACAAAAGGGCGGCTGGCGGTAAGAGAAAGTGGAGATGGGGGGCAGGTTTTGCTAAACTGGGGCAGGCACTGATAGAAGTTTAACACACACACACACACACACACTGTCATAGTGCAATGCTGGTGCAAACTTTAGTGGCAGCTTCCGTGAGGCCAGTGTGGAAATGTTTAAGCCATTTTGAGGATGACAAAACTGTAAAGCAAACGACAGAGGACAAAGTGCACAGTGTGTGTGGGTGGTGGGGGGTGGAAACGGAAGGGGAGGGGCTGAGAAGAGGATAATACAGCAAATGCAAAAGCAAAAGCAAATTAAGTGAAAAGGCTTTCTAAATGAAGGCAATATGAAGATAAGGCAGGACGACAGGACGGCTGCTGTTTGTGCTTGTGTTTGTGTTTGTGTTTATGTTGTGCGTCGGGTCGGTTAGTTAGGCAATGAGCCAGCCAGCAAAGGATACAAGTTTCAGCTTTCGCATGTCCTTTTTGCATAAGCTAATGCAACGCACCAATGGCGCTGAAAGAGCTTAAACGGTCGAGATGACAGTTCTTTGAAAATCACTTTTAATCCTTAAATATTATATAACATATATATACATATATATATATACAAAGTTATATTAAGCACAATTTTTATTTTCTTTCTGCTGAAAATACAGAACATATTATTATATGATTACCCAGATGAATGCCGCATATAATCTGTATGCATTTCTGTCAAAGGAGTTGCCACAAATCTGTTGCAACCATGGTTTCGCTGCTCTCATTTGTAAAATGAAATCCTCTTAAGCTCGCACAAACAAAACAATTTCTTAAACCTTTGCGCATAATACATATAATACACGCATACAAGCGAATGCTTACAGAAAATTAAATATATATATATATAGAGTATTGAATAAATCCATATATATATATATAAATATATATATATTGCAGAGTTTTGTTTTGTTGAGTTTCAGCAACTATTTTGGGATTCCATTGCAAGAAATGCTTTGCTGCGTTTTAATTACTGCAGTGTCCCAAACGCAACTTAAATTGCTTATCAACGAAATCAAGGGAAACAAAAAACAGTTGATTAAATAAACTCAATTAAAATTACATTTTCATTTTTCGTAGAAAATTGCATGCCAAGAATTTTGTAATGTCCCGAAAAAAATGGCTTCACATTCGGTTTGAATTCCCCCATGATTCTGCACCCCAAATTGTAAGCGCATACATTTTACGCGATTCCCATTAAATTACACGACAAAAGAATCTGAGATGTTTGCCAAAGTTTTAGCTGCCTGAACTAACAAGCGTCTTTGAGCTTAAAGATCACTTTAACTTAAAGAGAATTGAGTTGATTTTCTTGATGATGCTTGATGCCTTGCTTGAACATGCCTCATTATGGATTCTTCTTGACTTTCAGTCATCAGCATATTTGCTTACAATTAATTTAATTTATCTTTTTTTTAGTTTTTATTAAACGTGAACAGTTTCTCTCCAATAGATAATTTTTTTTACTTTTTACTTGCAATTGATTTTAGTTACAATACAGCACTTTTAAAATTCACCTTAGCTTATTTTCAATTGATTGAAAAGCATTTGTTGATATTCAAGTGAATTTGCACCCGATAAGCTCTTAACAATGTGCCAACTGTGACAAAATCAATCAGCTTTCAATTAACCAGGACCGCCCCTCTTAGCCCCTCCACCCCAACCCTCCACCCACCAGTTCGCCCCACCCTATCGCTACACTTCCAATGGTTGGCTTAAAATTTAATTAACAGTTTGGTCAGCATGTTAAACACACACGCACACACACACACACACATATATATATATATATATATATATATGTATATATACAAGGGCTTAAGCAATATATTGAAGTGCGTGAAGCGAACCACAAACCACTTTGACCCACATTCCCAACACTTTGATTCAATTAATGCCCACATATACACATATATAGAGACACACACACACACATACACACACACACACACACACAGACACATACACACACACACACACACACACCAACAACAACAAACACAATACGCCCATTGATCGAGGCGGGGTTAGGGGCTTAAAAAGTCGAGTTGACCTTCGTTGGGGTAATCGATAAAAACGCCATCACTTTCCGTATAGTCTCACAAAATGTGTATCGTCCATTTTTCTTGTAATTTCAGGGTTTAATTTCGAAATGTTCTTCTTCTTCTTCTACGTCTTCTTCTTGAACTTCTTCGCTCCTGGCTTTAGCTGATTGCGAAAACACAATTTGCATGGCTGGCATTGCTGTCATTAATAGCCAAGCCCTGCACACCATTACGATTACCATCCCCATCCCCATCCCCCTACCCCTCCCCCTACCCCTCCCCCTACCACTACCCCTACCGACGTATCACCAGCCTAAACCCCCCTGTTGGTCTGGGAGGTCTGTGCCGGCGGCCTTTGCGTGCTCAAGTTGAAAATTTCAGCAAATGAAGCAAAGATAACAACGACATGACAATAACAACACCAACAACTAAAAGTGTAAGAATGTAAGAGTCGAGAGTGCTCAACTAGCAGATACCCTACATCCAGCTTCGAGTACCAGCGATTTGATTATTTTTTAATAAAATATATTTAATGGAATGGCATAAATATTTCAATGATCTATAAGAAATGAGCAATGCTTGCAGTTCAACATCGATATTTATCGATTTGTTTGAAACAAGCGAATTGATCGAAAATATACCATAAACATGAGCTAGCACTTAGTTTTTTTTTATTTTTGATGATTTAAAGTTTACCAAACATTTTTGTATTTGTTGCCAGTAATGGGTATGTGGCAGCAACGGCAAACAGCAAGAAGAATAAATGCCTTTGGGGCAGCGAACGTTGATTAAGGACAAGTATAAGAAATTTTCGTTTTAAATTGTTGTCGTTGTCGTTGCTGTTGCGGCTGTGGCGCCTCAAACTAGGCAATGCACAGTACAAACACACACACTCGAAAATGATGCTTCCGTTTTGCATTGACCCACTTGGCAGTGGGCTAACAAAATTGTAGAGTATGTGGCCAGAGAGCTTATTAAGTGGCAAGTGGCAAGTGGCAATGGGAAAGCGAAAAGGAATTTGGGTTGCAGTTAAATATTAGCAGGCAGCCACTCTAGAAATGTTGAATTAAATCAATGGTCAAATGGTCAGTCAGTTTTGGCCAATGAAACCAGTTAATAAGCACACATTAACCGGAGTTGATAAACAAAACGAACCCAAAACGGTTAACATAACTTGACAATTAGTCGGCTGAGAGCAATATGCTTCGACAATAACTGGCACACAGGATAATAAATCGATATGTGTTTGAAATATCTAAAATTCTGATTCCCCTATCAACATTCCTAACATTCTTGAATGTCTAGTGAATGTTTGGAATTGGCCGGATTCCAGTATGCCCAACATTTTATACATTCGCATTCTTTACATTTCCGTTATCGTTATCGAAAAATCAAATATAACAACTTTTCTCCAATACTCAGAATTTCTAAATCGCCAGGTTAACATTCTATAAACATTCGAGAATGTATGAAATGTCGATGGTGGCCAACATACTTTCACATTCAACATTCTTAAGCTATACTGCCAATGTTAAGAATTCCGCTTGCTGATTGCCAGTTCACGTATAGAAAATTCTTTAATATACAAAAAAGTATAGTCAAAAAAGATCTTAAAAATCTCTTGGAAATATTACAATTTAAGGATGATCAATGTCCTAAAGGAACATATAAAATGGAGCGCCTATCACGAGGCCAAATTAGAGAATTTTGTGGCGCTAAAATCTGCATAAATAAAACAATTTAAATTGGCAGAAAGTGTGCAGAAAATTAATTAACTTAACGTGGAAGCACAAGGAGGGTCTTCAACATTCTTCAACTATTTATGATGATGAAACATAAACACAGTAAATAAGAGAAAAACATGTAAGAATGGTTGTCTCAGGCATGCCAAGGATTACACAACTGACATGTAAAATTTGAAAGCGGAGTTTAAAGTTTTATTCAGTTTTTGTACGTTCCTAAACAAATTGTATTTATGTATTCTGTTTCATGTATTCTGGCCACATTTGTGCAGTTATATTTTAGCAGAAAGTGTGTCAAGTGTGTCTACGTCTATTTCGATGCCACAACTTAAATGTTTCGACCGACATATCATATAGTGGTCCGATACGGTCGGAAGTGACGAAGCGATGCAGAAAGACAGATATATGTCAAGTTTCAACAATAAAGCCTTAAAATTGAAGGAGTACAGCTAATTAAAAACAATGGCTTATTAAGAAAATGATTATATCGACTCATCTAGTGATGCTGATCAAAATAAATTAGACATCTTGTTGAATGTGTCTCACATGTCACGACAAAAGATATATATATAATAAACCCTGATTTATTTTAGTCAAGCGATCACGTTAACGACGACAGTAACTCCTATGGAATTGCGTATACGAATGTGAGAAATGTTGGGCATTGTGAAAATTGCGGGCTAGTAAAAAAAAAAAAAAAAAAAAAGCATAAATTTGAATTCTAAAAAATAAAAAATAAAAACACATATTTGATATGTAAAAACCAAAATTGAACAAGCACGACTAGTTGAGTTTCGTATTGATTTTAGATCTATTAAATGGGATACAAGTTTGATCAACCTGATGCCTTGATACAGTTGAATACCTTTGGGCAATTGGTTAAACAGTTAGGGGGCATAAAAAGCAAGTGCTACGCAAATAAATCAACATTCGCCGTGTTGCCAGCCATCTGTGCACACCCAATTGGAATTGCGGCATTCGGGATGCTCAAATGGGCATTCATGCAACAGCGAATCGAAACTGTTTGCATTATTGTTCTTTCCAGTTGCTGCATGCAAAGAATGTTTTCCAAAAAAAAAAAATAAAAAATAAAAATAAAAATAATAATACAAAATTGATTGGTGCAATGCCAGGCACTAAACAAATTTGCCACGTAGCCGAAACAAAATACATATGTATTTGTAAATGCTTCCGTCTCGCATTGACCCAGTTGATTGGAAGGTTGAGGCGAAGGCGTCGTCGCTGCAAGAGCCACCACTCGGTGGCAAATTTGCTCAAATGTTGCCACTTGGACACGTGATGGCCCCACCCGAGTGAGCCAACCACCCACCTCGCTCAACTCAATGGCTTGGCCCAGCCCTCATTTAAGCACATTAACGCTGATTATAACGGTATTTACATGACACTGCCACAGAGACAATGAGAGCGAGAGAGAGAGTGAGAGAGAGAGAGAGCTGAGGTGGGGTGGGGGCGTTACAATGTGCGGCAAACGGGGCGTATGCGTAATGTCTTTTGTTTGCCAAGACTGTGCCTCAACGAGTGTGTGTGTGTGCGTGTGTATGTGCGTGTGTGTGTGCATTTCATTTGAATTGTTTAATACAGTCGAAACAAAAAAAAAAAAAACCATTGTGCAATTAACATTGAGCAAAAGCCCAAAAGTGAAAATCTAAATTGAATTATAAACCAAATTGTCTATAAAATTTAAGGAAAATAATCAAAAAAAAAAAATAAAAAATTGAAGTCTAAACAAATGCCGAGCAAATGTGTTATTAGCGCCGTTCGCCGCCGGTTTGGCAACCCAATTTTTCGAGTGCACTTCCCAAAAGGAGAGCATTCGGATTTGCTCATGAAATATGCTACACGCATTGATTTGATTTGCCAACTCAGCTGAGCGATCGAAAATTATAGTGTTGATATTCTTTTGTTTCAACTAATTGTGACTTTATGTTAAGCAAGAAGGGGAATCTTGAGTTTTTAGAGAGGTTTGCCTAACATAGACAAATATTTACTAATAACAACGCTTGGGTTTTTTTTGTTTTATTTGTAATTTAATTCGATATTTGAGAGTAGTATTGAACGTGCATAATGCGCTCAAAAATGAACTCATTATTATTGCTATGAGAATTTCGTAATAAAGTGCCGCTCATGGCCCAAATGCAGAGAGAGAATTGAATTGTTTGATTATGAACAGAGTACGACGAGTACTTAAAAGGAAAATCATTGCATCTGCAGCGATTGCGATTGGTTAGCGATTGCTTGGTACACGGAAACGAGTCGAGACAATCCCGATTCACAGGCAACGAATATCTGAAATTCGAAAATTTGAAATGCTATTCGGCCCCCCTCCCCCTCTTTCATGCTGGCAAAAATCAAATCTATGGCGAAACTTTTTGCAAAAGCGGCAAAAATCAGGAATAGTAGTCCATACGTAGCCATCGAAGCGGTCTATTGTAGCTGTGCCGTGACACCAGCTGCTACCCTACACTGCCCAACTGCCAACTCAGCGCCCTCTTCAGGCCTCCTCAAGCCACCCGGTTTTACCAATTTGGCAAGTAAAGCAAGCACACACGGACACGGACACGGACACGGACACGGATACGGACACACATGTGGAAGAGGCAAACAGAGAGACAGCCAATGTGCTTTCTACTTCAGTGCGTGGCACGTTGCGTATACGCGCTATTTATAAAAATCAATTTCTGCCTTGGCAAGCAACAACGGCAACAACGGCAACAACTAGTAGAACAACAACAAATAGGAACAAGAGGCACGCAGCACAGCAGCTACAACGTTGAATGCAAACAAACAAATCAGAAACAAACAGCGACGCGAAATAAATAAATAATTTGTTATTTATTCAAGCACCGGCAATAACAGCAGCAAACACACAAACCACAAACGAATTCTGGCATTCTGTCATTCTGTCTCATTGCCTATATGAAGACATTTCGATAGCTCCATTCTCCATTCTCCAGTCTCTTCCACTTGCTGCTTGCTGCTTGCTGCCGATAAGCTATTTAATTGGACCTAAACTTTGAACTTGTCAATTTTACATAAATTGGTGTTAAAGGAGCTTGTTGCTCTTTGATCTCTTCAACGAGCAGCAAGCAGAAAAGTATGTTTTTTAGGATTTCATAATCTTTGCAATGGAAAAACGAGAAAAAATTTCTCGATTTCGATTCAACTGCAATTATTAATTACTTTTGCTAGCAGAAAGAAAGAAACCGAAACGATGACCGATGAACGATAATTTTCCCTTTATTTCTTTGGCTCTTTCCCCTTAACTCTCTGCTGATCTTGCTCAAGAAGCGCTCCGCTTTAAATCGATGCCAATCATTCGTTCAGCTGCGTGTTGGTGACTCACAGTCCAAAAGTTTAATTATCATAAGAACTCAATCTACACATTCATTCTCGGATGCTTATGACTCACCGAATATAATTGATTGGTTTGGTTCCTCCTCCGTACTTGGGTTTCGCTTACATTCAATCTGAGAATTCATTGTCGAGGTCGAGTGCAGTTCTGCGTCTTCAATTACTCTTGCTTGCTGCATCTGCCACTCAAAGTCTGGCAAAGTCTTTCAACCCCTGCCTAATGCCCAACATTTGCCTACCCTAAACCACCCCCCCCCCCTCGCCCCACCCCTCCCTAATATCTTCTTCTTCGACGCTAGAAAACAATGACAATCTCGAAGGCAGCACAGAACACAGAACAGAGCGCGTGCAACAACAACAACAGCAGCAACAACAACAACAAAGTCAAATCTTATAAAATAAACATTTATTTTTAGCTCTGCTCGCTGTGTTGTTGCTTTTGTTGCTGTTTTTCCTTACGTTTTCTTCTTAATTCTCAGCTGGCAAACGGAAAAAAAAAACTAAAAAGCCAAAAGCAAAAGGGAGCCAATAAACAAGAATAACAAAAAACAACAGCAACGAAAAATTATCAAAAAACTAGTGTAGCAGGCGCCACAAGCAGAGCCATTTGGGAATATATATATATATATATATATATATATATATATAAGAAGAGTCTAGTCAAAAGAGAGAGCTCGACTAGCAGATAGCCTCAACGCAAAACTTTCCCAATCTCAAGTTTTAGATACTCAAACCGACAAACTTATTGTGTTTTTGTTGTAAATTATTAAATATGAATATTCGCGTTTCTAAAACGATCTTGACAAATAATCAATATTATGTCAAGGTGCATTCAAACCCAATTAGAAAGCTATATCTTTAAAATGGGTGCTTTATCGATGTTTATCGATATCTCAACAATATCGATATAATACAATAAGCTTGAAGAATTCTAATTCAAATTTGAAGTCGAGAAATCGACTCAATTGATGCTGATCAGGAATATATATACATACATTGTGCACTTGTGCACAACTTGATTATATACTAAAATCCTAAAATCCAGCCCCCATTTTTCCCCCGGCGGCCATTGTTAGTCACCTGCCAGGGATCGATTTTGACACTGGTCTCTCACTCGCTTTCTCTTTCCGTTGCCCCCTTCCTTTAGCTATCTCCCTCTTGGCTGCATAATCATATGCTTGGGCTATGGTCGTTGCATCTGTCTCGTTCCCCGAGTGCAAAATCCATTTTATTTACTTGGGGTTTTTGCTTAATTAGCGATTCGTCGCAATTGTTGTTGTTGCTGTTTTGTTTTTGGAGGCGACGCGGAAGCTTTTTGTCGAACAGTTCACCCACACGGCAGCAAATTGGCAGCCAGCAAAAGTCTTGGCCAAACAACCCCGGCCACCCCCTCCTCCACACAGCCACACACACACCCACACAGCCCACTTCCTTGGCCCACTCGCTATGGCTAGCACCTCTTTGGATCGACGCCAGCTTCGATGGGGTATTCATATTTTTTAAAAAATTTGTTGTTGTTTTTTTTTTGGTGTATTCATTAAACATTTTGTTTTCTCTTTGTTTCGGCCTAAGCAGTAGTTGCCGCCGAGTATTTCACTTATCTTATCGGTAATAATTGAAAGGCCTTAAATAAATACAAAAACAAAATAATAATAATAATAATAATAAGCATATTTTCCATTTCAATATTTACGAGGCCAACGACATACAGCAACAAATATATTGAGTTCTACTTTTTTTTTTGGGGGGTCCCTTGTCATCCACTTGTCAACCGTGGACATGTTTATACTATAGCTTATCTGTATATACACCACTTTATCCATAGCTTATAATCATAAGTGCATTGCAGTGATTGTGCGTAAGAGCATTATAAATGATTTACTGAATCACCCTAGCTGAATAATCCAGAAGACACTCACTCGCTCAGGCACGCATTCATTCACGCACTCATTTCTCACTCACTGATGTGCATGAATATTATATAAGTGAATGTGGTTCGGGGTTCTCTTTACTCGCAGTCTAAATGCCTATAAACATTTTACCAATGCAACTCTTTGTTTATATATATAAATATAAATATATATATATATATATGTTGCATAAGTGATTATCAAGTTGATGCCCTCGCTCTGTTTGTTGCCACTTCCGACTTGGATGTCCCATTGCGTTCGTCCACGCAACGCCTGTGTCTAGTTTTATGGCACATATCATCGTGCCACTGTCCGATTCATTTATTTGCACTTTGCCTTGAGTGTTGTTGTTATGACTGCTGTTATTGTTGTGGCTGTTGCTGCTTTGCATTTTATGGTTGCTCGTTGGATTGCATTAACCCTAAACATTGTTTGTCAGTTGGTTAAGGGGCGACTCGCATCAAACTTGATTTTGAGACCTGAACACCAACACAAACAACACCTGCATCCTACAACGACTAGCTGAATGGATTTAAATCCGTGTCATGAACAACAATAGCACGCCAAGTTGCAAACAATAACTTTGCCAGGTCGCTCGACACTTTATTTGCAGCAACAGCAACAATAACAAATCGCACGAAGCTAAATGGAAGTGGCAAACAGTACAAAATGCATGTGAAAATAACCCTTCTTAGCGGGAGAAACAACTCTGCTATTAATAAATCTTACTTCGATCATTCCTGGTTAGCCAGTAGATCCCCGTATCGAGCTGAACAAGTAAAACAAGCAAAGAGTTTGGCTAACTAAAACATAGGGTTTTCATATATGTTTTTTTAGACCAAAAGATTTCTCAAACATCTGCAAATAACATTCACCTTCTGAGAATTGTTAATACAAAAACTCTTCGAATCGGGTGCAGCAAAGCGTTTCCAGAATTCAATTTAATCTTGTGCATTGGCAGAGACAATACTTCGAATTCGGTAAACGCAATGTTCGTTTTTTTAACTCAAGTTTTGTTAGTCGAATCAAAAGGGAAAAACTAGCTTTCATTTTTGTTATATATTCTTTTCTTTTTTCTTTTTGGTTGCACATCGAGTGGCGCACAGTGTACTTTCAGAATCGCAATGACGTCGACATTAACTGCTTACATTTCTAGGGTTGTATTGTATTTTTGTTTTAGTTTTCTCCTCGTTGCTGTTGCATTGTTTTGGATGGGTCAGGTGTTGCACAAGTTTCAACAGCGAGCGGCTTTAAATAACCTGCCACCACCTGGGGCTGGGCTGGGGCCGGTAGCCACAGTACAGGAAACGATTACGTTGGAGGTTGGAGGCGTACAGCGAACAGCTGGCCACGCCCACTGGCTGCCAAAGGTCAAGGTGTTGTTACCTGCAAGCTTTTGCTTTTTGTACCTTTTTTGTTATTATTGCATTCCTTACATTCAGCTGCCGTCTGTTTGCCACAAACTTGTTTTAAAAATATGCCCAAAAAATGCCTCAAATATGGCCAAAAGCCATTTGGGCCACGTGCGCTAGTCGGCCAGCACAGGGGGTTGGGTATTGGCCAACTCAAGCGGACAAACCGAGTTGGTCAAACTGAGTTGTTTGAAATTGTCTTACACACAGCGTCCATATAAAGTGCTTGGGGCAAGGTCGCCGTTTTGATTCTGTTTGTTTTGGTTTGGTTTGGTTTCTTGGCTGATTGATCAAAAAGTGATATGAGTTTGATAAGCACAACTTGTCTATTCCTTGGTTTAAGCTAGAATACAACTGTATATTGCAGAGAAACGATGGCACTAGAGTAACTCCGGGTTTAAGATGAACTACCCAAAAGTTATGAGCTTAGAAAAACTATTCAGACACGTTCTTAACTGCATATGATATGACTATGATAACGCGCCGCTTATACGATCCATCAATTGGTATTTGAGCTGTAAATGCCAGCATTAAACTTCCATCTATATCAAAGACTGACACAGGAACTCGGTGCTCATTGGGAATCTTTGATTTCCCTTCTTATCGCAAGCAGACAATCTTCCACACACTCCACACTGATGCTTGTTCTTAGTTTTCACTGGAGTACCGAGTACAGTCTATTGAGTCTACTGAGAAATTCAAACTCGAGCAGAAATATACAGCTATTTGGTTGGATCGTCAAGGGGCAACAGTTGCTAATTGTGTTGCCAACTTTGGGGAGAGTCAACAACAGTAACAAGAAAATCAATTATGAAGCAATTGCAGCAGTTATGTGGGCCAAAACTTGCTACAACTTTGCCATAAGCCGCTTAAAGCTAGCTGACTTCGTGTGGGGCGTCCCAATGGGAGCACCGCAAGGGAGCGCCAAGTGAGAAGCCATCGATGAAAAAGCGGGTCATGTCATGTTTTATGCACCAGCGGTCACAGCAACTCTTCTGCTTAACCACCGACCGACCGACCGACCGACCGAACCCCACTCCCAAATCCCAAACCACCCCAAAAAAAAAAACAAAAACCAACCGAGAGGACATCCTGCAGCGTGCCAGTTTCGACCCCAATGAAACACAGCTAGTGCTTTGCTTGGAAGACGCATCCATCGCTGCGCTGTGGTTGTTGCTTTTGTTCGAAAGTAACTTTGTGGATTTATATTTTTGATGCTCATGAAATTTGCAAAAGGAGCGCGCGCAGGCAGGCAGGCAGGACATGATGGCGACAACGATGCAAACGACGACGAGGGCATTAAAATTGCATGCGCACTAAAGTATGCAACGAGGCAGCGGACAAATAACTGTGCGCCTGGCACGCCAGCAATTAGAAATGGTAAGAGCCAATCCCACATATTCCAAGGGAGCAAGCAGCAAGAAAGCAAGCAAGCAAGGAACAAGGAACAGGGAACAGGGAAACAGGATGGTGAGTTTTGGGGTGGGGCATTTCCTTCAAACTGAACACGTTACACGCAAAGCCCAATTGCACTATGCGAGTGCACCATAAATCATGGCGAACACACACACAAACACTCACACACACACACACACATACAGCGACAAATTTTGGGGTGTGACGTCAAAGCCAGAAAGGCGTTCGTTGCGTAGGTGTTGGCGTTGGCGTTGGCATCGTTGTTGGCCAGCTACAGCAGTCTGTGTGTGCTCGTTGTTCTTATTGTTGTTCTCGCCAGCAGGTGTGAAGCTCAATTTCGACTAAATTGTTAAATGTTAAGGGAAAAGGGCCAAAGTCAAGCAGCGACCATTAATTAGAGTTGCAAAAGAAGAAAAAAATGTAATTGTGTTATGCATTCTTGAATTGAATCTGACTAATTTCATTTTATGTGATTAATTACTTTTTATCGATAACAGTGTATGTGTCGATAGCGTAGCTAAAGCTATATAAATGTCGATAGCTGTACTGTTTTTTTTATAAATTACTGCTTCTGTTGAGTTGGTGTTTCTTCTTCCCCCTCATTTCTATCAGTCGGTAAACTTTCAGCGTTATCGATAACATTTTAATTTAGCCTGTCTGTCTGGGCTGCACCCTGTAGCTGTGTTCGTGCAACAGCATTGTTTAATCTTAACTTCAAACAGAATTTAATTTTATTTATCATCTGCCTTAAGCCTAATAAGCAAATAAAGGTAACGGTATATATCCAGCCCATTCCCACACACTAAGCGCTAACTAACTGACCAACGGCAACAAAAGTTACCAAGCAAATAATAATAATAATGTACTTGCTAAGTAAAACACAGACTAAAAACAAAAATGGACGGGCAAAAAGAAAAAATAAGCAAACTGCAGAAATAAAGTACGAAAAACTAAGTCAAAAGGTCAAATGTATTATAAAGCTGCATGTATGTGTGTGTGTGTGTGTGTGTGTGTGTTTGTGTGTGTGTGTGTTTGTGTGTGTGTTTGTGTGTGTGTTTGTGTGTGATAGAGTTGGGTGTGTTGCTCACAGAAATTACATTTTTAGGGTCAAATGGTCAGGCGGTCGTCGGTCGTCGGTGTGTCGACAGTTGCTGTGGACTGTCGGCTTTCGTTTGTCGTTGGCCTCGTCAAAGTGGCGACCTTCAAAATTGGTCGACAGCGCCTTTGGGACCTCAAGTATCCTTTTTGCAAAATCCGCCCACACACACACACACACACAGACACGCACACACACACATATCATTAGCCACAACATTTTGCTCCGCTGGCATTTCTCGTTTCGCGTTTTTTTTTTCATACCTCGCACTTATTTTTATTTGCCAAGTGCACGCAATGTGACAAAAAGGAAAAAAATGAAAGAGGTAAAACACCTAGGCAGGAGGCGATAGGCGTGGCGCTTTGTTTGCCTGTCGCACACTGGGCCATCTCGACATTTCGATAAATGTAATGACACAATTGTAACTTGACACATTTGATGGGCACCAAATATTAAGGAACAATCGGTTAACATCGGTCTATTATATCATATAGATTCCATATAATCAATCTGTAAGTTCAAACGTTTCTGTTTCATAAAACTTTGCTGTAAGTGTGAGCTTTTCAACAAGAAAAGTCGAAAAAGCGACACAAAAAACACACTTTGGGCTATGATATCCAATTATTATATATTTTGGGACAAGTTGACAAAAGTTAGTTTCCACTCCAAGATGAGCGCCGAATTAATATTTAACAATTGCAAAACAATGTATTGTTTTTTATTTACGTATTGTTTTTTATTTATTTATTTTACCTATATACCGTTGCCAGTAATTTTCATTGTTAACTTTTGAGTTTTAATCGCTAGATGACAGAAATTTTCCGCTGTTTTTGCTACCTATATATCAACTGATCGAATGTCTGACGACTGCTTTGACTGAACAGTTTCATCATCAATTTATTACACTTAAGTTATGCTTTTTCCTAATAATTAATTAAAACTATAATTTATTTGTTTTTCGAATTTATGACAAAAAAAAATCTATCAATGTGGCCCAGTGTGGGCTGATGAGAATTACAGTGCCATATCGTGTAACATAACTTACATACACTCATGTATATATATATATATATATATATATATATGTGGAGCCTCCTCACACAACAGAGCAGCCGAAATGCCCCCCCCCCCCCCCCCCCTCCATAATTCACTTGAATTTTGCTAGAGAAATGATAATTAAGCAAGTAAGATGCCCGCAGATAGACAGGCAATGGACAACGCTTAACATACTCTGTTAATATGATTTCAATAAAATTCAATTAGTCGTTTATCTGTCGATAGTCATATATATATTATATTCGCATTTAAAAGTCGTCCGCTTCAATCCAAACTCATACGTTGGCCAAGAAGCATGTGCGTGTGTATGGCTAATATGACCCATCTAATAATCAAACTTTGTACAGGGCATTAGGCACTTGCACTTGTTTATTAGCAATCGGCAGCAGCAGTTACTGTAACTGTAACTGCGTGTTGGTTTTTGTTGTTCTTCTTAGTTCTTCACGTTCTTCACATCCGTTAGAGCCGTAAGTTCGGTTTGGGTTTGAGTTTAGGGTTCGTTTTGGGTTTTCTTTTTTTGTTATTGTTGTTGCTGTTCGTTATTTATTTATATCATTTTTTTTTTGTGTGTTGCTTAAGCATGCATGAAGCGTGCTCTTATTTAATGAACAAACTTTACGGTTTTGTTGGCTTTTCGTTAGCCACATGTCATAACGTGATTGCAGTTCTCTTACTGTTCTTACTGGTTCCGCTTGTTGTTTTTGTCCCTCATTGTTGATGACAAGCAAACTCGACAAATGCATCAATTGACGCGACAGAATGACAGTGAGAGATGTATGAGAGATGAGCAAGGGAGACTGTCTGAGACAGCAATCTATGCCTTATTAACGTGTTTTAAGATGTTAAACAAAGAGCGAGTCGAAAGTAACGGAAATTAGCAAACTTGATTCACCTATAGACTCAATATACACTCAATGTCGATACTAACGATAATATCTTCTTTTCACGTTTTTCTCCTCTTTTTTGCACCCTTTTTTTTATTCCCAATATTATATTTTCTTTCTATTACGAATCTCTAATCATTAGCATTTTTTGTTTGTTTCCCGATTCCTACCAAAACATGTTTAACCATTTTACTTTTTATATTTCATATATTTTAAAATTTATTTGATTTTTTTTGTACTTTATTTTTATTGTATTTCATTTTTTCCACTTATTTTTTTAGTTGACTAACTTTGATTGTGAAACGTTTTCCTGTCACATTCGCAATCTGGCCGAGCTGCTGTACAGTTTCTCTTGAAACTGTTCAGTAATCTCTTAAGCCGATAGTGCTGACTTCAAGTATCTGTATCTCAACTATCTGCAATCTTATTGATTATATATATACATATAAATTTATATTTATATTTATATATATTGATATGGAATGTGCATGCGAGCAACACCCAATTAGCCAACCAAAGCCGTCATCAATATTGCTTGTTGCCCCACCGCTTCTGATGATGATAAAGTCAATGGCAAAAAGCTAATCAAAAAATACTTAAACGAAATGGCAAAGCATTACCAAAGGTGAGTTAGTTGGATGATGGGGGGAGGAGGAGGAAGTAAGGAGCACCAGGCCACCCACATAATAAAACCGAAGAGCAATTTGCTTTTCCACTTCCCGTTGGTATTGCGAAATTCGCACGCAATGAGCGAGTTGAGTTGCCAATTGACAATTGCCAGTTGGCTTGCTTATTAGAGCCATTTAATAATATTCCCTTTATTATTATTACTATTATTGTTACATACTATGATTATTTTCAATCGCATATATATATATATATATATTCGTATACATGTTTAGGTGGCTTGCTGATGCGACAACTCGAGTGAAGGTTATGACATTCAAATTCAAATTCAAATTCTATTTTCAATCAGCGTCGCACAGCGCAAACAGACTTGAAAGATGCCCCCGACAAAAGCGAAAACAACAAGAACAACAACAACAAGAACAGCAACAACATAAATTCAACGATAACATATGGCATGGGGGACTCTGGCGACATCGACGATGACAACGACGACAACGACAACAGCAACAGCAACAACAAACTATAACAACAACGATAACAAGAACGACAGCAACAACAACCAACTCAATTATACAAATATTATACAAACATTAGAAATGCATCAAAAAATAACGAAGGATATTTGAGCACGAAACGAAATCAAGCGAATGTGGCATATGGAAATGGAATTGGAATTGGAAATGGAATTGAGGCCTTGTACGATGTACGATGATTACTTCACACAGTTAACTCAACAACTAATCGATAACACTGCGCAATCAACTTTGCGCAAATACTTCCTCATATATTTCATTTGCGGACATCGAAATATAGAAAATAGTTACAATTTGTGCTATTCTTACCTTGGTTTTATCAATAAACAATATGTCTGTGCATATCTTATCTGTGTATGTGCATGCACATGCATACATACATATATATATATATATATATATATATCATAGATAACGATACATAGTAATATTTGAATGTGAAGTTTGTCTACCGATGATTATCGAGCAATGATTATCAATATATTCTGAACGCTGTGCAGATATGAAAAATGAGTAAATATTTATAATTATTATAATTAAATTACTCATACGTTATCGATAGTTTTGATTGTATTTTCTATGATTTCAATGTTTGAAATCATGGCACTTAATTTCTCGATAAGCGACACTTGTTTATCGCTGCACGTCATTTACACAGTTACACAAGCAAAAATTGTGCAATTGCTGAATTTTTGAATAAATATGTGTAGAAATTGTGTTATACGATGTAAGCGGAATTTCAAGCGATAACTCAGCCACGGACATAATGCCAATGTGGACCTGATGGGTCTACGTAACCTTCACTCAGTTCTCTGCTCTGTGTTCGGCTGATTAGCTAAATGGTTTTTGTTTTTATTATTATTATTATTTTGACAGTGGCTTTGGTGGTGGGGTGGGGGTGGGGGTGGGGGTGTTGGTTTGTGTAGTGTAGTGTTGGAGGGGTGGGTGGGGGTCATGGGAGGGTTAATGGAGTGCTATCGCATCACGTGAATGAACTTGTTTGTTTACACACGACATCAGAGAAGCGTATACAAATAGAAGAAGCAGAAAACACACACAAACAAATGCAAACAGTAAATTGCGAATGGCTAATTTTACTGTTGGGTGACTGTTTCCGTTTTCATGTCTATGCCAAATTTTTTGCACACTCAACGCCAATCAATTTTGAGATAGTTTACGATTATTGTTTTTTAAGGGGGTCCCAATCATTTTTTTATATTTTTTTTTCGCAAGTGCCACAGTAGTTGGGTGTTAGTCGCGTGTCACAAGCAACATCACTTACACAGACACACACACACACACACACACACACACACAGATAACAGTATTACTCAAGCAAAATGTTATGCATTATTCCCACCTCTCCTTCACCGCCCACTCATTTTGACAATAGCTCAGAATGTATACATAATATGACAGAATTTATTTGACATTTACAAATCTGGCGTGTGAAAACAATTACATACCCTAAACGGTATTCGGTAGGTGACGGGGGAGGTTGGGAATTGGGTAGTGGCGTAGAGTGGAGTGGAACGAGGTAACGCTGCACCAAGTGGGAAGCTAACCACAAATGTCAGACAGCAGACACATGAAAAACATCAGAGACACTGCAACAACATTGGTAATGAAAATGCAGCACTCGATTGCACAAATTGTGCAACAACTGCAACATCAACATTTGCAGCAATACAAATATTTGGGAACCAAATTCAATTGAATTGAATTCAATTTAATTTAATTTAAAAATGCGATTAAATTTACAACAGCTTTTACTAACAGGATTACGATAAGTTAACATAACACACATTTTAACACGTTATGTTAACATAACCACAGCAAAGCGTGATTGGTTAACTTTACAAGAATTGTAATAAAATTAATCTCTTATTGGAATCGAATATTCGTTCTCTAGCTTGAATTATTGATAATGTTTTAAGAGAAAAGGCTAACTGTTTAACTATTATTAAAAGCTCGCTAATAATGATACATTGTACGTATTTAATTGTGAAGAATTGTCACGAGCCTTTAACATTTATTATTGCTATAAAGCTGCGTCCTGTTAATTAACATGCATTTTATTTCTAAGGTAATTCAGATTTATAAATTATTACAAAATGAATGAGTAATAATGATTTTAGCTTATGGTGTCAAAATTTTTAATACTCTGTCTTAACTAGATATAAAAACATTGCATACTTTCTACAAAGCTGGGGAATATTATGTATGTGTATGTGTATGGTGTGTGTGTGCTTCGGAACGTAATAAGAGGATTAGTCCTAAATGCCAAAATAAATGAAAATAGCAAAATGTCAATTTGTTAACTCGTAGTTGCTGGAAATGAGCAAAAGCTGGGGATTCGTTTGATTTTTTTTTTTCTATTTGTATGACGAATGTGCGACACAAGAGAATGGCGATACAAATAAGTACGCATACATACATACATAGCGAGAGAGAGAGAGACAGAGAGAGACATATACAGAAACGGAGAGATAGCGAGTACGAACGAGAGCGAACACGAGAGCGGACGAGTGAGCGAGCGAGCGAGATAGAGAGAAAGAGCGGATGATGATAGATGAATTCTATTTTTTTTTGTGTTTGCATTTTGGCATTTTGAACTTGCACTTTGATGCTTGAGGATCATGAATTGTATACCAAATTCGGCAACGAAGAAATCACGCAATTTCAATTTGGATTTCTTGGGCTCCTCACGCGGGTGATGCACCGTTATCTGATCGCCATCCGCCGATATCATTGTCTCGCTGGGCGGCGATATTGAATATTCCTGCAGCAGCATACGTCGCTGCTGATCGGTGAGCTCATTTAACGGATCACTCGTACCCGATGCCGTTGCTGATGCCGATGCCGATGCTGATGTGCCGCCGCTGCTGCCGCTGCTGCTGCTGGGAGTGGGGGGCGTTCCGCCGCCCATTGAACAGGCAGCTGAAGTGGAGGCGGCACCGACACCAGCGGCGGCCAATTGTTGAGAGATGAGCAGCTTCTGGGCATGCTCCTCGGCCTCTTTTTGTTTCTTGAAATCTTTCGTGGCGCCACACAAACATAAACATATCCACATATACACACGTATATATACAAATGTATATATATAGAGATCACATATATATATATATATATAGAGTTAAATATTAAGATTACAGCAATAGATATATAAACGTGAAACAAACTTAAAAAGGGAAATATTGGTGGAATGGAAGAGAAGGGGGAGAGTGGACTAAAAAGAGGCAACATCTGGTGACTGCGAGTTGCAGAGAGAGCGCGAAAGAGAGAGAGATGGATGAGAGAACGGCGTTCTGTTTATCATACACCCACACACACACACACACACATATCCCAGCAGCGAACTATATCATCACCGAATGCATTCTGTAATTCATTACAGAGCATTACAACTTCTATGCAGAGTTGTCTGCTTGAGCTTTCAAGTCAAACACAAACTTAACTTGTATGCTTTGAATATATATATATAACTACATTTCGAAAATATTGGGGGTGTAATGCAACTGCATTACAATTTACATATCTTGGTATTGGACTCGTATAGTACAAGAAAGTAATGAAAGCAAGTAAGGTGCTTAGTTTACGGTGCGTACAAAGTATGGATTATGAATCGAATTTGCAATGCAGTCTATTTACTGCTGGGTTTTTAACATTTCCTATTCCCTCTATTTTTTATTTTTATTGATATTTGCTTTTCTCTTCCTCTTTTCTAGATGAAACATTTTCCTTTTGTTGTTGTTGATCGAGTTTATTGATGGCATTGAATTAACGCATGAAATGAATGATTGAAAGCGCTGCATGCGATTGGCCCCACAAGTTGACTCCCCCAAATGCAATTATTTTATTTTTTTTGCAAATTGCAAAGCTTGTTATCAAAATGGTTGGATTCTTCCTTTGAGTAAATAGACTCGGAAAAAAAATCGCGCTAAAAAAGTTTTTCTATTTTTTAGAACTATTTTCTACATTTTAGGAGAAAAAATGTCTAAGCTATGTAAAATGTTTGTATATGTGAAATCTTTATTAATATTATAAGTAACAAAAATCGAATATAACAATAAAACAATTCAGTGTATTACACCTAGAAGAAACTGTTCTTCTAAATTTTAGAGAAATCCATCCTGAAATTTAGATATGCATGCAAACTATAGTTTTTCGAATTCTCCTTTCTGAATAATAAGGTTGGGCGATTTACTAAAATGTAGGGCACTTTTTTTATGAGTATATGTAACTGTGATTCTCATGCAAAAAAAAGGATATTCACACTTATTTTTATAGATTTTCAATTGCGCTCGCAAAGCTAATCGAATTGAAGAGCAAATCAAACGATTGCCCGACGAGGCGAGAAAATGGAAATGGAAATGGCTCTGGATGTGGGTGGTGCTAATGATGATGATGATGATAATGATGATGAAGGCAGCGGCAGCAGCAGCAGCAGCAGCTGCTTGAAATTTTAATTTCAATTTGCATTTTGAAAAATGAAATTTGGGACCGCAAAATTAATGACAATTCTCGTTGCATGACCTAGCCCATGGGGGCTGACCTTGGCGTAGGGCGTGTCCGTCCTCGCACAACAACCAACAACAACAACAACAACAACACTCTGTCAGCCATGAGTAATATCATTTTTTTTTGTTTATTTTTTTTGTGCTGCTCCCCGCTTCTTATTGCCATTAGGGGCCATCATTAGCTTAAGTTGGCCACGTCAGAACGAGCCTGCCTCTGGGCGGAAATGGATGGTTAACAACAAAAAAAAACAGACAACAAAAAAGAAATGCTTTAAATTGTGGCTAAGTGCAATTTTACAAACAAACCAAAGCCGTCAAATGGCCAACAGATCATTTGTGCAGCGCCCCCTAGCGTGCAAAAGGGGCGCTCCACTAAACGGCTTAAGCTGAAGGCTACAAAAACAACTAACCCCCACCACCCCCACCGCCCTCTCCAACCAGAGAGCTAAAGTATTTATCGGCTACGAATGGACAGCCTGTAAGTGTTGGCAAATATAATGCAGTGAAAACTGGAGAACTAATACGAAAAATCATTAAATTTCAAACTAAGAAAAATACATGCTTCAAAAAGTTTCAGAAATTTAAAAAAATTGAATTTATTTTCATTTAAGAATCATTCCTAAAAACAGCTAAACGCATAATTTTGTGTGTGTGTGTTAACAGCTGCATAACATTGCTACTCTGTTATCACAGTGCACAGTGCAGCTGTGTCCAAAAGAGGGGAAGAAGAGCAGGGGCAGAGTGCACGTGACTCAAATGTTGGCAGCAATGAGCTTTTTGGTTTTAACCTGATTCATTTATATGTGTGTGTGTGTGTGTGTGCTTATCAGCAAATCGTCGTGTCGCTGCAAGCTTCTGATGACGTCATGCAGCTAGGCGTCAAGATTTTGCAATAGACCTCAACCAATTGGGCATTAGATAGAAGCAGAAGAAACATCAAAATAAATAACGGCACACACTTAACAGAGCGAGAATTGAGTCAACGATCATCATGTTAAGTTATTAGCACAACGCTGTTATGTAAAGTGGCGCTGTTAATTGTTAATGAGCCATGTTAAATATGTTGACAAAAACAAAAACCACAAAGCAACAACAAGAACAACAACAACAACAAGGTTTGCTCGTTACATTTGAGAAGCAATGAAAATCAATTAAAATTAATTGATTCAAAAGTCAAATAAAAAAAGGGGGAGGCCGCCTTGTGCTATTGTAGTTGTTGTTGTTTCTGTAGTTGATGTTCTTGTTTCTGTTGTTGATGTTGTTGTTTCTGTAGTTGATGTTGTTGTTGTGTTTATTATTGTTGCTTGTTGTAATTGGCTGCTTGTACATCAGTTGTTATTGTTGTTGTTGCTGCTGCGCTTGTTGCTTGCAAATTAAACGAACACAATGTGCAATAATTAGAAAATGCAATCGCCCCTCTCGCTCGCACTCGCACACACGCTTAGCCACCAGGCAGCAGGCAGAATTAGGTTATAAACGAAAAGTGGGTAAAATAAGAGGAATTGTTAACAGAATAAAGAAAGAGAGAGAGAGGTGGAGAGATAACTGTGTTAGTCTAGTTGTATTTACGGTCTTTACTTACTTTCCAGCAGCCGCTGTATCAAACTGTCCACATTTAAATCAAAATCGCCCATTTTGCGGTTCTTCTTCTTCTTGTTTCTTGTTGTTCAGTTTCAGCTGCAGTCAGCTGAGAATTCCAATTGGAATTGTTCGCTGCTCGGCTATGGCTAAACTTTACAAAAATATACGCACAAGCACAAAATGTTATTTGTTATTGCTGTTGCCGTGTACTTAATTTTTGTGTGCCGCAAAAGGCAATTTCACTTTGTAACACTTTTGCTACGTTGCGTTGTGTTCCGTTGCGGCGTTTTACAGTTAGAAGTGCCGCTTGTGTTGCTGCTGATGTTGTTGTTGTTGTTGATTCGGTGCCGAATTTCTAGGCTATTTTTGTGCAAATGGAACAATTTGCTGTTGTTTTGGTTGTCTCACTGGTTGCGATCGCACTGCCAAAAAAAATACGAAGCGTTGTATACGTTGTATGACGTGCGGACGCGATCCTTGTATTGTGCCAAATTAAATTAGATTCCACGACACACAGAAAATTTTGGGAGCGCTTACTTCAGCTGGTGTGACTCCGCTTTAAAAACAAATAAAATAACCAAACATGGCGACAGACTCGCGTGAACTACAAGGTAAGTGTGACCGCATATATTAAACGCTAAAAAATGCTGCATTTTGGTCTTGCAAAAAAATACGTGAAATTCCATTTTCGATTTCGATATAAATACCATTTTGAGCATTATTGAATTGACTGCAAGACAAACAATTACATTATTAAGAAGCTAATTTAATTAATACAATTATTGTTCATTTATTTAGTTAAGGAAATGTTCTTGATTTGAGAGCATATTGGCACGTAAAACTATCGATAGTAGACATTGGATAAGCGATAGTGCGAAGCGCGCTTTTTAAATTGTCTATCAATTATAGCACCAACTTTAACATAAAAACAAAAATCACTGCCTTAACTTTGAGTTCATTAAGAATTACATTTTTCTATCAATGCTTTTATTTAAACGATTATCCTGCGCACCAATTACGAAACGATTCTCAAACTATCGCTGTGTAGATTCGATGACCATTTTCTGCGTTCGCAGCCAACTTCAATCAGGTCAAGCATGCGCTAACAGAGCTCTGTTTACCAACAAACCAGATTTCGCGCTAAAACACAATAACAGCTGTTTTTATTTGTCAACGATGAATTATTTTCCAAATTATTATTCAATTGAAGACATATTCGTGACCCAGGAAAAGGTTGAGTGCAAAGTCAATACACGCCTACAGCGCATGGGTACATCAGAATATGAACAATTTAGTCGTTGTCCCGCTGTCATTTCTCACTTTGTCGCTTTTCAGGCTTTCTGGATGCCGGCGCTGAAACGGAAGATTTGGAACCCGGTCGCACCATCAATTTGCCGCTGTGGTACATCAAGGAGCTGAAAGTGAATAATGCATATTTCACGATAGCCCTGCCCGATATCTACAAGAACGTGCACAAGGCCGTCTGCGAGGCAGAGACCACACACATCGAACTGGGCCGGCTGCATCCGTTTTTCTACGAGTTCGGGCGCTACCTGACGCCATACGATCGCAACCATGTCATTGGTCGCATCATCTTCGAGACGCTGCGCCAACGCGTCCGGCACCTGCTCGACATATCGAAGAACGACGCTGTCAGCAAGCCGGAGCACCGGCTAGACAACATTGAGGCCAAGCTGCACGATGCCGGCGTCCGCACCAATACCCTGGTAAGTGTGTCCCCCAAAAATGTGCAGACTACTTCTACTGCTCGCACGCACTAATCGTTACATCGCTTGCATTTAGTACATCAATTGGCTGCAAATGAGTGGCAACAATATACGCATCTCGGAGCTGGTCGAGGAGCATCAAAAGAAACGCAAACGTGCCGATCGCAGCGACGATGAAGGTGGAGGCGTTGCTGGTGGCAGTGGTGACATGGACATGCCCAGAGGCAAGAAACCTAGCTTGTAAAGAGGATGACAAGGAGAAGACAATGTTGGCACTTGGAGACATTAAACAATACTTTATTTCATGCTCACACTTACTCGTACTTCTAAAATAAATGTAAAACAATTTAAAAAAAAAAAACAAAAAAAACCAAAGAAATTCGCAATATTAATTGAAAGCAAAACAATATTCGGCTAGCCGAAAATCAAAAGACATGACAGACTCATTATATGATATTATATTAAGCTCGAACTTAATTAAACTCTGTTAAAATACCAAAGTTAAAAACCGAATGGTTTTTTTTTTTTTCTTTTCTTTTAGCTGCTTTTGGCTATTTCGAACTAATGCAATGCCTCACAATAATATTTTCAAAGAATTTAAAAATATGTTTAAGTGCATATACACAAAGTCTATTTAGATTTATGTAATCGTTGCTTTTGATTCAATGTCTCGAATATTATATTCATTTAGAATTCAGTTACGGGAATTTCACGTTCGATGAATACCGATTTCGAATAGAGCAGGAATACAAGCAATACAACCATATATTAACATCCAAATTCGTATCAAACAAATTATTGTTATCATAAGCATAAATCAATTTGTGTTTTCTTCGACTTTTTAGTGTTATAGTTTTGATTTGTTGTAAATATGACGAGGGCTGCCCTCGATTTTCTCAGTGTCTCACAAAAAAAATTACATACATTTAAATACAATATATATATGGCTTGGTATATTGGATACATTATAATATATTAATATATATTTTTGTATATATGTTTATATCTCCTCTTTTGTTGCAGCAACGTGGAACAATAAGCGCACCTCTCAAGGCAACATTTTTGAAGCATTTGTTGATGATTTATTTATTCATTTTTTGTGTTTTTTTTTTGTGTTTTTTTTGTTTTTGTGTTGTTTTTCACTATTTGTTTTTCTTTTGCCGCATTGTTGGTTTTTTTTTTTTTTCAATTTGACTACTTATCAAATACGTACGATAAATATATATTCTTGTTTATTATTTATATAGTTAACTCATTTGTGCTCATTAAAATAATCGCTTGGATTTCGAAGCTCAATTGGAATTCGAGGCTAAACCAAAAATATATTTGTATAAAGAAAAACCCGACTATAAAATATTTAAAAATACATATTTGTGTGTGTGTGTTGTGGAAATGCGGAAGTACACCCAAAGCTATTTGATAGGTTTCAATTAATACGGATTGACAAGCACAGGATCATTATGGAAGGATCTCAAGCGTGTATTGTACACATACAATATCAATTATTTAAACAACTCCTCTCGCCGCTATTTTCATTATTCTCTGATCTCTTATTTTCAATTTGTCTTATCACATTTTCGTATATATGCCCTTGTCAAACAATTTATATATTTCATCTGATTATCTGAATAGAGTATCTCTCATTTCTGTAGACATACGATAACAATGCGCCCAATCAAATCAAACTGCAAATGTTTGTAATGTTTGTAATCTTCGGCATGCCGAGATTTCTATAATTTCAAAAGAAAAAAAAAACATGCACGTTTTCTTCAGCTCGCTGGTAAAGTTGACAATCTGATTCTGGACAAAGACAAGGACGCGGAATCCTTTTGTCAGCTTGTAACAATTAAAGCTGTCCACTAACAGGAACATTAGCAGGCACATAAGAAAGCGGGCACTATACATTATTATATATAATACATCGATATATTGGCAATAACAAGTTTTTTTTTTTTTGTGTCGATTATATAGCGATAGCTTTTTGTTCAATAGTCGAATACAACATAGACTCTTTGTTTTGCTTATAGGTTCTTTTGCTTTCAAATCAAGCAGTATATTTTTTGTTTTTTCTTTTCTCCATGTTTTATTCGTATTTTGTTGTTCATTTTTTTTTTTTTTTTTTTTGGGTGGCTTTTAGTAAGTGTTTTTAAACGTAAGAATATTAATAACTAAAACAATTGTTTGGCTGCGCCTGCCTGCCTGTTTTGTTTGTTTGATTGTTATTTCTTGTCTTTGTGTGGTTTGTGCTCTTAAATCGAAAGAAACAGAGATAGATAGATAGAGGGAGAGGGGGAGGGAGGGAGGGAGGGAGGGAGAGAGAGAGAGAGAGTTGGGTGCCCAAACAAATGCACAATTAGTGTTAGCCGCCTAAAAGGCAGCTTTGTGCTGGCAAACAGCTCTCAAATTAGTTGTAGTTGTTAAATATATGTAAACAATTGGCAAATGCATGTGCCTCAAAATCAAAATGAATAAAAAAAAAGGAAATATATATATATATATATATATAGAGAAATATACACATGTATATATATATATATATATATATAGATAAATATAGTGGTAAAAGCTATGCTGAAGGGCGGTCCGACGAGCCCGTCTCGTAAACTTTAACAAACGGTTGACAATTTGCACTAATTGATGCCATTAATTGTGGCGGTGGGCGTGGCCGTAAGGGCATTCGGCACTATCTCATTGCTGAGCGCAGATGGGCGCTTCCGTCGCTTCGGCAGAAACACCTAAAACAAAAATAACCAAAGAAAGACATCGATGTAAGTGAAAGAGTCAAATGCAAATAGTGTGATATCAAATCAAAATGAAAGAGACCGAGCATGTCAGATGGTGACCGAGTGAGTGAGGAAGAGAGGGAATGAGTGAGTGAGTGAGTCAGGGCATACCTTGAGCGCACCCAAGACCATCAGATAAAACCAGTAGAGTTGCGGCAAGAATAGAATGGCAATGCTGATGAGACAGCCGCGTGGCAGGCCGCTCATCGCCGCCCAAATGGTTGCGGCATCAATGGCCAGGCTATAGCGCCACATTACATACGGCCACATGCAGACGCGACACACAAAGAATGTGGCCAGCATGAGCAGCCCATTGACAATATATGTTCGCGAATCCTTCAGTTTCATTGTGCTCAAAATGCTGCGCATCGATACAAATGGCGTGGAGAACTCCATCATGAACATGTAGCTATAGATGCAATGACCACCGCCTCGTATATACTGCAAAATCGAATCAATCAATTAGAATCAGAATCAGTATGAATGTATCAGCAAATCTATAACACTCACCGTGACCACGAGCAGTCCGAAGGTGCCAATGAAGACGTGATGGATCATCATGACCGGATGTGTTAGCACATACTTTAAGAAATCCCAACGTCCGTCCTTGGGTATCTGGACACTGGCGCCATCATAGTCGCAAATCTCGTGAGGTGTGCTTGGCGTGCTGCCATTGTTGTTACCCGTACGCAATTCGGGCATAGATCGACCACCGGCCTTATCGTAATAGCTTCTGGCATGTCCGTTGGTAAATGGCTGCGACTTGGTCAAGCGGAGCAAGTGCAGCTTGTCGGCAATCTTCTGCGTGTGCACCTTGTACATCGACCAAATGTCATACATAAAATAGGCCGTCCCAAACCAACCGTACGCCTCCATTAGAAAGTGTGAGGCATAAACAAACGATTTGCTGCATGTCGACTTGCACACGATGAGCCCAACCAGAAACGAGAACGATGCCTGAATTGCCGATACGATTCTGAAAAGTTGAACAACAACCACAAATGACAATTAGTGTTTGTGCAGCGTTTAGATATATGTATATTATATTATTATATGCTCAGTTAATGGTCATACATTTTGTCCTCACAAATACAATCAATTTATTATCCTTCTCAGTTTGCAAACTTTGATCTTTTTTAGTTATATTTAGAGCCTTAAAACATTTAAAAAATGTATTTAAATATGCACGACAAATTAAGCGGATATTTTCGTATTTTTTTGTTGAATAAATAAGGTTAAAAAACTTAACTTGTAGCTAATTTCCCAATAACATTTCATGTTAAATTAGTTCTGACTTTCATTTAGAAAAATAGAAATTGGAGCAGTTATCAATTAACTTTTAGTTTTTCAATTTTTTATGCTTAATTTAATTGTTTGCTTCAACCGTCTTTATTATTTATTAAATAATTAAATGTTGTTTAACTGATGGACAACCAGAAGAAACTGGAAACTGGAAGGGTAATCTCCGATGGAGATAATTGTTCTACAAACGTATTTCAAAACAGGTCACGTTATTCCCTTTAAGACTTGCATCAAGTCTTTTCTTAATTAGAAAGAGATGTACAAATTGAATTAAAGATTATGTGGATAGAGATAGAGAGAGAGAGAGAGAGAGAGAGAGAGAGAGAGAGAGAGAGAGAGAGAGAGAGAGAGAGATATTGTAAAGTAAATAAAAGACAAAGACAAAGACAACTTGGAACTTTAAGCTGAACTGATTTAAAACCCAGAAAAATACGAGTTGTACAAAGTTGAAGTCAATTTCAAGTAACCTTTAATTAATAATAATAAAATCAAATTGTTAATTGTGTTCAGTTTTTGTACAATTGTCAATTATTATAATCCTAAAATGTGTCTGCAAACTGCAGCCAATTGTCAAAAAAAAAAAAACAAATAATAATAATAAACAATAATTAAAAATATTAAGTTGTTGAACGCATAGCTTTTGACTTTAAAGTAATATTTTCTTTTTTTATTAATTCGTAAGAATTTACAGCTCCAAAATTGAGTTTATTGTAGTTTCGGCAACAGTTTCCAAAATTAGCAGTGAGTGCAAATCCAAAGACGAGCGCCCTCAGCGTTGAGGGTTTTATAATATGCAATAGTCAGCATTTAATTGCAACAAGCTCGGCGGCCAGCAAAAACAGCAACAACAACAGCAACAACAACAGCAGCAACAACAGCAACAACAACAGCAACAACAACAACGAAAAGATGAATTCAGCGAGTGTGGAATTTGAGGATGCGGATGATCCAAGCTGCCAGGATCTGTTTGTGGCGAAGCGTATGGATAACTATCCGCCATGCAATGGCGTTGGCGTTGACGTTGACCTTGACACCATCAGACGCAATTCGACGTTGAAGGTGTGGCACAAGGTCTGCAGATGTGCATCGCCGTTGTCCCCGCAACGACGACGACCACCGTCGGGTCAGCTGATGTTCGAGCGTCTGTTGTCGCACGAACGGAAAGGGGAACGATTGCTGGTCCCGGACCTGGCAACGGAATGGTTTCGCAAACAGAAGATCTTCCTCGACAATGTGTCGCCGGAGGAGCAGCAGCAGCTGGCCAAGCGGCAAACGGATGAGTGGCCAACACTAATCGGCCATGGCTGCGATTGCCGGCGCTGTGGTTGCGGCAATGAGACCAACTTGCAGCATAGTGGACAGTATTTAGATTATTGCCAGGAGCTGCGCAAGCGTCGCTTATTGCTGCAGCGACAGCGACGGCATCGGCGTCACGGCGGCTACACCAAACCAATGGTCCCGGCCAGGGAGACAGACAATGAGATGGAAAAAGAACAACAACAGCAGCAGCAGCAACAGCAGCAGCAGCAGCAACAGCAGCAGATGCAGCAGCAGGTGCAGCAACAGCAACAGCAGCAGGTGCAGCAGCAGCAGCAACAGCTTTCGCAGCCAACAAAGGGTCAATCCACGGAGCATCGCCAATGCAGTCTCAAGTCATGTGCCTGCGCCTTTCAGGCGGACGGACAGCCGATGGGCGAGGAGTGCCGCCTGGCACTGCGTTGCCGGATGGAGTCGTCACTGATGCGCCTGCGCAATAGATCCAATTTGCGCGGCACGCAACATCGGCGGCGACTCGATCCGGCAAGATATCGCCGCATTTCGCCCGAGTTTTACAGGCTGCTCAAGAGCTACGAGGATGGGATGAGTGAACGCTATCCGCTGTACGGCGTGCGCCGACGCTACTGCAGCAGAAAGCCAACCATCAAGGTTGCTTGTGCCGAACAGAATCCAGCCGATGAACTGCAGACACAGAGGCGGCAGCTGTGCCAGCAGCAGCGGTGCCAGCAGCAGCAGGAGCAGCAGCAGCAGCAGGAGTGGGAGGAAGAGCAGCAGCAAATTGAGGATGTTTGGGAATGTTCGTTGCTGAGCGTTGCTGTGAGCAACAGCCAGTGTGACCCGGTGGAGTGCGAGCGAAACAATCGTGAGGAAATCCTGACGATGGCGAACTGCACCAGAGATCTGTGCGATGAGAACGAATGCTTGGCAAACGACGCTGTTCGTGTCGACACTCAGAGTGAGGAATCGCAAATTATACCTTGTACAGCTGCCAGTTGTCCAAACCGTGTAGAAAATGCCGGAACACAAGCAAAAATCGAAATCGAATCCATTCAACATGAGGTCAGCAGCCAGTCAGAGACAGAGCCAGAGCCAGAGCCAGAGCTGGAAGTCAAGGAAGTCAAAGAAGTCAAGGAAGTCAGGGAAGTCAGGGAAGTCAGGGAAGTCAAGGAAGTCAGGGAAGTCAAGGAAGCCAAGGAAGCCAAGCCTGCCGGGATGTCGTCGGGCCCATTGGCGAAGCAGACGCGAATGGGACGTCGTCCAGCGGTTAAGACGCCCAGCAAGCGAAAGGGTATTTTGGGCAGCATGGCGGGTCTGTGCAAGCGTGTCATGCAGCCGGGACGTCATCTGCTGTACAGCTTTAGCGCGCTGCAACGGAAGCCAACGGCTTATGAGACATTGGTGCAAGCACGACAACAACCGGCACAGACCAATCAGCCCAACCAGCAGCAGAACGTGGCGGAGACCATGTTCTTTTCGCGGCAACCGAAATGCGGCAACTGGCAACGGGAACAAGACTGGAAGACTGCACAGGCTGCAACGGCCAACGGTTGTCCATGCATTCGCTTCGACTCAATGTGTTGCATGCACAGCAGCCAGTGGCAAGCAACAGAATCAGCAATAAATAGCTTAGACAGCATACAGATGCCAACAGAGCAAATATGCTTGAAGAACGTGGAGCACAATACCAATGCAGATCCGATTACCGCTGAGACCCAGCTGAAAGATGGTCCAGCGACGGAGGTTGTGGCCGGATTAGCCAACACGAGGGTGAGTCGAGCAGCCCCTGTTTGCCGCAAAGGCAAAATCAGACGAAGCTATGCACCCGGTTCCGATTACGCAGAGCTGATGCGTTTGGTGGCCCGGAAGCGGGCTAAAATGCTGCAGTCCAAACGTGGCAGGGTCACCTTTGCTGATGGGCATCGCAACAGCGATACGCAGCCGTCCGCAGACCCAGCCAGAGCTCGCAGCACGAGTCCAGTGACGCGAAAGCGACGCAAAAGCAATAGGAACGCGCCATTCCATGAGATCGATTACCTGTCCATGCCCCACAACAGGCGATTGGAGTTGACATCGGGATGGGGACAGCAGACACAAGATTCGGATGAAAGCATTATTTCGGATTATGAGGGCAATAACAATGACTTTAGCTGCGGCAGGGAATACTCCTATGATGCAGCTGACTGGGAGACAAATGAATCACGTAGCTACGAGCGTTCCTTAGACACTGCGGTGGATCCAAACAGCTCTGCTGGCTATGCTGGATGTTGTGCATCGAGAAGCTCAGTAGACAGCAGGCAGGCATCTGCCTGGCCGCAAGCATCCAGGATGCGACATCGCTCGACTTGCAACAACGTCCAGCAATCCAATTACCTGGATGAACCGGGACTGAACCAAGTCAGCTCTGACGTTGTACAGCTGAATGTGGCAAGTGGACGCCGTTCACAACATGGTTTTGAGCAGGAATTGCATGGCGTGGACAGCATGTATAACAAACGTGACTTGCAGCGATATCCAAGCGACAACACCTCCATAGATACGGTGGAGCATGTGGCAAATATCACCTATTTTACGATGAACCATCCGTCGCAGAACTCGTTTCGCGCCAGTGAGGCGTCGTCAAAGTCACAGAGATCGGCCCCAAGCCGCATGTTGCCCAAGATCTTTACACGCAAGCCACCCATCAATGAGCAGCTGTTGAGAATGCGCGAGGCGACGCCGCCAAAGATCAAGATGCGCGTGCCACACGTAAAAATGCAGTGCTCTCTGCGCACACGTCGCCCGCAGCCGCCGCCGCCGCCGCCCAGTCGTTCGCCTAGAGTGCTGTGTCCGGATCGGAGCCAGCAGCAGCAGCAGCAAGAGCAACATCAGCAGCAGCAACAGCAGCAGCAACAGCAGCAGCAGCAGGAGCAGTTGCTGGCACAGCAGCGTTATGATCGACCCTTACAAATACAGCAGCAGCAGCAGGAGCGGCACCAGCAGCAGCAGCAACAGCAGCAGCAGGAGCAGTTGCTGGCACAGCAGCGTTATGATCGACCCTTACAAATACAGCAGCAGCAGCAACAGCAGCAACAGCAGCAGCAAGAGCAGTTGCTGGCACAGCAGCGTTATGATCGACCTTTACAAATACAGCAGCAGCAGCAGCAACAGCAGCAGCAGCAGGAGCAGTTGCTGGCACAGCAGCGTTATGATCGACCCTTACAAATACAGCAGCAGCAGCAGGAGCGGCACCAGCAGCAGCAGCAACAGCAGCAACAGCAGCAGCAGGAGCAGTTGCTGGCACAGCAGCGTTATGATCGACCTTTACAAATACAGCAGCAGCAGCAGCAACAGCAGCAGCAGCAGGAGCAGTTGCTGGCACAGCAGCGTTATGATCGACCCTTACAAATACAGCAGCAGCAGCAGCAGCAGCAGGAGCAGTTGCTGGCACAGCAGCGCTATAATCGACCCTTACAAATACACACGGATCGGTCGAGGCTAGAGAGAAACATTCAAAAAAGATGTAATAGAGAGACCGATAGCGATAACGATAACGATAACGATAGCTATCTGTCAACACATTATAGTGATGAAATCAGTAGCAGCCGCTCTCGTTCCGGCTGCGATATGCAGTTTCGAGACGATGACCAACGCCCGACTGGCCCAACTGTATCGCACCAGTTGCCCAAGACCCTAGGCGAGCATCCATCGAGTAAGTGCAGCCATTGCCATGGAAGCCCTATCAAGAAGAGTAGATCCAAGGCGAAGAGTTATGCAACGGCCTGGCATCTGAGAGACGAGGCCGAGCAGGATAATGTTGGTACTGAATTAAGACATAGGTTGAGGCAGCCACAAGCGGACGGAGCCACGTACAGCGGACACAAACTCGCAGCTGAGCAACAAGTCGAGCATCACCGAAGACGCTCACAGACTAGAATGGCTTCTAACTGCACATCCTTGGGCTATTGTCCTTTCCCAGCCGCTACCGATGTGGCCATGCAGGCCAATCGGGGCGGAACAAGAGGCATGGCTGACAAGAGTAGCAAGCAGCAAGCTTTCGAGAATTTCTATGACGCCTTCAGCGAATCCTTTGGCTGTCCATCGAAGAAGAGCAGACGTCCACGTTCGAGCAGTCCATCTGATGACAGCGATCAACCAGTGCCATCGGCCATCAAGGCTACCAGCAAACAGCAGCGTTCAACACAACCATGCTCCATACTGAAATCGACTGCCAAAACGGTGAACAATGCATTGAAACAGGCCAACGATGGGCGTCACGTGAACTTTATGCCCCGGCTGCAGTCACAGATGACCGTAAATGGCTGTCATCCAAATCAATTGAGTTCCAGTCGTGATGATGGCTACTCGAAACCCGGCACACCTGCCAGCTATACACTGCAGGCAGGATTGAGGCGACCCGTAATAATGCGCGCAAATACTGTGCACAATGGCGTGCCAGGTCAGTCACCAACTTCAATCAATCAACAACTTCATCGCGACGAGGAGATGGCAGCGAGACTACGAGCAGGAACAGCAGCAACAGCAGCAACAATAACAATTCCAACACGACCCATGAGCCATCTGGGCAACAGGGAGAAGATGCCGTCGCTCTTTGCGGTGGCAGGCACATCGAGCGGCGACAATGCCTGCCACAAGGTGTCGTCCAACAAGGAAATGGCAACGAACAATGATCGTCTGCGGACACGGGCCAAAACGAAGCAGGAGCAACACTTGGAGGAGAGTCGCTTGCCAATGAATTCTCAGCTACTCTCAAAGAGCAGCGATTTTACAAGCATAAGAATGGGAAGGCCAACAAATGACAGTGATCGTTATATGCCACCGCCGGTGACGCTGGTTTCCGAGCTTGATTTCAGGACATATTGCGAGCACACGCGCAACGTGACGTGCGGCGACGAGACGCCAGAAGTGGAGGGCACGACGACAACCGATGTGCCTCTCATGCTTACCAACATCATTGACAGGCGGCTGCACAAACATGCCGCCAACTTGACACCAGCAACACCAGCGACACCAACAACATCACCATCCACGGCTGTCTGCAACATCTGTCGTCAAACTGACATGAACAACGAGGCATATCCATGCTATCCACACGATGTGATGCATGGCGAAAACTATCATCCTAGACGTTCCTGCTATTTGCGTAGTCTGCCCGCAGAGCCGCTGGTCATTGAGGCCACCCACAAGGGCCTGCGGGAGCAACAAATGCGACAAAAGTGTCTTTCTGTCCTTTTCTATGCGCGCAAGTTCTGATTAATTTAACGACCTTTTAAATACACATCTTAATAAACTTTTTGTTAGTTATATGTGTGCTCCACAAAGACACTACAAGTTCATCCGTGTCGCCAGTATTGTTTAAATTCAATTCCACTTTGGATTTCTATATCAAAAAGGGCTTTTTTAACAGCTCCTACGCGATCTATTGTGCCCCCTTCTGAGCCAATATAGCTCTGCCATCAGCCCCAGTGTTCCCGCACGAATGTGAGAATCTTTGTTGGGTTGAGATCTTCTATGTCTCTGAAATGCATAACCTATATCCCCAGGATGCTGCATCTTCTTCTAGTTAGGGCGACACATTCTGCCAGGATGTGCAACGTGGATTTCTCCTCTCTTTCGCTACTTGGGTGACTTCTTAGTCTATAAATAAATATATATTTCGATAAATTTACGTTGTAACACACTCAGAAAAATTAAATTCGCTGGTTTACAAATAATTTCCAAATATAGGAAAACATTATTAATAATATAAGCAAGAAAAAAGCTAATTTTAGATTATTAGATTATTATCATTCTGAGAATAAGACATATTTTTTTTGAAAATTTTCGAAAAATGTACTCTAAAATGAAGAAAAGAAAACGTGTAGTTTTTAGATATATACTTTCTGAAACATATGTATATGTATATGTATATGTATATACTTTATAGTGAGTGCGCTTAAGAAACAACAAAATTGAAAATGTGCATTTAGAAGGACAGTTGTTTGTGCCGCATGTTGTGGCTCTGGATGTGATTGCCCCCCAAATCGGTGGATGCTCTCGATTTGCGTTCGCAAAACTGTCGAATCACTGAGGATTGCCGGGCAGATGAAACAGCCGCACTATCGACATGATTACTCCTGGCCATATTCCGATTCTTTTTGCTGCGATCTCGTCGACTGCGATACCGTGCAATCGCATACTTATCGACGGTTGCCACTTTGGTATAGAGAGTGCAGAGGTCACTGCATTGACGCGACGTGTAGAGACGTTGGGTGAGTGCCTCCTGGTTGCGTAGACTGCAAACCAGCGTCCTCAGGTCAATTCTTTTGAGTGTCTTAAGCAAAAACTCCAATTCAACGGGACAGTGGGCATGAGCATTGAGACGGATCAGCATTTGCAACAAATAATTTTGCTGATCAATGGTTAGCACCGATATTAGAAACATCATGCGCACTATTTTCAATATATTATCCTTGTCAAGAGGATCAATTGGCATACCGCACCGATCGTACATACTGTCATATATCTCCAAATCGTTGAGCTCCGTATAGGGTGCCTTGACGTACCTCATCACACTCCAGACACGATCGCGGGGATATCGCTTGAGGGGCTGCTGATAAATTTGATAGGCGAGCTTGAACAGGACCGATAGCATATATTGTATGGAGCATTTGAATAGACAACTCAATGCCTCGATAATGTGACGATTGCGACGACAGACGCATTGTGCCACGCCCTCACCATGACACTTGGGAGAGACCTCGATGGGGCAGCGGTGGAACCAATGATACTCATCCACGCTGCGCAGCTTCTCCAGTTGCGGCTGGCATTCGTAGCAATTTCTCATTTGGCCACAGCAGCACCCGTTGCACATTTTTCAAAGAATTTTGTTGCTCTTAGCTTTTTCCAAAAACAAAAAATTAATACAAATTATCAATCAAATCAAAATTTGTATTAGCTGACTTTTGTTTGTGTGTTTAGCTTGCTGAGATTCGCATGGGTTGCTTTATCTGATAAACTATTAGCAATTGATGATTGCCAATCTTTTGCATCTATATACCAAATTAGCGCCATAAAAATACAGATAATCGTAGCTTTAGCTATATATATAAATTCAATACCTCATTTAGAATTTAGTATTGGAATAGTTATTTAGTTATTGTCAGACTTGTCTTTATATATTTATACAAAATAAACATGCTCTCGCTTTGGTAATCTGTGGGTTCAATGAGGTCAAAATATTTATATATATATATATATATATATATATGTATATAGAAACACTCGTCGCGACACTCGTCTTATAAAGCTCGCATCGCAGTAGACCTTGATCACAATTAAAGACAACAGTTCCGGCAATATGTAAGTGTTGAAAAAAATGAACACAAAAAAACTTCAGATGGGCTTTTAATTACTAAAAATTTTACAAAAACAAACCCTATTTGGAATATTATTAGTAGACACAGTTGAAAATTTTGTATATGCAAATAGGGCCAAGCAGCAGAATGTCTTTGGAAAGGTCAAAATTCTTTGCCGGTGCTCGGGGCTTGGAGACGAATGTGTTCCACGGTTCGATGGCACTGGGTGCCGGAGGTGAGGGTGCATTTACGCGTTATGGCGCCCTAATGCGCAACCAGCCACCAGCAGAGCCGCCAAGAAATATTGGCAAACGACGCCTGCAACAGCCCAAGAAAGCAACGGCAGCAGCAACAAAAATGCCCATTGGTTTGGATGAGCTGACAAGGAAGATAGCGGTCGGAGCACGAAACCCACCAGCAGCATCAGCCAATGGAATCAAACGGGTTGCCAAAAGACCACAAGTAACAACAACAACAACAGCAACAACAGCAGCAGCAACGACGACGGCAGCAGCAACGACGACGCCAGCAGCAACGACGACGCCAGCAGCAACAACGACAACAAAAAAAGTCAATGGAATGGCGAGCAATCAACGCAATCGACGCCACAATCGAAACGAAGCAGTTGGAACAAAGTGCAACAGCAGCAACACACGAGCCAACAGGAACGGCAACGGCACAAGACAAGCGGCACGCGGACGCATCGATGCAGCGATGCCAACAAAATGGTTGCTGTTGCCACAGAGCAATTTTAGGCAGTCGAGCGAATCCTCGTTGGATACAATGCACACTTCAAGGACGGCGACCAGCAATCACCAGTTGCAGCATCTATGTGTGCAGACCTCCTGGCCAAGACTCAAGACAAAAACCAGCTCCAAGCATCAGGTCAGCAAGCAATCGCGTGTATTTTTGGTGCCCAGCCAGCGTATACTGCTGGCGGATGAGCTCAAGCAGGCGCAGCTTAGCCAGCTGCAGCCCAAGCGCATGCGATCGCCGCGACAGCAGCAGCAGCAAAAGCAGCAGCAACAGCAACAGCAGCAGCAGCAGCAACAGGCGTCAAAGACTTCGCTGTTGCAGACGGACGGCGTTAAGCAGATGGCGTCCGTCGACAACAGTGAATTTAGCGCATTGTCCACGAATTGCATAAACATCAGCAATGGAACAACAAGTGGCATTAGCGGCAGCGGCAGCGGCAGCAGCAGCGGGAATTGGTCAAAAAGTCAACCATATGATACGCCACTTGTCGTTGGTGGCATTAACAAGACTCTTAAGCTAACATCAACAGTTATTCAAATAATGTCGGATGCAACGCCTGCAACAACAGCAACAACAGCAGCAACAGCAACAACAGCAACAAAAACAACATCGGCAGCAACAGTTGCTGTAAAGAGGCAAACAAAGACACAGCAGCAGCAGCAGCAGCAGGCGCAGCCGCAGCCGCCGACGCAACAATTGTGGCCCAAACGTTTGCCAGTCACACAGCAAACCAAACAAAAGAAAGAAACACAGCAGCAACATCAACAACAGCAGCAACATCAACAACAGCAGCAACATCAACAACAGCAACAACAGCAGCAACAACAACCACAAAACACGAAAGCAACAACAAAAGTTGCAGCTGCTGCTGCTGCTGCCGTAATGTCAAAAATAATACGCGTTGATCAGCATAAGGTGCCCCAAACTGTAGAAGATGGCATCGATATAAGCTATCAGTATTTTGTCAATACGTCTGCGACGCGCGGCAGGAAACCACCAATTGTACGCTATTTATATCGTCCGATGGTGCGTCGCTTAAATCCGACAACAGCAGCAACAACAGGGCGTCGCAGCAGCAAGAAGGGGCTGTCCAAGCAGAGCACAACAACTGATGAGGAGGAGGAGGAGTTGCAACAGCAGCAGCAACGGCTGAAACGACAGTCGCCTGCCAGCAGCAATAGTGATGCGAAATTCGATTCTGAAACGGAAATGGAGATGGAGATGGAAACACTGGATCCGCCGCCAATTGTTGTGGATGCCAAGTATTTGCCGTTTGTTAAGCAGCTAAAGAATCATCCAATGCCGCACATGCAATATCGTAGTAAACGCATTGATGTTTCGCAAATGCAACAGTTGCAACAACAGTTGCAGCAACAACATCAACAGCTACAACATCAACAGCAGAAGCAGCAGCAGCAACAGCAGCCGCAGCAAATGCAAGTGTTGCAGGACCAACAGCAACTGATACAGCAGCAACAACGGCTGATCGAGATGCAACGTCAGCAACTGTTGCTGGCAGAGGAACACAAACAGCAGCTTATTCCACGGTCCGTTCTAATCGATTATCAGCCAACTGTGACACGATTGGCTGCTGTGGGTGGTGCCAACATTTGCTTTCATGCACCAATACGTGTGAGCGCTGGTGCCGCAACCGCATCAACAGCAACAGTTGCTGCTGTAGCAGCTAAAGCCACTGAGTCGCCCCGAATAGCAGCTGTTACCTATGAGGATGTTGAGACTGGCGTCAGTTTTGGCAGAGCCGCTGGCATTCAGCTAGGCAACAGCGACAGTGGCAGCAACAGTTGCTGCCAGATACAGAACAACAACGACAGCAACAGCAATAGCAACAGCGAACGTGTCTGTAATTTGGCAGTGTCAAAGAAGAAACTCAAGTGTAAATCGCATCCAAGTAAGAAGAAGAGCCGCACATGAGGGGGCAACAGCGCACTTGTTGCAGTTGCAATGTTAACGTTACCAATTGAACACAATTCATATTCGATTAAATTCCAAAAGTAAAGTTGAAATCACAAATTGGCCTTAATTAAATTAGAAAACCAAACAATTCTGATATAACGACGAATGTCTAACGACTTGCCACAGGCACACATATATATATATATATATATATATATATATATATATATAAATATATTGTATATGATGACTTCATTTACAATGAATAATTGGCTTGCTCATAAAAAGGTCAGGGTCAGTCCGAGGATAAGGCCACAACAAGGCGTCAACTTACACAAGGCCAAAGCCAGGACTATTTCAAGACAATCCCCAAACAAATGGCGGGTGCGTTGGGGTGATGTGGTTGGGGGTGTATTGTGCTTCGCGAATATAACTACACTACCATGACCTAACGGTATAACGACATAACGACATAACTACGGACGACTAACGACTAACGACTAACGGAAGAACGTCTAAGTTTCGGCACGCCGAAGTTTGCATACCCTTGACCCTTGACCCGGGTCAAATTTCCGTCATCCAAATTCCACTCTATTTAATAATAACTGCTGGTCAGTTTGGTTCGCATCTCTTGTTAAAAAAAAACAAAAAACAACCTCAACTTTAGGCAGATTGTTCCCATGGCAGCTATGTAATATATATAATAGACTGATCTCAATGATTTGTCTTCCAAATAGTATATTGAGTAAGCTTGATTTGCATATCTTGGTAAAAGCATAAGTTTTTCAAGTTTTGATCGATTGTTTCTATGGCAGCAAGATAATATAGTAGTCTGATCTCGATGGATTTCGTGATAAACAAAAAACTTTTTCATACAAGAACTTATCGTTCGACAGACTTTTCCTATGGGATATATATATGATATAGTAGTGCGATATCAATGATTTGCTGTCCAAATATTGGGACTTGGTGTAACTGTTAAGCAAAAAGTTGTCAGCTATATAATATAGTGATCCGGTTCTGTCAGTTTTGACATATTTCGTTCTTTAAAAAAACGAGAAAATTCAACTTATTAAACAAATTAGTTGCTAGTGATGCTGATCAAGAATACAAATATATATATATATAATCTATCGGGTCGGAAACTTTTTCTTCTATGCGACAAAATTATAATACCCTCAACAAGAGGGTATGAAAGAAGATTTTTCAACTAAAGATGCAGATTAGAGAAGATTAGTATTTGCTTGTCATATGATTAACAACATCGGCAAAGTTGCCTAATTTAAGCAAACATTTAAAGTTGTCGACAACAATTCATTTCCCGGGTGCTTTTGTGTCTACTCGAAGTGATTTAATCAAAAGATTACGCGTAAAAGCAAACAAAATAATCAATAGCTTATTCGTAATGCGTAAAATAGGAATTAATGATTATTCATTTGGGAAATAATTTATTTTCCTAACGCTAACAATTAATCTAATGGAAACCGTCGTTCCAGTCAACGCAGAAATTGTGTATTATATTAATTGATTTTAGTGGTATATAATTCGACAATAATCTATTTACCAGTTAGTTTTACCTGGTTCTATCTGATTTTGAGGTAATTACTAATTTGAATACCCTGAACAAATAAAAAATTGATAATAAGAGTAATGGTTTTGTGCAAAGGTATGTAACAGTCAGTATATATATGTATATATATGTATATATATGTATATATATGTATATATATATATATATATATATATATATAATTTTGATTTGGATCAAGAGCCGAATTGATCTACCCTTGTCCGTTCATGTATTCGTCTGTATGAACAGGCGGCTCTCAGAGACTATAACTTGAAGCTCTCGCATATCCGGGCCAAATTGTGTTTCATTCATTTTATCGATAACTATCGACTCGCGCAAATACGCTACATATCGTTGTCAGAGTTTAGTCTTTTGTACTCCTCTGTACCAGTGCTTGCCATAAGAGATAAGAGCACAATAAAACTAGAATATATTCAATATGGTATATCGTAGTCGAGCTCACTCTATACTACAGTATTCTCACTTGCTTAATAGGAACCTGGTAAATTATATTTTTGTTTTATTTTGGAAATTATGAAAGCATTTACAGCCATAAGGTTACCTCGCCTATCTCTTATTTCTATCACTTTGTGATTGTCTAGGGCACTCCTTTTATTTTTTGGGCATTTGGACTCAGAGTTTCCCGTTTTATGGGCTTTTGTGTAGAGAAACATGTCGTGCTAACTGTTCGTTCAACCTTGGACGTTCCACTCGTCGTCCCCCGCTAGTCCAGCCCAGAAGCCAAACCCATATCGAAATTTACGCATTAGTCTCAATTGCGAGCGGCCATTGAACACAGTCGATTGTCGTTTGTCGATTGTCGATTGCCGTTTGTCCATTGTCCATTGTCCATTGTCGATGGCTGCTAATGAATGACGCTAGGTGTCAATATGGGCAGGCCAGTGTTGATATGCGGATCCAAGAATAATTCACAATTTAATTTAACATTTCTAACAATCAATGGCAATTGTGCTAAATATTAAAAGCGGTTACTGGGCCACGCAAATAATCAAAGGCAAAGAAGCAACAATAACAACAACAACAACAACAACAGCAACAGAATCGCAATAGTAATAATAATAATAAAATGCCACAACTATGTCTAATTTAGATTTATGATCAAAGTCAAGGCTGGTCAAGGTGCGAGGTGTGAGGTGCAAGGTCCTCTCTCACAAATTGCCATCATTCCCACAATGAGTCGTTAGTAAATGGGACTAGGCACACATCAGCATACACACACACACACACACACACACATATGTATATATATAGTACACAATTATACACTTTTTGCTACTCAATTGTTTTAGCACAATGTGTGCTGCTTATCTACAACACAGAGACAGACACAGACACAGACACACACACAGACACACAAATATATATACACTTTATTAGACATACGTTGAGGTCCATTGGAGCTAGGGGGGAGGGTGAGCAATGGGGTTAAGGGTGGGCTTTACTGGCTTAATTATAATTGTAACTGATTACCGCGTGCGTCATTCAATTTTTTTTTATCACAAATGTTGTATTGATTGAGATAAACACATTTAGGTGTACATTCAATATTTACGAGACTAAATATATTTTATACAGGTATTTGCTATTATGACTGGCTCTGGCTGAGCTGTTTTTAACTAAGTCACTATCAATGAAATAACGGCACTGTTATATTATATATATATATATATATATATATTGGTTTTTTAATTAAGTCAGTACAAATGAATTTGTTAAAGACTCACTAAATAGATTCTATTCTAACGAGATCAATATGCGAAAACGTTTATACGCTTATATACACAGACAGAGAGAGTATATATATATATATATGTATATACCTTATGGGGTCGGAAATGTTACATACTTTTATATTCATTATAATTGACTTTGGCCATTTTTTATTGGTTAAAGCTATATAAAAAGTCACCGAAAACAAATTTTATACATGGAACAATTCTCAGAAGATTGTGAATAGTTTTTAAACTGTTAAAAAAATTATCTGAAATATAATATATATATTTAGAAATACGTTTGTATAACAGCTATTTAAATTCATTTGTTTCTTTCCCCTTACAGCTGAGATATAACAGCTGCAATAAGCTACAAAACAATCTTGATTAGACACTGTTTCACAGTGCTTCCCCATGGGCGTTGACAGCGGTTGACACTGATTTAGATTCAAATAAGAATTCGGCACCCACTTCACTAAAAAAAAAAAAAACAAAGAGAAAAAACTAGGTACACCCTTGAGTGTCTCAGTTGAAGATAGTGGCGAAGAGGTTGTCACATGATCTGGCGATTGTATAACACATTTTGTGTAACACATTTTCAGCATTAGTCACTCGATTGCGCCCGGCAAGCGCACGGCATGTAATAATTGGCTATAGGGAAAAGGTAGAGGTGGAGGCGGATGCGGAAAGGAGGATGCAAAGTGATTCCATTAAAAACACGCTAAGCAATTCTACACACAGCTTTATTAACACTCGACAAACTCGATGGACGTGGATCAGTTCCGACGGCGCGGGGCAAACCCGAACCAGTTTCAACGAACGCCAATTGACGATTTCGATGGGGTCTATTGTTTCTCTTCTATAGAAATGTGTTTTTTTTTTTTTTCTTTAGTTTCTGTGTTTGCCTTTACACGGCAATTAGCTGGAGCACGTAACAAGGGAAGTTTCGAATTAATATTATCTATATATATGCACTAAAACCAGATAATAACCAGTTAGATTTAAGTGGAAAACGAACAAACCTATTGAAATTTACAATTACCACATGGGTACAGGGTGTGTATATCTTCTCTCTCCCTCTCCCTCTCTCTCTCTCTCTCTCTCTCTCTGTCTCAGTCTCAGCTGCCGAGCATCCTTGACCTTGGCACACTGTTCAGCTGAACTCAAATAAGTGCATGAATAAATCAACGAGTGTGAAACGAGTGCATCGCCAATTATGATTGAGAGAACAGCAGAGTCAAGGCTGCCAACCAACGATAATACAATGCCAGTGGCCTGTGGCCAAAAACAGACCCATAAATATTATAATTAGGGTTATTATATATATATATATACATATATTGTAATTGTAATTGTAATATATATAATATAAATATAAATATAAATATAAATATAAATATAAATATAAATATAAATATAAATATAAATATAAATATAAATATAAATATAAATATAAATATAAATATAAATATAAATATAAATATAAATATAAATATAAATATAAATATAAATATAAATATAAATATAAATATAAATATAAATATAAATATAAATATAAATATAAATATAAATATAAATATAAATATAAATATAAATATAAATATAAATATAAATATAAATATAAATATAAATATAAATATAAATATAAATATAAATATAAATATAAATATAAATATAAATATAAATATAAATATAAATATAAATATAAATATAAATATAAATATAAATATAAATATAAATATAAATATAAATATAAATATAAATATAAATATAAATATAAATATAAATATAAATATAAATATAAATATAAATATAAATATAAATATAAATATAAATATAAATATAAATATAAATATAAATATAAATATAAATATAAATATAAATATAAATATAAATAAATATAAATATAAATATAAATATAAATATAAATATAAATATAAATATAAATATAAATATAAATATAAATATAAATATAAATATAAATATAAATATAAATATAAATATAAATATAAATATAAATATAAATATAAATATAAATATAAATATAAATATAAATATAAATATAAATATAAATATAAATATAAATATAAATATAAATATAAATATAAATATAAATATAAATATAAATATAAATATAAATATAAATATAAATATAAATATAAATATAAATATAAATATAAATATAAATATAAATATAAATATAAATATAAATATAAATATAAATATAAATATAAATATAAATATAAATATAAATATAAATATAAATATAAATATAAATATAAATATAAATATAAATATAAATATAAATATAAATATAAATATAAATATAAATATAAATATAAATATAAATATAAATATAAATATAAATATAAATATTAATAAAAATATAAATATTAATATAAATATAAAAATAAATATAAATATATATAAATAATGATAAGATCTTGCATATATATGTTGACTTTGCTCACTTGTTGGTTATTTCGAGGACATCGGATATCATGAGACGATACTTGTGTCGAAATTGCTGTCCCCGCTTCGTCTCCAGCAGATACTTGTTGCAGAAATCGGTGAGAGAGACAAAATAGATGAAGCCCAGGGAGGTGAGAAAGAGACCGCGCTGCAGCGTGATGCGATCGGTGGTATTAGGTATTTGCCACAAACTGCCGCAGGCCAAACTCATCGATCCAATCGAACAGGCCAGCGAGAAATAGCATCCACAGCTCATCGGTAGCGTGTTGGCCCCCTTAAGCGGAGCTGCTTCTCCTGCTGATGCTGCTGCTGTTGCTGCCACTGCATCTGGTGTTGTGGCTTCGGTTGCTGCCGGTGATTCTGTTGCATCCTTGCAGGCGCCATTGCCCACCAGCGGCTGACAATCCCCGTTCCGTCGATGGTGCATGGTCGATTCCTGCGTCTGCCTCTGCCTCTCTTGCTCTGTTGTGGGGGAGGGGAAGTTCTTGTTGTGGTTGTTGTTATTGATGTTGTTGTTGTTGTTGCTGATGTTGTTGTCCTTGTTCAGATGTTCACAACCTGTTGTTGCGTGGACGGTGCCGCTGCTGCTGCTGCTGACGACTTGGCGTTTATAGTGCGTTTGACCCTTGGACCATTTTAACAGCTGTTGTTAAGACAAATAATAAGAAATATGCTAGTCAGCAATGATCGACTAACTATTACCCTGTACTTAGCCCTATACAAATATATGCATTTGTAGTTAACATTCAAATTCTAAATAATAATATTAGTATTAAAAAAAAACAATAACAGTCAAATCATTTTGCAAATTTTTACATCAATTTCAAATATATTGCATAACACAAAAGCATAGTGAATAACAATTTCAAGGCTGTACGTAAGCCCAAAGTTGTCCAATTTGAAATGATCCAATTATTTAAATTATTTAAATCACACAATAATTCAACATATAAAATTAAAAAAATACAAATCGGTTTGTAGCCACGGTAAATACAAAAATATATAATTTTTTTTCCACTGCCTGCAGGGTGCAAAGCGCATGCTTATCGGCCAACGAGGCGGAACTCAATCAGTATTCTTATTATCACCCAATTATCATTATCAGTTGCGACCCTCGCTTTTTGCTGTCGCTGTGGATGCTGTTGTTGTTCCACATTTTATTTACACTTTTACAGTTCAGTTTTGGACTTTGTGTGCCCATTAATTTCAGGTGTAACACATTAGTGTGTCTCTCTCTATGTATGTATGTATGTATATGCCTATGTAAGCGTCTCTTATCTTATCTACACTTTTTTGTTAATAAGTTTATTGCTGCTTGCCAGCTTATTGCTCGTCTTGTTGGACATTTTTATCCACATGCATGAAATCTTATCGTGGGCGCACGAACTGCTGAGCGCGCGCATGCTGTCAACACACTGTTAAGGCGCACTGTTGCGCTCATTTACTGTTATACATATATGTATATATATGTGTGTGTGTGTATGTATGTATGTTGGGCTCTCATGCTAAGTACAAAATTCAATTGCCAATTGAAATTCGCTTTGTTTGCAAATCTATACTGCTGCTGCTGCTGCTGCTGCTACTGCTGTGTATTTATCTACGAGTGTAGGGCGTTTTTCAGTGTTTTCCAAAAACTGATGGTTATACTCTTAACAAAATTGAAAAACAAAAAAGGGAATGTGACAATTCTAATGATTAATTAACAGAATTGCCGCCGTTTGATATTCGTGTTACTTTTTTGGCTTGCCCATCTCTAATTGGGCAAGCGAGTGCGAGTGAGGGAGCAATGAAAACAAAAGTTGCTCTCACTCTCCCTCGCATGCCCATATACAAATAAGAAATTTAGAGAACTGTTATACATATATACATAATATATTTATATACAGTTATCTATATATATAGTATAACAATGTAGGTCAAGCACAGTGCATTGCCCAAATATACAATTGACACACACACACACACACTCACTCACACACACACATGCACATTGCATTGGGCGCCGATTGTTGTTGGCTAACATTTTGTGTAACTTATTTAAGCAAATGCTGCGCGCGCGCACAAGCAACAACAACAACAACAGCAGCAGCGAGAAGAACGACAACAACAAACAATAGTTAATTACAAGTCCGACCAGCTGATCGGTGAGGCAATCAAAACACATTCGTTTACTTTTTATTTATAAGTTTTGTGTCACTTTCATTGACGCCCACACACACACACTACACTAACGCACACAGCCAGACACAGATGACGCGCGCGCAGTCAGCAGCCGTCGCAGCTGTTGCAGACGCATTTCACACGCACACGCAATGGCCAAAAAGATTCATTGATTATGCAATTCCAAGAATTGCACAGACAAACAGCTTAAAACCAAGCTTTTTTCGCATCTGGGCAAACACACTAACGACAACAACAAAAGTGATCTAATCTTGCGCACATTGCTACACACACACACACACTCGCATTCATATACACACACAGTACACACACACACACAACCACAGAGCGCGCGTTGTGTGTGGCTGGCTGCATTTGCCGGCAACGGCGTCACTTTTGTATTTTGTGTTGTCATTTCGCAATTGGACCGACAATTGGTAAACATTGACAGCCGCAATGGCTTCGCATGCGCCAAACACAACACTTTTATTTCATATATTCAAAAATATTACAAAAAAATATTAAAAAAATAATATAAAAAAAATACAAAGAGCAGCGACTTTTAAACTGACCCACTTTGATTGACCAATAACAGCAGAGTGGCAGCTGTAAGTAATGTTATACAGCTGTTATGCTTAACCAGAGCATGTTATGCTTTACATTCATATGTTTACATTCATTTATCGATGTTATCATTAATATAGATGATTTGATTTCTTCATGCAACAAAAATGAGTAATAAATATAATTAAACTTTATATTGTAAAAGTAATGTGCTGCATAGCCAATTTAATTAATATCGATAGTTGTGTTAATTGAACTTAAACACGCCGTGGCACAATAAAAATAAATTCTATAAAATAGAAAGAACTTTTTGTATGGCTTTAAATCAACATTTATTAAAAAATTACAACTAATTGTATAATTCTTAAGAAATACGATTACTCGACTATGCATCGCATAACAACTGTTGTCAAATGTTAACCTTCAGTATTTTCAGTATTTTAGTTTACAGTTTTTTATACCAAGAACACAATATTTTTTTATATTTAAACTGAAAGCACAATTTAAATGTTAAGTGCCTTTTGCAATTATTGTCAGCTTCAAGCAAAAACATTTCATATTCTTTTTCGTATCTTTAGTCAACTATAAAAATCATTTTCATTTCAATCAGCTGCTCTTAAAGATAAACCAATATTCTCATATTAAAAAAAGGGCTATCGATAAATAATACAAGACAGATCGAACATAAAGAAATTTCCAAAGAAACGGACACCAAAATCAATAAAAGGATAATAAATAAATTGAGTTCTAACCAATTAATATACCAAAAAAATGAGCAAAATGAAAATTAATAAAGTGGCAGCACTAAAAAATACCACCTTTCAATCACGAAACATAGAGGAAGTCAGTGAGACCAGACTGTGTGAGCGTAAAAATGCAAATAGAACTGAAAGCGGTAACATTTGTTTGCCACTAATATTTTATTTTTCAGTCGCTGCGGACGTGTGCGATTGTCGTGTGCGGTTTGGACAACAAGCAAAATGGCGAAAACTGTCGGTCGTGCGTGCGCGCAAATCGCAATTATATTAACTATATACGGATCAATACAAAATGTAAAATCAATATGTAAGTGTACCGACCGATTCACACTTGAACGCACCCACTAACACACACACACACACAAATTATCCAAACACGCATTTATGTAAATATGATAGATCATCATTAAGCAGCAGTTTTCATTACGATGATGATGATGATGTCGATGAAGACAAAACTCAAATATTGGTGTGGGGAGGGGGGGAGCCAGAGCGCGCTCTGCTGGCAGTCGGTACTTTTTTTTGTGTGGTGAAATTTTGCTGCCATGTTTTTTTTCTTTTGTTTGTGTCTTTGTTGCTGTTAAAAATGAATTTGTATTTTTATTGAAGTTGTTATTTTTGCTGCCTGGCAGTAAATGCGTTAATTGACAACAACAAAATATGTACGTGTGTTTTTGTGTGTGTGTGTTTGAGTGTAGCGCAGCCGAATATGAAAATAGGCAACAGCAAAACTAAGAAACGAAACGTCCTTTCGTCTGTCTCCCTCTCGCTCTTGCTCTCACCTCTAATACAACACTGCCCACGTTTGCTTTATTTTTAACATTTTTGTTTTTTTTTTTTCTGTGCGCTACGCTCATCTGCTCCATGCTCCACTTAACGTGCAACAATTTTCTAAGCCCTTGCCCCCGTCCTCTCCAAACCCCCCTCAGCCGTCACCATCTACTCCGCGCAATTGTAGAGCGACATCTCGTTCGTTGTTGCATATTTCAATTGAAATTTGTGGCGCATTTTGATTAAGGCGCAAAGAAAAATGCGAATTGTTTTTGTTTATGTTGTTGTCACACCACGTCAGCCCTCCCCCTCCACCCTACGATGATAAAATTGAAATGGATCAAAGAACCCAGAACAGGTGGCAACCTTGTCATTGTCAGCAGCTGCTTGTGTTGTTGTTGTTGCCGTTAACCACTCCACTGTTAAATGTCGTCTTGCATATTGTATTTTCTTCTCTCTCTATCTGTATGTCTTCGCCGATTTGAGCAAAAATGGTGTTAGTGTTGTGTAATTAGCCAATAATGTGATGCGTCTTATTCACTAACAGGTATGCAACGCAGTAAACTGGCTGCGGTTGCCTGGCCGAGTGCTAGTGTTGCCAGCTTCGTTGTGGTCGCACTTCATTTACTTGTTTAAGCTAACTGCGCACGCACCACTGCAGTATATATATATATATATATATATATATATATTATATGTGTGTGTGTGTGTGTTGTTGATTCAGCTGCGATTGGCCATTGCTTTGTTTACCCCAATCCACGTTATCAATTTCTTGCACTTTGTTTTCCCCCACCCTTTGTATGTGCGTGTCTTTTTTTTTTTGCTATTGTCAATTTAACATTTTCCAGAAATCAATTAAGCTGTGCACTGCTTTTTCTGCTACAGGTCAGTGTGCAGTCACTGTTAATCGATAAATGTATGAATGTTTGAATGTATGTACGTATGTACTTATGTTTATATGTTTGTATGGCTGTCCATAGTAGCTAATGTCCATGGGGACCGACACCGAGTGGCACAACAGCGCAGAGCAAAGAGCGCTTATCAAGGGCGCTACTTGGCGATTGTGTTGTTGAAGCAGTTTTTTTTTTTTTTTTTTTGTGGTCAACAGATAGTTTGCAGTAGCAAAGAGCAGAATGAGTGAATGCGATTTGCGTGGTCATTAATACATACGCATATTAATACGAATTAATCAAGCATGCAGGCTGATTGACTTATTGACAGCAAATAATGATCTTTTTTTTCGGCATTTGCTCTCATTCATCGTATTAAGCATTAATTTCCTTATCCAGTGTTGCAAAAAGTTGTGCTCCTTGGCAAAATCCTAAGAAGTTAATTTTCAACTAAAAAGTTTCCGAAAATGTTTTTCACGAGACAAGATGTGTAAAGTTGGGTTCGTAATGATACAAATAGAGAGGACTCTAAATTGATAATATGCTAGAGTCTTTTGGTATTATTACAGCCTACTCAAAACGGTTCATGCAAGGATTAATTGGTAGAACAGCGTTTAAGAGAAAGTGGGAAGAAATAACTCTTATCAGCGCAGCGGTATCGATTTCACAATTTCAATGATAACATAATAAGTAGCAGTCTATCTATTTATGGAGCTGATAGGAACCCCAGTCCTGGCGATATTAAATGCTTAAATGCAGGCTGTGTATTCTGTTTAAAGTCTTCATTTATTTTCAAGTTGATCTAAGCGATTACGAAGAATATATAACAAATACCGTTACATCGCTTCCACACACACACACACGCACATAGAGATGATAAAAGCAGGGATGTGTGCAATGCTTTTCTCAAGAAGCAATTATAACTGCATTCGTCGACACAAATGCAAAATCAACTTTCGATCGATGCGCAATGAGCATATTGTGCAAATTGTGTAATTAAGAATACATTTGGCGATAAAGCACGAGCTGCCAATTGCATTGCAGCTGATTCCAATTGGATAATGTCACGATTCTGCTAAAAAGCAAAAGAAGAAAAATACCAATACAAATGCATATCTCTGCTTTTCTTTGTTCAGGCAACTTTCTTTCATATTCAGTTCTCACATTTGCCCACAATAGAATTCAATATTCTATTGCAAGTGTAAAAGACAGATTTTATTGGTTTCAAAACTAAAGACACCAACTGAAATTCTTACTTTATTTTACTTTACTTTGTAATTTGTATTTACTCCTGCGTTGTTTAACTTACACTGAAAGTAGAGTATTGCATAGTCAGCAACATTATTCTCTAGTTCTGCTTGCGTTGACCAAAATAGTTGTGTGTGCCCATTGAATTTGTATGTATTGGTATTCGTATTCCCATTCACCAGCCACAGTGCATCGTTTGTCTTTAATCTGCTATTACAACACATATCCCCCCCCCCCCCCCCCCCCCCCGTACAACCCTCACACACACAAACACACGTAGACTGTCACAACAGGAAGCGTTGCCGTCAAAGTTAGCACATCATCAACATCAACATCGGTGACAAAATTCTCTTCACCTCACTTCTTACTTCTCATTGCTTCTCACGATTTCTATATAAGCATCTCGCTCATACTCTTTTTGGCTTTGTTGATCTTTTTCGTTCTCGTTCTCGCTCTTACCAGCAGTCACCGTTACACTGTTAAATGCTGGCTGCGTCATCGCCGCAGCCGTCTGCGTTGCTGCGGCCAATGCATTTTGGGGTCTCTGCGCATTTCGTTTTGTCTCTTGTATTTTGGTTTGTTTGCTTCTGCTGCCACTATAGATTTGGCCCGATAAGCATGTCCGGCTAACGGCGCTAGAAGCCAAAAAAAAAGAAACAACGTCAACTGTACAATTGTTTTGTTGTTGACATTTGTGCAGTCAGCAACAACAAAACTTTACTTCAAGTTGTAAAGTTTGTCGAAACCTGCGCGATAAGCACAAGACAAAGAAGCAGAAGAAGCAGCAAAAGTCGATTAAGAAGAAGAAATGTTCATGCTACGCAAATATTCTAGTTATCAGCTGTGCCTTTTTGAGTCCCACCTCAAGCTCTCTCTCTCTCTCTCTTGCCCCTCCTTCTGCAACATGCTCTTTATCACAAACAATGAAAAGAAAGAAAAACTAATTAGTAGGCAAAAGCTTTCAATTGCGACGCTAAACAAACAAAAAAAAAACACAAGCAACGACAACACAACAATTTTGCAGTCGCATTTCCTTGAAATCAACCAAAGCGAAATTGAAAGAACAAAAAACAAATTGGGTCACACTCACACTTCTTCTGCCTGTGTGCGTTAGTGTGCGTGTGTGTGTGGTGAGTGAGGACGTTAACTTAGCAGAAATGGAGCAACAAGAACAACAATGCCAACAATAACTTTCAGTTTTCAATCAAATGCTGCATTAATTTGAACCAATTATTTGCAATATCAGCGACTATCATCACAACGACAACAATAACAACAACGACGGACGGGTTAGCCATTAACATTACAATTAACACCGGGTTCAATTGAATCAGACACCGCACAATTGCTAAGAGGCAACAACAGCAGCAGCAAAAGCAAAAGCAATACGTGAAGAGCACTTGCTGCTGCCGCTGTAAGTGCGAGTGAGATAGCAGTTGCACTTGTGTGACTCAGTGTGACCGCAGCCCAATAATTATGCAAGGTAATGGGACACAGACAAATGCAAATCAGATGACGTTGTTTCATCTAGTCTGTGTGCCTATGTGTGTGTGTGTGTAATTGTGAGTATTTTCATGCATCTCGCTCTCCCTCTCACTCGCACTCACACTCAGTATTTTTGCGTCACTTTCTGAAATGCTATGCAAAAAGTAATCTGTAATTAGCCAAAACTCAAAGTGCGAGCAATAACCAAATGACTTGAGGAGGGAGGCAGAGTGACAAGGAAAGCAACAGCAGCTTTTGTTAGTTTCATTTCAGTCAATCGGTGCTTGCCACCTGATCTAATTCACTTCCATTCACTTGCTAAGCTTAAACTGCGATGAAGAAAATTGTTTTCGCACTCGCATTATTTGCATTAAACACTTATTTTTCAGCTCAAGTGTGTGTGTTTGCCTTAGTGTGTATGCAGACCTGCTCATATTATTAGACCGTAAACGATATTGCATTCATCCCGTTATGGGCGCCCTGCTCTACTCTGATCTCTGACCACATGCTATAATTCTATTGTAAAGCGGCGAGCAGCGAGCAGCAAAAACAATAACATCGTGCGATTAATGGCGCAGTGCCCTTTGATATGTATGCATACGTGTACACACCCACACACACACGCACACAGGCACACACATAGAGCACAGCAACGAAAAAGACCGCATTACGAATTCCATTTGAAATCTATACTTTGTACGCGGAGTAGGGTAAGCAGAGGGGGATCGTAAGCGGAATACTATTCGAATCCATACACCAAGCTATGTATATTGTAATGCAGTTGCTTTTATACCCCCAAATATTTTCGAAATTTAGGTTTATATATATATATATAATGTTAACATATATACTGATAGCCAAGCGGCTATTAAATCTATTACCGTCATATCAACAAATTCGATATCGGTAACAGGCTGTCGCAATTCACTGCACGCGATGGCTAAGCAGCATGTTATCAGCCCAAAATGGGTGCCTGGCTGCAAGACTGAAAAGTTAAAGCTATGAAAGGTACTCTATTTCCCCTTATCACTGATTGGGAAGGTATATGTATGCCTCTGGCTACCTGTAAGCTCAAAGGCGACAAAGAAAATAGACGCAGGTCTAATGACAAATGGCGAAACGCAAAACAGTCGCAGTCGTATATCACGCCAAAAATGGTCCAATATAAACACAAAGCACAAAAATCCGTGCGGAATTCATGCCAATAGACTCCAAGTGGCTTATGGTGACTTCTGCAGAAGCTGTAAGGAAGAGGAAGAAGAATGATCTCCTGGACACTTCTGTTGCTTCTGCCCTGCACTTGCCAGGAATCGACTTGCCATCTTATGCAGCCCCTTCCTACTAAATCTATCAAAGCTGGCAAACACGGAACCAGCCAAGATTCCGAAATTTCTGAGCGCAACAAATCTTTGATCTCAGTTTACACGAGTGCCGGAGATTTAGATCCCACACGGTTCCACAACGGGTCAAACATGGCGTATGTGTGTCGACCTTACGGGGTTGACAAGCGTCTAACCGAAGCTAACCTATAAACATATATAGATTTACCATATATACAATTATATGACTTATTCCAGAACAAACTAATAATTTTAAACATATAAACAGATTAAAAAAATAAAAATAAAAACACTTTACGATACGTCTGTCGTACGCAAAGCTGCGTCAGTGCACTAATCAAAAGAGATAGTGAAACAGATCAGAAATCAACACATATACAAAATATAAAGATTAGACTCAAGTTTTCGCTAATGTGCTTGACTTAGCGAAGCTCCAGATCACAACGCTACATGCAAGAGCAAAACTAATGCTGAATGAATTACATTGTGCGCCTGCAGAATTCATTTAGTAATGAAAAGGGTTCATTCAACAATTCGCTGCTGGGCATACATATGTATGTATGTATGTATACATGTGTGTGTGTGTCTGTTTGTGTGTGCCTGCCTATTTATATAAGCATATCTAGTTACTCGAATTCTTTGGCTATAAGCCGCACTAACTGCATAATGTTTGCGAAGGCATTTAGTGGTCTGCGGCCAGTAGAAGAGGTAGGGGTAGGGGTAGGGGTAGGGGTAGGTGCCGCATATAAATGCAAGTGAAACACACTCTGAAAATAGAAAATCGATATTGGGCGCGTAGCGTCAAATAACAGTTAACACGAGCATTTACAACAGCAGCAAAAAAAATAGGCACAAAATGCGGTTAAAAAAAAAAAAATAAAATAAAATTAAATGAAAAAAGGGCAGAAGAAAATTGATCAATTTATCAATTGATCAAACTGCCGAGTGTTATAAATACAATAAATGTGTTGTTTTGCATTCACATGCATATTTAATGAGAGTCACTGCGCTCTTTAACTGCTGTTTATAAACACATTTCGTACATCACACGCAAGACTATAAAGTATATTTTTTATATTTATGTATATATGTATGTATATATATAATCTTAATCAACGCATTTTAAATACTTTATTTGATTTGACATCGAAGCACATTTGAACCTGTATTGTTGTGGTTGATGCTAAACAAGTTTCTGTGTGAAAAACCATAAAATCAAGAGATGAAACTTAATTTTAATGCACACCCACAAACAACACAACAAAAATCAATTTAACCACAAATATAAGCTTTGTTGAGGTTCAGACTAACGATACCTAAAATGAAGCAGACCATCGACTCTATAATTAAGCACTGAACCCATTAAAAATGGTTAAACAAAACTAGGGTATGATGAAGTTGTGCAAAGGTATGTAACAGGCTGAAGGAAGGAAACATCTGCAACTCCATAAACTATATATATTTTGATTCAGGATCAGCATCAATAGCCGAGTCGATATAGCCATATTCGGCTTTATGAACAATCCGATCTCAGGGGCTACACAAATCAAATTATCGATAGCATGGAAACAAATCGATTATCGATAGCAATAGGTTAAATAGTTGTGTATATATAGCCTTCTTATTGATTTATATTATACCCAGACATATTGGTTTGAACTGCTGAAATTTCATTAGATTTAGATAAGAAACGCAGATTTTGTTAACTAACAAACGAATTTACACCTACACAGGGTAACTCCTAGTCGAGCTGTATGTCGATAAGAGCATTCTAACTTATTTTTTTCTTTTTTTTTTTTGTGGAATGTGTCACATAGCTTCTAAACTAAAACACATGTTTCATAGAGTGAGGAACTTTCGGGGCATTTTTTGTTGTTGTATTATTGGAGCGAACAAAAAAATATGCGTTGTTTGTCAGCAAAAATGTCTCTTTTTGTCTCTATTCTTTATACAGTTGCGGTCAAAACAATAGAAAAAATGTAAAAAACAAAAAAAAAAAAAATACTTTTAAATTGAATTATGTAATTATGAACACAAGCTATCATTACTGTAGATAAATAACATTAAAAGATGGATAGCCAGAAGATTATTAACAAAGCTAGATTAAAGTCTTTAAATTTATCAGAAATGAATCGTGAAAATAATTGTAGTGGAATACTAATGAAGCTTTCTTAGCTTTCTCTGGGGTTAAGTTATATTTCGAAAAACTAGATATGATGTGTGGCTATATTATATTTATTTATCGATGACCCAGTCCTCTTCAAACTCTCCCAAAAGCTGGAAAGTTTCCGTTGGATTAACCTTATCTATTCGCAATCGTGCTTAGATGCGGAGACTGTGCCGGCCATTCCATCACCATAACTCCATTGGTCTCGAACGATTCTGTAGAAACTTTAATTTGATACATAAAAAAAAAAACGGCCAAAACGAAATAACCTTGGAAAAATTTCAAGAACCGCATGACCTCAAAATAAGAAACAACAGTTCTTTAAATTGTCGGCTTTAATTTTGTTTTGACTTTCGTCTTATCGACGCATAAAGTTTTTATTAATCAAAAAAAAAATCATATTTAATGACGCATATATGTACTAAAAAATAAATATATATATTTGTATATATATATAAATATATATAATGTGCATGTGTTGTACTTATCTTGTGTGCGTTGTTTGCTTCCAGCTTCCGATGCATACACCACCGTCACTCGACTCACATATATCAATCCGGATGAGATTGATAGACTGACGCCGGAACACTTGGCAGCGTCACGGCTGCGTCGTGCCGCTGTGCCAGCAGCTCCCGCGGAATCGACACCAGTTGTGGCAACCAACACGCAGGATGCGAAGAATCAATATCGGAGCGTTAACGGCAATGGTAATGTCAACATAAGCAGCAGCAGCAGCAGCAACAGCGGCGGCATTGTTTCACCCGCAGATGCTGCCACGCTGACAACCACCGTGGATAGCAAGGGGTCTGCCACCGGCAGCGTCGCGTACAATGTTCACAATGTCGGCGTCAATGGCACCGGACAGCGCAAGGATCTGAGCAGTGGCAGCGATGCTGTTGCCAACAATAATAGCAGCATCACCACCAGCATCAATGTGGCAACTAGTGGTGCTGGTGCTACTGGCTTGCCGGCAGTTCCACTAAAGAAAACTCAACTGATGGCCTCCTTACAGCCATCGCAATATCCCAAGAAGGCACCCTCATCCGTTCAGATGCCAATGGCAACGAGCACCGAGCGACAGCTCATCGATGATGTCGATGTGGCCGACGATGTCATCAATGATCGGGCAAAGAATCAATCGCTCACCCGTCGCGAAGATCACTTCTACTACTATCAGAGTCTCCTCTATGTGAACAAGAGCGAGACAACGGCCATGTGGAACCAATTGCGTCTCATACCAGAAAACATAATGCTATCCTCTTCGCATCGTCGGGCCATGACCGTTGAGCTGAAATTCGATTTTCCCTTCTATGGCCAATATGTGCGCAACATAACCGTTGCCACCGGTGGCTTCCTCTTCACCGGCGTGTACGTCCATTCTTGGCTGGCGGCCACTCAATATATAGCGCCGCTAATGGCCAATTTTGATACCAGCATTTCGAATGATTCCTTTGTGCGGCTACAAGATAATGGTAAGGCTCGTATATATATATATATATATATATATATATATATCTATCGACTAAAATCAGTTGACACCGAAAACTACAAAAGTTGAAACATCAATTAAAAACACAATTTAATATTTAAAGTAACATTTTAATTTAAAAAACAAGAGTGAACGTTGCAGTTGGGCATAGCCGACTGCAAAATACTCTGATATCAATAAGTAATATCATCTGATAACAGGTGCCCGGTGTGTGTAGCCAACTTTGTTAGCTTTAGCTCTAAAATTACATGGCGAAAGTGGGCATGGCCGAAATAAAAACATATTGGAGGAGGTTCATAGCCATAATCTGCCTTCCAAGTAGTAATTAAATTGTGTGAGATATAGGCCTGTATGGTTTTTGAAGGGTATATATTTCAACGATGCTACCAGCAATTCGCCTTTTATAAATTTAAATTATAAATTTGGTGACTCTATCCTTAAAATAAATTTATGAAAAATAATTATTGCCGGTGCCAGGAATTGACGTGGTCATAAATTTTCCTATCGATCCTTAAGAGCGGTTATCAGTAATATACCATATGAATTTAACGGTTTTTGCTCAAAAACTGGGGAAGAAATAGCCATTTCCGGGGGCAGGTATATAGTTAGGCGTGGCATATGCAGATCTGAAGATTTGAAGGACACAACAACGCCAACAACATACAAACCAAATTTGGTGATTATAGCCTTAAAATTGTAGGAGATATTTGGCTTCATCGACTTAAGTGATTTTCTAGCCTCCTGGTGGACGTAGCACCCCAATTTGTACAAGAAATATTTATTTATATTTGAAATATTTTACACATTTACATATAAATATTTTACATATGCATTATTATATATTTTATTAATGTTGTTTCGTTGTGTGATCCTGACGAATGGCAGGCACCGCCTTCACAGTCGTCTGGGAGAACGTCACGTTGCAGGATAAGCCCGAGTATGGCAAGTTCACATTCAGCGTCACGTTGCATCAAAATGGTGACATTGTGTTCGTCTACTATCAGCTGCCGACGGTGATCAGCAACATACAGGACAATCAGCATCCTGTCAAAGTGGGACTCTCCGATGCTTATATCGTTGACAAGATGCTTTTCTGTACGTATTTTCTCAGCTTACTTCTCATGCTCTATTCCTATCTCTTTCACTCTCTCTCTCTCTCTCTCTCTCTCTCTTTCGCTCTCTCGCTCTCGCAGTTGCTCGCCGCAAGACCATCTATGAGTATCATCGGGTCACATTTGGCCAGAAGGAGATCACAAATGCCACGCTCATCAAATTGACAGCGCAGCCCACCTGCCTGCGCTACAATGACTGCGAGTCGTGCCTTAATCACAATACAACATTTGAGGTGAATGCATGCCCCTTCCCCTTCCCCCAACCCCTTAATTCCATTTAACCAGCTCATTTCTCTCATGTACTCTCCATAGTGCGCCTGGTGCCCCACGCTAAATCGCTGCTCCACCCATAATGGCACTGATCGTTTCAAGCAGGAATGGCAGCAGAAGGGTATGTAAAACACTCACTACAACAGGTTGCAACATGTTGCTGCAACATTATTGATGTGATTTCTATATTAAAGTTATAGCAATTCTAAGACTTTTCTTTTTATTTTAATTGTATTTTATTTTTTAATTATCATTTTGAATTTATTTATTTCGATTTTAAATTTACCAATAAGTTGCCATATTATTCGATAAATATTAATATGTTTACAGTTAATAATTTTTGCTTTGCATTTAACTTGTTCTGTTGTTATCGTTATCGTTATCGTGTGAATCATATCATAATATTTGTTGATTTTATGTGTAATGATTAATCTATATTGAATTGAAATTGCAGGCTGCGATCGGTCGCTAATCAGTAAAATCTTTGAATGCCCTGCGCTGGGCCAGAAGGGCAACAATGCTGCACAGGAGAACAACAACAACAGCGCTAGCAACAATAACAGCAGCAGCAATTACAACAACAACAACACTGGTGGCATAATCAGCTCCTCATCGACGCCGGCGTCAAATGGCGCCGCTGCTGGCGGCAACAATGCGGCCACAGAGCCAACAGTGAGCAGCACACAATTGTCGCCAGTAAACGGCGAACAGCCGAACAGCGACGGCATCAATGTGGAGAAGAGCGAGCATCTCGGCGCCGTGCTGCCGCCGGAGAATAAGAGTGTGGGCGTGGCATTTCGGTTTATTGGGCCCATTTGCCTGGTGTTCGCCGTGACACTGTGGCTCTTCTATGCGTACCGAAATCCACACACACGGAGCGGACAGCTCCTCATACAGGTGAGTCTATCGATCAATCGATCGCTCCGATTCCCAATCAAAACTTAACTTAAACGTGTTTATAATTATATATTTACATGCAGTCCAAGCAATTGCATCAGGTTTGTGATTAACAGTTGCACTTAAATGCATTAAAATGCGTTCTTCGCTTGTTGTGATCAGTTTCTTATTAATCACTATATTATTATTTTCTCAATTCCCATGCAGTTCCGTCCCAGTCAGTGGTCATGGAGACGCGGCGAGGCGCGCTACACGGCGGCAACGATACACATGTAACAGTAATGAGCAGTAGAGAAACCGTAGAGATGAGAGCGATATTGCCTGTTGTTGTCTATGTCTGCCAGTTGCTTCTTGTTGTCACAAGCAAGTAAAGAGTAACGAGTAGCGAGCAGCGATTAACGAGTAACGAGTAAGGAGTAACGAGTCACTGTCTCTGTCACGTGTGACGCAATAACTGAAGAAAACAGGATATCCAAAACAGCCCCTTCCCAAATTCCCCAAAAGCGTAGTAAAAAGTTAGAATATCTGATAATTCTTTGAATCGATATGTGTAGCTCAGCGTTTTTCATGTCAACAGCAAAAGCTCAGATCATAATACAACAAGTAGTGTAAACGGCAGCAGCTGCGTCTGCGGCGGCCCCTTTTACACCGCGGACAGCGAACACAGACACAGCTCTCGTGGGCACAGTTCGAAAAGCGTTGCATCTTAACGACACATTTAAAGACCATATCAAAAAGACAACCAAACAACAAAAATAAACAAAAACAAAAAAAAAAAAAATGAAAAAAAATGAAGAAAACCACACGTGTGCTTTGTGTTCTTTCTAGCATGCTGCTCATGCAACAGATATGTTCACATCTTTTATAAACATTTTAAAATCACGCTGAAGGCCACTCGCATCAATTATGGTATTTAATTTGCTCAGGCCCTGTTCCCTTTACACCCATCAAGCACACACGCACACAGATACACACTCACACAGATACACACTCACACACACACACAGATACGGGGCACAGTGCTTGCAATTTAGTAGTTCAATTGTAAAAACCATTTTTCTGTTTTGTGTTTTTTTTTTATTATTATTATTATTTTAATTTTCTTACGCAAATTATGTATGTATTTTATCTTTCTGTAACGAGGTTTGTAGCTCTAATTAATTCTTTTTCTTCGTATTCCTATTGGCAACTCGTATAGTATACAATTGCTATTTTATTCTATTCTATTCGCTTGGTATTAAAATGATTTTTTTTTGTATTATACGGAGTACTACATACGGATGTTGTATATGCTGCACTTGAATCTGTTTATATGCAAGCATACGTGCATATCAAAATGGATATATCCAAGACGACCTCTTCTTTTTGTTAGTATTTTTTTCTATTAATTAATATTATAAATATACATATAAATAATTACATACATAATAATAATAAAAAAGACAAAAAAATAATAAAACAAAAAATATAAAGAAATACGGTGTGCAAGTAAAAATGCTAAACTAAATACATAATTTAATAAGAGAAACATGAAAAAACATGCAACTAAAGATCTGTAACAAAACATAAGAAAAAACAAACAACTAAGGAAATTGTATAACAATGTATTTTGATAATGAAATTAAATTTGTATTTTAAGCTCTTATTATATATACAAGATAATTTAAATAAAAACAAAAAAAAAACGTATAAAACAAAAAAAAAACGTCTTTTGATTTTGAAATGCTCGCAAGCAGTTTACGGCCTTTGCGCAGTTGCAGTCACAGCATGCTGTTAACTCAAATTACGCGTTGCACAGGTGCAGTGCAGTGCTGGCGCCACCTATCATCGTTTTATATAAATCACAGTCATCATCAGCTAGGACTGTTAACTTCACAGTGCTCCTAAAAATGGAATGCACGCTGTTAAGTTTTATGGTTATCAGTCGCTTATGTTGAACATATCATGTTGGTCAACACTGGCTTTTAACGTCAAATAGCCCTGTAAAATTAATTGAAATGCATTTCACTTTACATTTGTTTTGTATTTTGTTTCAGCTTTATTTTTGGACTACATTTGGTCAATACTTGAAATATTTGCATTTGTTAATGTTGTAACTTGTTTTGTATACTCGTTATTCTGTTACATTTACTTAAACATGTACAAGGTGGATTTATCTATGTATGTATTTATGTATGCTATGAGAAAAACCGTTGGAGTTCGCTTAATTCACCAGTATAGAGTAATGTCATTTGTGGAAGGGGGGTTGTGGGGTATTAACAGCTGTTACAACAACTGTTGGGTGTTTTGTTTTGCTTTGGTTTGGTGGGTTCTTCTTTTGTTGGCGCCATCTACAATTTCTGCTGTGCCAGTTCCTCGATGGTGCGCGCATTCGTCAGCGTTACCCACAATGGCGACTGAATGCTGGACAGTGAATAGCTCTCGGCGGCGTCCAATGACTGCGATTTGCGCATTGTGGACGCTGTTGAGCCACTGGCGGCGCCGGCGCCACCACGTCGACGGTCACGTTTCGAGTCCCGTTTACCACTACCGATGCCAAAAGCAGTTGCTGCTTCGCTTGCATGGCTGCTGCTGCCGCTGCTGCTGCTGCTGGCGGCGCGCAGCTCGAGTAGACGACTGCGACGCTTCGCCAGTGCTGCCGGATCGTGCGATTCACGCATGCTGCCCGCCTTGCGAAGCGACGGCGACAACGTTAACATTGACGTCGACGTCGACGGCGACGTGAGCGCAGAGCGTGTTGCCATCGTTGTCGTCGGCTGCTGCTGTTGTTGCTGCTGTTGTTGCTGCTGCTGCTTTTGCTGTTGCTGCTGTTGTTTTGCTGCTAACTGTTAGCTCGATGAGAAGGACATCTTGTAGGAGGAGTTGGTGTCCATGGGCGATTCGGGATTTAGGATTTCGGTTTGCGTCTGCTCCACATCGCTGCAGCGCTCCTCCAGCACGGTGTCTAGCTCCAGCGAGGTGAAGCCCTGGCTTAGGCTTCGTTCAGGACGTAGACTGATAGCTCGCGACGATCGGTAATCTGCAGGCAGCCAAATAAAAAACAACAACAACACCACCAACACCAACAACAACAACAAGGAAAGCAATTAAAATTTTATTGCAAATTCAAAGTTTTAAGTTCAAAATAGTCAAATGCTAAATCAAAAAACAAATTTAAAATATTTCAAATAAAAACGTGCGGCATGTGAAAAATGTTTATGAATTGTGAATGTCAAAACGTGCAAGGGACACAACACACCCGCCACCCCCCACCCCCTCCCCCACCCCACTCCACACACACACAAACTTTGCTGCAGGTCTGACAATGACATGCGCACAGTGGGACAAAGATATGACAGACTTGAAAGAGTTTGCTTGCGACATTACAAAACCAACCGAATTCCAAAGACAGCCTGTCCTAATTAGTGACACACACACACACACACACACAGACACACCACTGTGCACAGTTTGAGTTGAACTGTGTTTGACGGGTTTGTGGTAAAGTTGATGCTGCATAATTGTTTTCAAAACATATGCAAATCCCTAAATTGGCAGCCCACAATTAAAGGGGCAACCAACAAGTATGCTTTGTGGTTGTCAACAATTCGTTATCGTGACAGCTACAGCTACATTATCATCATCATCATCATCATCATCATCATCATCATCATCATCGTCTATCTATCACAGTGGCAGGAATCATTTCATTTCATATTCAGTGTGTAGTAATCTCAAATGCAAAACTCGACTTGAAGATACCCTCTTTTAAATTGTTAAATTACTTTAAGCATTATCCCTATAGCTGCAGATAGTTTTCAATATAAGTAAACGTCAAACATTTACTTCTGAGAATTCGACTGAGGCACAACAAACGCGATATGCCAGAATAATGAATATAATAGTACATATGTACTATATACAGATCCAGGAAAAACAATATATATATTTTTAGTAATATTATCAATGATTTCTGACTTAATTGAGTGAGTTTTTGTGTTGGAATACAGAATAAAGAAATCTACAATCAGAGAAAAAAAACATAAGTTTTAGAATATCGCACTAAAATGAGAATCGCCTTGAAAACTAGAAAGTTTTTCTTGTTTTTGGAAATAATATCTAAATATACGAAATACAATTTCTTAGAATTAAAATAAAGTTTATAAACTATCTAAAATGTTTGTGTGTATTTCTACTTATCTTAAATAATAATACAAATATTAAGAAAGTTCAACCTGCAAATTTGACATATTTTGTTCTAAATTTTCTGAAATTAAGAAAATTAAAGCATTGGCTACTATTAAGACACAATCTTCCCTTTCATTTTCTGAGTGTATATTCATAAATGTAAAAACGACTTTTCGATAATTTTCAGATTTAGTGTTAAATTAAAAAAAAATGATGCATTTTTTTATCGACTCAATTCCAGAGTGTTGACAATTTGTATAATTTATTATTATTTTTAGCCTTTATGAATATTTTTTAATTTGCATACTAGGGAGAGCTGTGTTAATTTGTTTTTTTTTTTTTAAGAAAGAAATCCTCTTCCAAATGCAGATCAAAATTTTTGCATTTGCAATTTTAATTTACTTTTTGTAGTTTTCTGTGTCGACTGATATTAGTTGACACAAAAAATTAATAATTATGTACCCAAATTCGTCGCTGAAACTTCAACGTTCTGTGGCAATATTTTATAGAATGTCTGCTGGGTGTTGCATGCAACCGCGCAGCGTATGAATAGCTGATATTAGCCATATTTATGGCATACAGGGGATGACATAAAGTGTTGCTGGCTGTGCGTGCGTGCATGTGGCAAGTGTGTGTAGCGTGCAGCAATGTGAAAAGGACAAGTTTTTATTTCTCGTTGTTGTCGCTGTTGCTGCTGTTGTTGCTGCTGTTGTTGTTAATGTTGTTCATATGCAAACGAGGGCAAGCGCCCAAAGGTATGCAATGCAAATGTAAATGCGAATGCTGGCAGCTGCTCCTGTTGTGCTTGACACACTCAAAACGGCAGACATGTGTGTGTGTGTGTGTGTGTGTGTGTGCTTGCTTTTATTGAGTGGCTGTCCCAGTGTATACAAATGTGTGTGTGTGTGTGTGTGTGTGTGTGTCGCAGCAGGCACTCGCCAGCTTGACTCCTACACCGAGTTGCAAGTTGTTCTCGTTTCTTTTTTGGCCAGGTTTCATATCCGGCTTTGTCCAAATGGGTATAATAGATTGTTACAGCGTGCTCTCGTTTTGCAAGTGGGCCAAGTTTGTTGCACTGCAATTTAAATATCCCTTTCTAGCCACCCCCTCCCCCGCCCCGCCCCGCAACCCTAAACACCCAACCACAAACTTTGCATATAAAAACCGGTTTCTGTGCTTCAAATATTTGCGGCCGTAAAATACAAAATTGCGGAAATTTGAGCATTTTTCTTTTTCCGTTCGTTTATTGAGATTTATGAACGAAATATTTTTGGAATTTCTCTGAAATAATTAAGAACGATAAAAAATACATTTTTTATTATTGCAATCAGGCAGTCGAAACGAAATTTTAATTTTAAAATGAAAATCCAGATGCCGATTCTCGTGCGAAAACTATAAAAATGCAGTTATTTTTGCACACTTTCTTACGGTATTCGATTTCATAACCAGAACGTAATGGAAGGGCGTATAACTATCAATATCGCATAAATATATCAGATAGCTCGGTTGGTTTTTAATGGTTTGTTTAAGTTCATAATGAAATGTGCCCCGAAGCCATTAAAAATTAATCAGTTCGCAATTCGGAATTCGTAATTTCCGAATTTAGCATTAATCAAAGTTAAGTATTGATTTTTAATTGAAAATGCAAATTTAATTGTTAGTCGACCTCAAAATTATGGCAATAAACATTTTTGGAATTCAAACTCTCGATTTTGGTGGCTTTGCAATTAGTGGTCGACTGCCAAACAGGTGGAAAATAACAAAGGGGGCGTTGCGGCTGGCAGGCAATTGGGGGCAGCAATGAGGCTACGGGGGTTTGATATGCGCCCCTCAGTTTAAAATGCAATTTATGCAAGTAAAACAAAGCGGAAAAATTCAATTATATTTTCGAGGGGTGCTTGTTTTTGTTGAGGGTGCAAAATATAAATAGACTACTACGAGAAAGCAGACCCACAACAAGATTGACATATATATATATATGTATATAGAAAAAGAGTGCTTGAGAGAGTGAGAGAGAGAGACAGAGAGAGAGAGAGAGAGAACGAGAACGAGAGACTATATATATAAAGATCTAAGTTGTGTGCGATATGAATCTATATAAAAGTATGTATGTAATATAAATGTGTACTGAAATTATTCGAGCGGCACTTGACTGTTAACGTAAATAGAAACGAAAAGAGAGTGGCAGGTGGTGAGTTCAATTGAGAAAGAGAAAAGTAAAGAAATATAGTTGAAACACACACATTACAACACTCAAACTCACTAAGCCTATGAATTGGACTAAATCTGACCAGGCTGACAGCGTGGTCCTGCATATCATAGTTGCGTCGCCTGTCCCGCTCCCGGGCCAGCTTGGCCCGCCGCCTCAAGCAGCAGATGACGATCAGCGCCAGGATGGGAAAGCCAAAGATGCACGAAACGATCGGTATGACAATCGATTCGGGTGAAACTGCAAAGACAAAAACAGATCATGTTCACAATATGGCACTACAAATCGCTTGTTGTCCAACTACATTATTTAACAATATATATTTAAATAGAATAGTTTGAGGAAAATGTTAAGTTGTGGCATGTACAGTCAGAGAAATCGCCATGAATTTTCGAAATTCGTTTTACTTTTTGTGCCAGAAAGTATATTTCGAAAAACCAGGCTTTTTTTCGTAATTTCAGGGAACATTTTTCATTTCATTTTTCACATTTGCACACAAGCAACTCTAACATTAGCTATGTTATTGATAAACAATAGTATTATAAGATCTTACATATATAAACACTTTAGATAGTTTATAAATTTATACAATTTAATTTAAAAAAACTGACTGATTTTACGGTGATTTTGGGTCTGTGAATTGAGTGACTTCCCACTGAGCTTTGAGGGCCTCAGAGATATGGGACAGGTAAACTCTAATATAAAAGCTGACTCAGTAAGGATTTTTCTAAAAATGCGATAATTAATAATAGAAAATATTTCCAAAAGATAAAAGACAAATCATAATATTTTTGGGATTGTCGCAAGCTTTTCTAATTTTTACAATTCGTTTTCTTAGATCTACAAATTATTTCTAAACACAAGAAAGACTTTCTAGTCTAAAATTAGCGATAAATTAGCATGGCAGCCCAATTTTAACTAATGCTTAACCAACTGACAGACGAACAAAATCAAAATACTCTTCCTATATTATTTTTTTTGTTTTATAAAAATCCGATCTTGCTGTACAGTTAATCGATAATATTCTAGGCATCTTATATACCAATTGGAAGGGTATATGCCTTTAAAATTGTGGCTTTTATTGCCATCGATTTTGCAGAAACTCATTATACCCCGCTTGCCATTTGTAATAAGTTTAGGGTATAATTAAAATACCCTCTACAAGGGAATACAAATGTGCCCCTTTGTGCATATTGTAATAAGCTGGGCAATAATTGTAAAAAGTAAACTTCATATGTTCTTTATTTTATACTTTATGCTTTTGCTGCCTAATTGCTGCTGTCAGACGTTAAATGCCAACCCGTCCACAAATTATTTATTCATGTGCTTACTTTGCAACGGACACACTCACACGCACACGCACATACACATATACATATATATATATATATATATCCGTATATCCTTTGCCCAAACACACAGAGCTGCTGTCAGAATGCTCTGCAAAGTAGGCAACAAAATTGATCGTCTTTTTTATGTTTTGCTCATAATTTGTGGCTCATCTTGGGGCGGGTTCACTGTACCCATTGAAACCCATTGAAAATGGGTAATATAACTGGCAGAATGAAGCATCTTCGATACCATAAGGCAAATCCGTCTGTATGAACACATGGATCTCAGAGACTATAATAGTTGGAGACTGCAAATTTGGCATAGTTTGCCAAGTTCTCGTTTAGCCCGTGCAGATCTAGTTTATTTCATTTTGTCAAATAGCCATTTCATTTTATTCAAATAGCAATATAATATATATAATATACTTAGACATAGTTTTGATTAATTGCGTGTGTGCCTGCCATAAAGCATTTATGAGAATATTTGGCCATAGAACTGGAATTTATTTAACAGCCGGGCTCAGGGTATATCGTAGTCGAGCACACTCCACAACAAGCAGTCTTACTTGTTCTCATTTTGGGTTTGAAATGGGGCCTCCAAATGTAGGCAACACTTATTTGCGCTGACAGTCGTCGACTTAGGGGCCGTGGTTTTTATCTGGGCCAGAAGCCTTTTGACCAAATTACGACCGTTGGCATCATTTGCATTTTCATACCTGCCTCTGTCCTGTTTCTGTTTTCTGCTTCTTATTTTACTTTTTGTTTCTGTTTTTTAATTTCATTTCCATCCGGTCGCGTGCAGCATTCAACCTTTTATCTTGATGATTAAGTGGTTTCGTGGTGCGGTGGCTTGTGTGGCCGGCGAGGCTGCTGGGCAGCTGCACCATCATCCACCATCCACCATCCACCATCGCAAAGGAAACACAACCACACACCACTTAAGCAGTTGTTGACGTTATCGCTATTCTTGTTTCAATTTGTCTTTTGTTTGTCTGAAAAAGCAGTTCAGTGGATGTTCAAAAAAAAAACAACAACAAAAAAAAACAACAACAAAAAAACAACAACAAAAACCACAACAAAAGACAACAATTTGTTGCGATCCTCTTAGGCAAACATTTTTATTAAGGTCCTTAGCCGATAAGCCACAAAAAACATTATATCTTATAAGTATAAGATGCACACACACACACATATATATATATATATATATATACATATACATACATATACATGTATATGTATTAAATGTATATATGTACACATATATTTGAAGCCATTCAAATACTACCAAGTGATTTTTAGCGCACACTGTGCAAAATAAATTTGAATGAAAAACGTTTTAAATATTTTACAATACAAAAATAATTTAGCATGGACTTTTGTATTCTTTATTTATATATATATATATAAATCTGAAAATCTGCCCAGTTCTGATATAGTTAATTCAATGCAAATTTTTGAGCTGACTCCAAGTAAAATTTTAATTTTCTAACATTATACTCAAATTAATTTTCTCACAGTGTATGCTGGCGATGTGCTGCTACTGCTGCTGCTGCTGCCACTGTTGAAACTGGGCACGCCCACAATCCAATCCAACTACAATCATGCCAAGGCGTCACACCTCCATCCCCCTCGTTCCCACTTGCCCGCCCTTAATCTAAGCCACAAAAATCCATGGCCCAAAATGTTGTTGTCGTGCCCCAAATATAACTTGGCAAACAAGCACAGTACACTGAGTACAGCAAAAGCTGTGGAGAGGGGTGTGTGGGATTAAGTTGGCTAAAACGGATTTGAGAGCGCCAACAGCAGGGGCAGGGAACAAAAAGCCAGAGACAGCTGATGGCTGGATGGATGGTCGGATGCTGCACTAGCTCCGAACTGTTGATGTCTCGCACTCAGTTTGACGTTATTGAATCCAATTAACGCCTTCAAAGTGACAGTTCAAATTTACACAAATTGAACCCTGATGGGGTGGCTGAGAATACATATAAGGGCAAACAGCAGCAGCAACAGCAGCAGCAGCAGCAGATTCTTAAGACTAGGACTCCTTGTTGCTCTGCTTCTTGTTCTTGTTCTTGTTCTTGTTCTTGTTCTTGCTGTTGCCCCTTGGAGTTGAAGCATTCGCTAAACAACCCACTCCCCGCCTGCGGATAGAGTCTGTAATTTTGGCTGAGTCATCAGGCGGCAGCGTTTGATGCTGGAAATATTCAATAAATACAATAAAAATTATGCGCCTCCTGCGAAGACTCCTCCGCGATGTCTGCAGGCAGTCCCCATTCCCATTCCCATCCCCATCCCCATCCACTCAACCAATGGAAATTGAATGTTTGCATATTCGAAGTCAGCCGTGGAATGCGCTACAAAAGCGACAACAACAACAACAACAACAACAAAAACAAAGACAAAAACAGCTACCAAATTAATGTCAGCCACAAGCTGGAGACAGACTAAAAGATGGAATGAAGGGGGAAAAAAAGAGATAAATATTTTTCGCATTCAGCTTAGAGATGAGCGCGTTTTGGGCTTTGGGCTTGCACATGCCACAGCTACTCGACTACAATGAAAAACCGGAAAGAATGTCTATTATAAGAATATAAATAGTAATGTACGAATATAGATAGATCACATCAAAAATGATAGCGAAGAATTGTATTGAATAAATCAATAAGTTAAATAGTTGCTCAAGTATTCTTAAATGAGTTATTGCCAGTTCAAAGAACGTTACTATCTTATATTTGATCTATATATTTCAAATCCCATTCAATTCAAAAACTGTACTATTTTATTTTTTACTTTTTGTCCTTCGATATATTTTGAATACCGTTGAAATTCGACTTTAGAGCTGTACAAAAATGTTGTCAGATGTGGAAATTAAAAAAAAAAAAGAGAAATCAATACGAATTACATAGTATAATAATACATAGTATAATATAATCAGTAATAAATGAAACCAAAATAACAAATAAAACAAAAATCATCGGTATTATCAATCTGATAATGTGACATAACTTTCTTTTTTCGAATATAAATATTGAAGACAAAAAAACAAATACAATATACATAAATAATAATATCTATTTGAGCCCAGCCCCATATGTATTATGTATTAAAATAGCATTTGCTCTTGGTACTCAAGTAATTCCAAAAGTAAATCATCTCCAGACATTAAGCTTCACTTGGCAAGGATGTTAAAGCAGTTGTTGCTAGTGAAATACTAAGATTTGTTTCCACGGCAAAGGCAGTCTGTGTTTGGCACATATATATATATATATATATCTGTATATATATCACTCACTTGAGAGTGTTGGTAAGTGCTGAATGAAAAGTCAATCAGCTGTCAACGCGTCTAATGGTGCGAGTATTTTTCAGAGATGAGCTCGTGACCAAGTCATGTTTTTAGGGCTGTTAGTTGTGAGAAACAAACAAAATATGAAGATATTTTTGTCTGTCTGTCTGGCTGTCTGTCTGTCAGTCTGTCTGTCTGGCTTAGCGTATAACGACTGTTGCATATTTGTTAGCGAGAGCTTTCAGTCCTTACTCAAAAGTTGATCAATACTTGCACGTGACACTTTACAAAAAAATAAAACCAAGGGAGACACTGTCCACAAAATACTTGATTACATTTCGTACAGAATTAACGTAAAACTTTTGATATAATCCCAAAAACGTGCTTAAGCTCTTTACGCACTTTGCATTTTGGATATAAAGTTTTGCGGGTACTTTAAGTCTCATAATCTAAATTGATTGCTTTTTCAAATAGGTATTTTTGGCGTCGCATTTAAATTCTTTTAAATTAGGTGTGAAAGCGAACCACATCCACAACGCTGGACGGTTCTTTAAAATAAGAAATAATCATATTCATATCAAATTGTTCAATATCTACCGTTGTCTAATTATCCAATACGCTAAAGTTCATCAATTTGTTTTTCTCGTATATTTCCAAACAAATTTACTCACACATATACACGACTTATATATATATATACATATATACATACATATATATATATATATATATATATTATATACAGTGTCTCGCAGCTTATTTGGACCAGCGTGTAGCAAAAAATTTTAAGTGCTATAAAGTTTAAACAAAGAAACCAACGCAAAATGTTTAAATGCCAATTTGTTTCATGTTATATCACGTTGAAAAAAGAAACTTTAGTTTTAATTAAAAAATTAATTAATTCATTAAAATTAGCCAAAAACTGAAAACTTATTCAAAATACATGTCAAAGCTTATTTCGAACAGTCTTAAAAAAGTAACATATTTGCCGTATAAAAGCTTAAATAAGGATGTTAATACTTAGTATGATATCCTTTAGCCCTAACAACTTCCCTCAACCTATTATTCATGCTGTGTTTCCGAATGTTATTTTATTTATTTTCAGCAGAGTCCACAAATTTTCAATAAGATTTAAATCTGTAGACTGGACAGGTGGAATTATCATTTGGGAGCAGTTTCAGATAAGCCAGGACTGTACTAATCCGGACTTATGCTTGGGGTCGTTGGGCTGGTAGAACCGGACTGGCGCACAGTTTCCACACTGCAATTTTTTGGAGCCGCTAGCTTAGGATTTTCCCTTATGATGATCCTTCGCTCGTCCTGTTTGTTGAAAATCTTGTTTGGTGCCATTCTGCCCTTGTCCTCTATCCGATTTTCGTCGACGAAGCGCCGAATGATGTTGACTTGCTAAGATTGACCATTTCAGCTGTTTGGCGTTGTGAATATCCGATCTTGAAGTGTTCCAGGATGAGTTTCCGATGTTCAATGGTAGTCCGTTTGCCCATAGTCCTTGTTGGCTTGTTGCACCCGAGATGCAGGATATAACTAAACTGACTACGAAGGATTGGTCTATTTATACCGAAAATAATCAACCTAACGTAAAAAATCCATAATGCCACTGTCCCAAATAAGCTTTGACCAAAAATTAAGGTTCTTTTTTACATAACCCGACCTAGCAGGTGGGGAGACCCCAGTTTATTGGTGTCATATATTCATTTTGGTGGTTAATTTATGGCCTTTGTAATTTTTGAAAAATAATGTATAATTAATTTATGGCAGGTAATTAAAATTTTTGCTAGACACTGGTCAAAATAGGCTGTGAGTCACTGTATTATACTGTATATAAAATATATGAGAAAATATTTGTAGCCTCGTCGTTGTCGTCGCATGCTGTGAACTATCAATTGCAAAATGACAAGCCACTGAATTTAAGAGAATATTTCAACACATATCTGGCACGTATGCCTTCAAGTTGAACAAATTTATTGCAGCAAATTTACGATACATTTTTGGTTGTATGTATATACATATTTATGTATGTATGTGTGTAGATATATTTTATTACAACGTTGTATTCGATGTTGCTGTGGAAATGGACAAGTTTGGTAGCGCTCTCGGAAAGTATTTTTATGTCGGGCCCCGCCAACCAGCCCCTCAATGGGCTTGCCACCGACAACAGTAGTATATTCACTCAGTCAGAGTCACGAGGGCGTGTAGGGGCCCGCCCACAATTGTCAACCACAGCCGGAGGCCATTGAAAGCGCTGACATTGACATTGTCGCTTGTCGATACTGATATAGCGAAGATAACCAGCATGATAAGATATTAGCGTCGAAACCGACGATGACAACGACGACGACGATGACGATGAGGAGGACGATGAGGACGACGATGACGACGACGATGACGACGATGACGACTTTCGGATTTGTCTTAATAAGGACAACTGAGTCAGCAGACGGGAACTAAAAACCACATTTGGCAGGAGGCAGCAGCCAGCAGCCAGCAGCCAGCGCCATTTACAGCACTCACATTTGTGAATATCCTGCGAGTTTGTCGTCTGTACTTAGGCCCCAGAGCCAAATTAAGAGCTACTGATGCTACTGATGCTGCTGATGCTGCTGATGCTGCCCAAAACAATCAACGGTTTGAAACGCGTTAATAGTCGCCCAATCTCTACAATTAATGCGACTTAAACTTGCCTAATTGCTGCATTAATGCCCAAGGATGGTGGGGTCCTTACTCCTTATTTCTGCCCCTACCACACCTCTTCCGCACAAAAGTCAAACGTATTTTGCAGTGGCACAATAAGTGCAGAGATAAGTAGACATCCTTTATGACAAGAGTGCTTGACTTGAGGTTACCCTGTGGCCTAGTGTCTCTAGTCTACGATTATACATAACAGTAAGGGAAAAAATGGTAAGAATTACAAATGTTTCACTTACTACTGCTCTGACAAATGCGATTGAAATTAACTTTAATCTTGTCAATTGCCGCGCTATCTGTCAATCTATTTTTCGGGCCAATAGAAGCTGCAGTTAGGAAAAGGAGCACTGATATCGAGTAGAAATATGCTAAAAATATTCTCTTTGTCTACCTACATTGACAATAACTTTGCCATACTCCTGTCGGGCATTTAATGATCGGAGGGTATATTAAAAAAAGTAAAATAAAAAACAAAACAGGCAACACCCTTACTGGTTAATCTGGTGGGGGTACGAGCGGTTCACTCGGCAATCGGAGCTATTGCAGATAATGAGCTAATGGATGGCATCATGCAAATTAGCCTCTAATTGGACCTGGCACGCGACTTCCTCCTCTTCCTCCTCTTCCTCCTCTCTGCGTCTGCCCTGTCTGGTTGACTTCCTAACTGGCTAACTGGCTGACTGGCTGACTGAGCTGAGCTGAGCTGATTTGATTATTGGCAGGCGTGGTTGGCGATGTGCCACCTATTCCCAGTGCCCGACATTAATATGACGAGCGTGCTAATCGACTAAACGCCAGCCGAATACGAATTACGTATTTGACCAAATATTTAAACATTCATTGACTTTGGCCCCCAAGTCACAATTATGATTAACTGACACCAGCAAGTAATTAGCCAAGGGCTAAACAAATGAATGTCGATCCCAAGTATGTCAAATTCTGGAGTGGAAATGAAGGTGAACGTTGAAAGGACAACAAATTACTTCCATCAGGGATTGGGTGTTAACTGGAAATGCGCAAATGGATCACTAATATTCTGCTTTACTCTTCGCTCACTGGGAACAACGCCTCAGTTTAGTGGCTTCTAGTTGGTTTTGGTGACGCTTTTATTGGCAAGTGTGAAATGCAAAAATATAAGTAAATGTGAAATGTGCGAAATGAGTCGGAAATGCAGAAATGCATGCATAAATCAAAATGGATGGCAAACAAGTGGAAGAATGACCACCAATGGCAACTGAAGCAATATTCTACTCCATTGGCTAGAACCGAGATTGAAAAGATTGAGCTCGATGCACAAACTGAACCAACAAATAGATCCCATCGAGCAGACAACAGACACAAAAATACGCAAAAAATATCCTAATTCTTATTGCACGAGAGAGAAAGGGAGATAAATAGAGAGAGAGAGAGCGAGAGAGATAGAGAAAGGCTGGTTGGCATTAGACTCACCCGTTGGATAGACAATGATGGTGGTAGCCCGATTCTTGTTGCCGGCTGCAATAAAGGTGGCCATCGTCTGTGCTGGGAATGTGGTTGCTGGTCCGCTGCTAGCCGTTGGCAAATGGGTAATGGCGCTGCTCAACACTGTGCTGGCAGCCGTTGTTGAGGACTGGATGAAACCGCTCAGATTAGATGAGGACACGGACAATGATGGGGACGAGGAGGTGTCGCTAAATGCATTGTACACATCCTGAATTGCACCGCTATCGCTGTAGTTGGTGCTGGTGGTTAGGATGGTGCTGCTGTTGCTGCTGATGGAGGCGTTGCTGTTGTTCGCAATGGATGGCATTTGCCTAATGCGCTGCCCACTGGTGACGTCAGCGGCAAGACCACCATGCAGCAGCAGTGTGGGCAACGTGGCATGCTGGGCGGCAATCGTGGCCAGCGTGCGGTTGAGCAGCGTTTTCATATTGCCGGTGGTTGCCTGCAGCAGCTTGGACGTGAGATTTGTGGCCGTCCTGGGATTTGGCCTGTCCACTTGAATGGACGACGTGGCTGCAGCTGCTTCTGCTGCTGTTTTTGTTTTTGTTGTTGCTGTCGTTCCGTTGGCCAGATTATTAATGATTGTTGCTGTTCTTGCGGTCATATTGTTTAATAATTTCGCAGCATAATCGTAAATTTCAATGAGCATTTGGTGGCGCCACCAACTCCCTCCCGGATGCTGCTGCTGCTGTTGCTGCTGCTGCTGCTGTGGATGCTGCTTCAATTCCAGCGTTTTCAGATGTCTGCAAGAGAAATGAGCAACATTTTTGGTGGTATTGGCTAGCTGGCTGTTAATTGCTTTAATGAATCATTTGGCTGAGTTGGCTTGGTTTCTGGGATTTTCGAAAATATTTCACTCGAATATTCAGTGTGCAGTGTTGTTAAGCGCCCAATGAAGCTCCATGAAACGCCATTCAAGGTTCGCTTCTTCCCACTCCTCCCGCTCACCGTTGACACACCCTCTAATATGTGTGCGAATGAGTGTGTGTGTGTGTGTGTGTGAGTGTGTATGTGTCAAACATGAAAAGCGCTTTCTCTTGTTCTAATCCACCTGTCTAAACTAAGCCGACGCTTCATTTAATAAAATTTAAGTATTGTGGAAAAATGTTTGCGTTTGACAATTTAAGTGGAGGCTCACAATTTTCTGTATAGAATTAAGACTTCGTTTTATTTTTTGTCAGCTGCCAGGAGAATGCCAGAGTGTATGTAACTGGTAGAAAGTGAATATAGTAAAGTACTCGTATCAAGTTAATTTAGCTGTTAACAAGCAATTTAGCTGTAACGAGCATTATATTGATATGTGTGGCAAGGCAATGGCAATGGCAATGTCCATTCAAAAATGTGGTTGAATACGAAAACCACAATAAAAATAACTACTCAAGTGTTTGAATCCTGACTTTATAATACTAAATGTGATACGAAAGCAATGCACACCCACACACACACACACACACACACACACACACACACACACACATACACATTGTTGTTACATTGCAAACAGAAAATAGATTGAAAATTGCATTACACTCTAAAGTTTCGCCCAATTCCTGAATTTAGATAGCAAACTTAAACTGCTTTTCGTATTTGCCAAACAAAATTGTGCACAATCAAGCCGGAACACTAAAGTTCCCTTCCCCATCCCCATCCCCATCCCCATCCCCATCCCCATCCCCATCCCCATCCCTGTCTCTTTGCCCTTTGAGCGCCTCTTCAAACACCATCCAGTCGAGTGGGGCCAATCAAGCGAGCAATCGAAAGTTGACCCTTTCCCCTACTCCCTGCCCTCTGACACGATCAACGTCAAAAGACACTTGATGCTGATGTTGATGCTGAAACTGAAGGACACTCTGGCGACAAAGCGACCATAAAAATATGGTAACTAGTATTGTTTGGCTATGGCGAAAACTAGCGGCAACTAGCTTCATTACCAGCAAACGAATTCAATTCAATCGAATTCTAACGAAACGAATCGAAACCAACGGAAATGAATACGAAACGAAACAATACGAATCGAATCGAGTCCTCTCGAATCGAATCGAATCGAGTCGAAGTGAAAGGAAAAGAAAGGAAAGGAATCAAATTGAAATGGAAATCCAAACAATATAAGAAAAGCCCCGTCCAACAATACACTTCCATTTATAGTCATACATACACACTCACACACACACACACACGCACACACACTCGCACTGTTACAGACACCACGGGACACACACAATTAAATGGCCGGGCACGAAACATGGCTCTCTAATGGAGCGCTGCTTCCCTCAATATGGGCAAGCACGGCCCGCAGCCGAATCAACTGAATAAATGAATGATGCGGGAAATGGGCAAATTTGGACATGGGTGGACTGGGTGCGGTTACGGTTACGGGTATGTGTATGGGTGCGGGTATGGGTACGGATAAGAGTACGAGTACGAATACGAGTACGAGTACGAGTACAGTGCGATATTGTTCGCAAAGTGAATTCTAATTTGCAACACTGCAAATTAATGATTTACGTTCATTATGCGCTTCAACTATTAATTTCTCTCTATATTCGAGGATTGCGTTCGTTTATTCTGGCATAGGCGAATTTGAATTCAGTTTGTTGTCTCCCTACTTCCTGACTTAAGTTTTTAGTTCCGTGCTAAAATTTAAATTCTTAATTTGGAAACAAGATCCTTAGCTTTAATATTGAATTGCATTTTGCATTGCGTCAATTGAACGAATAGAAGTGCATGCAAGCATTGCTGTGTCTTTCTCATTCCCCAGAGAAATCGTTGAGATCATCGAGTACGAGTCGGACAGCAATATATTTTCAGGAACAGCCCAGATCTGTATAAGTGCGCATTCATTCAGTTGAATTCAGTTGTATCAAATTGCTGTCATTTTGGTTGCACAGCCTTTAAATATTTCTCTCGCTCTCTGTGAGTTCGTCTGATGTAATTAATATATTTTTAATATATTTTACCATAAAAACAGGCGATTCATGCAAATGTAATTCAATCAAAATGGAAAAAGAATAATAATTAACTTGCTTCAATCGAAACTATATAAATAAATAAATATAATAAAATTCGATTTATATGAAATTAAGTAACAAACGTGCATTGATTGCATTGGTTGTTAAGTAATTTCATAGCAATTCCAAATTCAGTCAAAATACAAATCTCGCATGAAATTTTATTTAATTTGTGGAATTATAAATTTGTTTTATTTATTTTTTAATGCGAATACAAAGACCAAATCGAAATACGAATATTATTTTGGGCTGATCAAGTTTAGGTAAGCTTAGCTAAGTCTGAGTGTGGATAGTCGACTTGAAATCAGCATTGAAAATACTAAAATATCCATTAGTAATATTTTGGATCAATCATCATCACTATTCTGTATTGTTGTGGCACTGGACATATTTATTGCTGTGGGTTACTGGTATAAGATAAATATTTTGAATTGTGGTTGGAATCGTTCTTTATTCTATCAGCTAAATTGGGAGGTACGAGCAAAACATGACTATATAAATATGTATATATATAAATACATGTACAAATATACAATATATTATAATGTGGAACCAAGTCTTAAAAGCCAACCAACTTTTTTTGTTTTTGCTTTAGATCGCACTATTTAGCAACACTTAGAATGCTTTATTCAAAGTTCTAAGGATTTATATCGTCCTGTTTCACACAGTATTTCAAAGTCAAAAATGTAATGAGCAAAGACTTATAAATCAGTTTTCCAAAGTTTACTTAAAACAAACGTTTCTAAATTTTCGAAGCCTAGCGTTGGGATAGGAGGAGGGGATGAAGGGGGGGTAGGGGGTTAGTTTTTGTACGAACCGTCCTGTTGCCGCTATTCAACTGCTAATTTGTGTCGCTGTTGCACTGCTCTGTTTCTGTCTCTGTCTCTGCTCTCAATGTGTCATTTTCACATGTGCCACATAATGAAGCACTGTTTTTTTTCTTTTGTGTGGCAATTTCAGAAGAACAACAAAAATAACAAACACACACAAGTGCACGCAAAAAAATATTGCATATGCTGTTGGCTGTGAGCAAACGCTTGAACCGCTGCTGTGGCCAACGTTATGTTTAACGGTTGTCGCGTTTACGTCTTTGGCCGCACGCTCAAACCAACTTTCGTTACGTTACGTTACGTTACGTTACGTTTAGTTGCTTGAGTTTGGCAACTGTCGCGTCGCGTTCGCCGTCGCTTTGTGGGCCGCCGCTTCGCTGCCTACGCGCTTTTATAGCCAGCGCCCTGCTTAAGGGAAATTCTCGTTTCCCATATCGCAACAGCAAAGAGTCGAATTTCCCCTTGAGCACTGGAAAACGGCACGAATTGTACATTTGTGGTACGTTTACTCTTAGCCCTGGAATTCTGAATTCACTTTATGCATATCACTTTTGGTGCCATTCAAAGCCAAATTTAGCAACTTTTGCGGCAACGTACATAAATTCAAGTATTTTGGTCTCAATCTGCCTTACGTCTTGCGTCATTGGCATATTCACATTATTTATTTTACATTTCAAAATCACATGCATGTAAGAGATTATTAAGGATGTTTATTCATGTCAATGCATTTGATTTTTCAGATTTTATATATATGTATATATGTATCTTCTGCTGTTTTTTATTATGACTCTTCATGTAATTTGCACATCCATCTTTCGCTGTAACACTGAAATAAATCATTTGGCTGGCAAAGACTGTTTGTTCTTTTTACACATTTTTCTTTACGACAACACAAAAGAATCCTTTTTTTGTGTCAAAATTTCGATTTTTTGTATTTTATATGATTGGTTTGGATCTTCATATTTGCACAATATTCATATGAATATGTCTTAAATACTTAAATACCTGATAGGCTGGATCCGTAGCAATCCAACTACCATAACTTCCAATAATACCCTGTATAGGGTATCTTAGTTTCGGTGTTCATTGTTCTCAAGTGCGTTTTGCATTTTATTTTAAATATTCGTATTTCTGTTTATCTATATAAGATAGATTAGGTCGTGGCTGGGACATGGTTCATTTTGCACTCTTCGTCAAACACTGACGGAATACAAATCACTTGTTTCCAATCGAAATTCTCGAAATTAAAATACGTGTCACTTGCTTGATTACAGCTAGTTGTTTCAAATTCCCGTAATTTTACAGCAGCCTCCATTAATTTCCTCTCTCTCTCTCTCTCTCTCTCTCCCTCTCCCTCTGTCTCTTTGTCTCTCTCTCCCTCTCTCTCTATCTCTCTCTCTATCTCTCTCTCTATCTCTCTCGCAGTGTGTGTTTGTTGTTTGTCTGATGCAATTAAAACATTAAATTTGTCAATTTTTTTAAATTTAATTCAATCAAAATATAATAAAAACAAGAAATGCCAACCACTTGCGGCCTGCCGAAGATTGCATACTTTTAAAGACTTGCTGCAATCAAAAATGAATAAATAAATAAATAGGATTTTTCACCATGAGCATTGAGATACTTGTCATTGTTTAGTAGTTTAGTAGGTTGACATTAGTTAGGAATTCAGTCAACATACAAAGCTCACACAGCAAACAGACTAAAATTTATTTCAATTCTAATGATTTTAATTTATTTTATTTTTTATATTCGATATACCTATATACATATGTATATATATATATATATATAGTGAGTAGTGAATATTATATGAAAGACGACCATATTGATTGTGGTTTTTGTCTGGTTAATTAAGGTTGGATATGTTAGGGTTAACTTGAGTTGGATTAGTCTACGACTATGTAAATCAGTAGCTTCTGTAAAGCTCTATATTACTTTAATAGCCTTGATTAGTCGAAATATTTTTTCTGTTCTTGTCCCCTCCTATCGTGAATCCATACAAAATGGTTAAAATGGAATAATGCTTTTGCACAAAAGTATGCAACGGAAAGAAGGAATCTTCTCTCAGTCCTTAAGGTATATATATAGATATTCTTATTAAGAATCAATAGCCAAGTTCATCTATCCAAGTCCGTCTGTCCGTTCGTTTGCATAAGAGCTAGAGAGATATAGTCTTCTATTATACCAATTACACCTGATTATGTTTATTTCGTGTTATCGATAACCACACTTCCCTTCAATTTTTCAGCTAAACATGAGCATTGAGAAACTTGTCATTGTTTAGTAGTTTGGTAGCTTCACATTAGTTAGGAATTCAGTCAACATACAAATCTTGCACAGCAAACAGACTAAAATTTATTTCAATTCTAGTGATTTTATTTTATTTAATTTTTTTTTTTTATTCTGTATACCTACAGTGGTTCTCGTGAGTATATAGGCGTATATCATCAAATCAAAAGACGTGTTGAGTTTGGTTTTTGTCTGGTTATCCCGAAGTCGAGCTCGACTCGACTACAGCATTCTTATTCGCTTCATTTTGGAATCGCTAGTGGCCGAATAGGAGTTGTCCGAGTGTGTGTCTGTGATGCACAAATTGAGAATTGTATTTGTGTTATGAATGCAATCAATTAGAATGTATAAATTCAAACCCAATAACAGCAAATGCCAAATGCAAATAAAAATGCAAAAACTTTTTGTGGTAGAAATAACACAATAAAATCCTTGGCTCCATTTAGTTTCTGTTGAATGCAGTCATAGCCACAATGTGGGTAGTCAGCCAATGGAAGTGGCTTTTCAAATCGCATATAAAGTGAGGGGCTGCTGGTAGATGGGTCTGTTGATGGGGGGTAAGAGTATCTCGAACGCAATTGAAGATTGAATTGTCTGTTTACAAATTATCCCAGTGATTGTGTGTGTGTGTGTGTGTATGTGTGTGTGTCTGTGCATTTTAGTCAAATTAAACATTTGCATTTATTTGTGCAATTTGTTTATCTAACGACTACAGGGACAGAGACACTCACTTCTTGTGCTCATAATGTTCATTTGAACTTAAATTGGCCACCTGACTAGACAAAGAGCGATATTATTTCTAACCAGACATGGAATTTATCTTTGGGATTCCATCGCAAAGCATACAATACATTTCATGTACATATTCTATGTGGTGTTCACCTCAGAAGAGTTCCAAATTAAATACGATTTGTTGATGTTTACCATTTACTTTAATTCATTAACTTCCATTCGCAGGTCTTTCAAGAATACAAAATTGAAAAATATTTCCAAATCGCGTCTGTTTTAGAAAACGAATTTTGATTTCGTACATTTTTAAACATTGGTTTGGCATATGCAAAATACAGCACAAGTCAGGTAAGTAATTTGCTCAGATTAAATGTAACCACACACAAAGTATAATGAACTTGCTTGTTGTTGGTCTCTTTCTAGGATATATATTACCTAATTCTCGGGCATTGCAATTAAATATCCATAAATAGTGGTAAGTAAATGGACTCGTAAATAAAACAAATATCATTTCTAATCTCTCAAGTCAATCATCGAATTGAGTTCATTTTCTCTTCTCTCACGATACGAAACAACAAAATTAGCGTTGAAAGTTGTTCATATGAGAAATATGCTTTTTTTTATTAAGATACAAATTGTAAATCTGATTGTGGAAAACTTGTTACTTTCCTGCTTCATTCCAATGGCATTTTGATTCTAATTGCAGAAATATGAGCAACGAAGTACGAATTGCTAAAAATGTTGTTCTCACACGGAATTCGAAGCAGCAGTTTTCAAAAATGATAATCCTCGACTGGGTCAATAAAACCTTGGACAGCAACTTGTACTGCTTTGAGGATCTGTGCACGGGGGCTGCCTATTGCAATTTATTGGACGTATTGTTTCCGAATGTGATTCGGATGAGAAATGTGAAGTTCATGTGCAATCAGCAGATGGACTATATCAATAACTTCAAGCTGGTGCAGCAAGGCTTCAACAAGTTGCAAGTGAACATTTCGTTTGACATACAGGAGCTGATCAAGATAAACTATCGGGAAAACTATCAATTTGCCAATTGGTTCAAAGTGTTCTACGATCGAAATTTCGAATCAATTCGCAAGAATTACTGTGCTAAGAAGGCGCGTGGTTATCAGCAAATTGGCATTGGCAATTCCAAATTGAATCGTCCTATGCAGCCCCGTCTGACTGTGCCACGTGCAACTATTTCGAAAGGCGTTAATAAGTCCATAGCGATTGTGCCACAAAGTCCGACTTCGTCAATCGGTGTCAGGAAGAGGCCGAAAGCCGGGATTGTGTTACAAAGCCAAATGGATCCGAACAGGATGTTTACTATAGCATTCCAGGTAGATTTGGTAGAAAACTCTGTAGTTACGAGCATTAGTCCACAATAAATACCTCAACTGTATTAGCAACAAAAAAAAAAAAAAACAAATAAAAAAAGAGTCTCAAACTCGAAACAAAATTAATATTGTGGGCTGTTTACTTTTATTTCTATATATATTTGTTGTCCATCTAGATACAATATTAGCACGAAATTAAGATAGAAAACATGAATTCGAATTTATAGCAAATAACATGCGAAAATATTTCACCTTATGGATTTCGCCGGTGTGTGTCCCAGCTAGGTGCCGTAATGCCATAGCAGTGGGATTATGGCATCTAGCTCGGTCACGAACCCGGCGAAGACAATTTTGCTCACATACACTCTTAGACTCATTTAGAACACATACAATGCTTAGCAAGACCACCACCCCGTATTAATATTTGTTGTTCACTTATAACACTTTGAGCATACAGCTACTAACCACTTTATTAGTGGCGTCAAACGAGCGAATTTGCGCTAATTTCTCTGTGCGTGCTGGGGGAGAAGAACAACCGACGGCGAAATGAACATTGCCATCTTATACGCCTGCGATTTGAACATTATTGAATTTAATTAATATCAAACAATTAGCAAGGCGCTGTTAAATACATTGTTCACTTATGAATTCACTTTTCAAAATCGAAAGTCCCAAATCGATAAGGCCTCACATCTCTCAACATTTTAAAGCTATAGTCAGCAAATTCTGGTTGGTAGGTTGATGCCGATTTCCCTCGCAGATCGACATATGCCACGCCCACTACCGCCCTTAAAAACGGTAATTGAATATCTCTCGTAATTTAAGAGCTACAGTTACCAAACTTGGAAGATTACTTAGAACGTCTTCCAACATTTGTTTTTCTGCCCCGCCCAATTTTAACGCCAGGGAACTTGCTTCAAAGATCGGCATTTCTATGCTATTATTAGATGGTACTACTTATTGGTATCAGAGCATTACGCAGTCGGTTACGCCCGTTCTCAACTGTATTTTAACTTGTATTTCGGACAGAAGAATGCTCTGTGCAAATAATTATTTAGAGTCTGTCAGCAGGCGCTGCGCATATTCGGAAATGTGGATGACGCCGTATTTCAGGGAGGCAATATGAAGATTCTGGCCACTGCAGTAGTCGGTGTTAATATGCGGATTGTGCAGCTCCGTAATCAGCGTGGAGCAGGCTGTCGAGGAGTCTCCCGTTGATTTCAGCATTTTCTGCAAACAACAGAAATAAAAACACAAAACATTTGAGGGGGAAACAGAGGGGGAGTAGGAGTAGGAGGCACTTACCATCCAGAACTCATTGCCAGGCAGAGCATTGCCGTCCCAGGCATAGGAGACAACCAGCAGCATGTCCTCATGCTCCGGCTGGCAGAGCTTGGCCGCTGGATTCCGTTTCGACAGATGCACACGGATGCCGCCCTGTGGATGAGTGGAGCACTTGAGCAGAGCGCCGTCGTGGAGGCCACCACAATGGGCAAGCTTAAACCACGAGAAGTGAACGACGGCAATGTGGGTGAGGCGACTGCTCAACGCGCGCAGCCGCTGCTCGAAGGTCTCGAGAAAGATTTGCTCCTGCTGCGGCGTCACCATCCACACGCCCAGGCCAAAGCCGACGACATGGATGTACGCCGGCTTGCCGGCACTGGCGGCACGTGCCTGCGCCTCCAGCAGCAGCAGGTCAAAGCTGATGGCATAGCGACGCTTCATAACCAGATTGTCGAATATATCCTGCTTGTTGCCCGAGCAGCCAAAGCGCTGGCCATCGATGCTAACAGTGGCGCGGAGCTGATCGCGCGCCTCGTAAAAGTTGCGCCACAAGCGGCGATAGTCTTCGGCGCGAGTATTGGCGGACGCATCCAAGGCCTGGCCATAGCCATTTTCCTTGGTGTTCTGTGTGCGCGCAATGACAATGTCCTGGAATTCCATTAGATTGCGGCGGGAGAGGCGCGCTCCAATCAGGCCAACAATCACACCAGCCGGCACCAGGCTTTGGCGATTGTGCGTCACACGGCCGCAATTGGTGCGCTCGCCCTCATTGATGAACTCCGTGTGCGAGCTGACGGAGAGCAGCGCCGACAACTTGATATCATCGTAGCTGAGCACATGCTGCAGGCACAGCGGCGCCGTCTCCTCGAGCGTGCCAATCGGCTCAAAGCCACTCGCTCCACGCTGCCCGCTCATCAGCAAATATTTATCGTTGCGCGCAAAGAAGCTGGCGCAGCGCTTGGTCAGCAGACGCTGCACGAAGTCGGTCAGCGACAGATGGCGATAGACGCGCTGCTCTACAACGTTGCCTGGCGATGGATAAATAACAAAATAAACAATAATAAATACCTCCTCCACCCAGATACCCTCAGCGATTGCATCGCTGGCAAAAAGCTTACCCCACATCCCCTTGTGCTCCAGATACTGCAGATAGAGGGCCAGGGTGCGCTCGTGTATCACCGGATAGGCGGATGAGATCTGCTTGCCAATGCACTCATGACGCGACCTCGGCTGACTCATCACCCGGCAGCTCTCTACGCCAAACTGCGGGCATATCGTAAGATTAGCAATTGAACTGGCCAATCAATTGGCAATAAATTTCTGCAAATTGCGCACCTGCAGCGGAAAGTCCGTTGATCTCTGCATGAATGCAGACATATCCACAGTGGCATCCGGATCGGGCTGCTTCACCGATTTGCATTGCTCCAGCAGGCGTCGGCCAAATGGGGTAATTATTGGCACCGCACCTTCATCGACTGGCGGCCAAATTGCATCCACTTCAGCTCCAAATGTTGACATGGTGTTTGCCAATCGATTTCACAATAATGTTTAACAGGAAATTCGGCTGCGATCGGCATTTTATTAACAACATACCCAGTAAGCGGTACTTCGGCCGAGTATATTGAAATGCACTCCGATGCACAATCACTTGTTGCAGGTGTGACCAAGCTATATATGTATATATGTATATTTATTTGGTATTAAATACCTTAAAATACTACAGACTGCAGTCACGCACATAAGGGCATATCTGAATTTTATTATATGCTGTGATCCCTAGGGTACCTACCCGCTGATCATCAGACTGCATTACAAGCCATATACACACATTGCACACATTCATTTAATACTTGAGGTCTTTCCATGTTATTTCAGCGCTGGCGAAATACAAATCGAGCAAAATGTGTACGAAATCATTGTTCAAATAAACTGGTACATCAATAAGTTAGCTAATAAGAGATGTGAATTTGGTTGCTGTTCTAAATTGTTGCCCAAAGTAGATAATTGTTCAATTTCCAATTACATCTAGTTAATTTATATTATTGTTAATTATCATTATTATCATAGCAAGAGCAAGAGCTGCATACCAGCCGTTTTCTTTATCACAGTTTTCGGCGCTCTCCAACACTCTTTTGTTCAAAGTCGAGCTGTTCACACCCTTTTTTTCCACGAACAAGAAGAACAAAAAGAAAAAAATACGGACCCTGAGATAAGGCTGATGCGTAAATTATTAAAGCTACTCTTTAGAGATAACAAAATGAGCTCAATGTGCGGCAACACAGGGCACTTTTGGCCAGATGCTGGCCAGCTGCCCAGCCTCAGTTATTTTGCCAAGCAACAATTGGAAATGTGCAAGGAGCTAGAGAAACCGAGCACAAAGGGTGATGACGTTGATTTTGACAAGTTTCTGGCGGCTTCCGAGGAATTCCCAATTGAGGTAAGTGTACTTGGACGCACTGAAATTAGAAACCAATGTATGCCCCAATCCCGCCAACAGTTTGGCACCAATACCTGCCGGGTGAAATCGCAACCGGTGGAGCGCAGGCAAATGATACGGGAGCAGATTGCATCCGCCTATCCGATCATACACGAGCTGACCCTCTTTCTCTACATCAACTTTCTGGAGCATAAGCAAAAGTATGGTTAGTTGATTGTCCTTTGCATGTGAATAAATATGTATGAATAATAATTGTGCCTCCCTTTCCCATTTGTGGCTGACAGGAACTGCCCAAGAGTTGAGTGTCTTTGGAAACATTTCGATAACTGAATTCGTGCAGCGTTTGCTTAGCAAGCGTTGCGTCTACTTCCTCGGCTGGTCAGACTCATATCTTCTGTTAGATGGAAGCAGTGGAAGCGAAGGTGGTTTCGAGCAAATAGGCGGCAGCAGCGAGCGTGCTCCACTTCTGCTGAGGAACGTGCTCAGCTATGATGAAATCAAGCTGTCGGCTCTTTTGTATGTGTCCACGCACTCGGAGTTCATCAACGATGGCTCGCGCGACAATAGGGGAATAGTGGAGCAGCGCAAGTCCAAGATTGAGACTGAAGGTGTCATCATGGGTCTCATTGGTGCCCGTTTCGAGCGTAGTAATGTTATGGAGTGGGAGGATATAATGATAACGCCCGAACAAAATACAGCAAATCGAGGCTACGGATCCAGTGACAATCAAAGCAAGGAACGTCTGCAGGACTACCGTCGCATATGGCGTGACTTCTATACGGAGCCCAAGGATTTTCGTTATGATGACGCCGTCGTCGCATCGGATAAGAAGCGCTTCATTCAGCTGGATAGAAAGACGTACTTTGACAAGGTGGTCATGGGTAAGCGCTTTGCCATCAGCTTCGACACTCTGTTAGTGGAGGCGCAGGCGCGTGCCGTGAAAGCTGGCAAGCCGGCGTATATCCACGTCGTCGGCATTGGATTGGGCGTGTGGAAGGCGGCGCCGCAGCAGGAGGAGATCTTTTTCGAGATCTTCGAGCAGCGACTGCGTGCGCTCAGCGAGCGTCTGACAAACATTGGCGTCGTGCATTTCTCGTGGTTCCATCTGAAAAATTGGGGTGGCATGTACAATGACGCATGCATTGTAGAGCCCAAGCATCCGTTGGGTGGCATTAAGGTGCGTATCTCTGTACGCAATCCGGCCGACAAGCTCGCGGAGAACATGCTGCCCATTGTCACATACGCCTGGGATGGCAACGCACTGCCGGGCAACGAATTTTGGGCGGTAAGTTTGTGTTTGCGTTCATATTCCAAAAACTTGGATATGTCATTATTATTATTTTGCCCAATTTCAGAATAGTCTCAGCGGCAGTGGCGATCCAGCAGCTGCCTGCTCTACGCTAATCGCCGAACTCCAAAATACTCACATCAACAAGGATTACATGTGCGGCAACAATCTGCACATTGCGTCACTTGAACACGGCATTCTCCATATTGCCGACTATGCTGACAAATTGCTCGTTTAGATGCAATTACCAAAACCGAATTCTCAATGCTCAAAGCGCAGAACATATTGAACATTTGGCAATTATTATTTTGCCATTTTATATGTATCTTTATCATATTTTAAGCTTTAAGCTAACTACACAAATATCTTTTCTTAACTGTGCCATTTATCAAACTTAATATATGTCATTACAATTTGTAAAGTATACTTTATTCCATTCCATTTGTTTTTACTACAGTGTAATATCGGCCATTTATAAACATAATCGCTGATGCGACATTTTCTTTGAAGTTGATGTTAAGTAAAAAAAAAACTTTAATTTTGAAGGATGCAAATTAATGTTACTTAAATGCAACTTAATGGATAATGCTAAATTACTGAAATAAGAGGAGCAGTGCGAGTTTCTCTAGAAACATTTGTATGTAAAGGGATTTATCTCTGCGTGGAAAATGTTAATGTTTTGTCTTTTTACACAATTGACTTGTAGCAACTAGCAAAATGCTAAGGAGACTTCAATTAAGCAAGCGTTGCATTAACTGCCACTTTGAAAGCGTCTGTTGGAAATCTATGATTTGAATAGTTTACAAATGATTGGTGAAAGAAAATTGTTTATTTTGGAAATGTGGCCATCGTGCCAAACTCTATCAAAGTCCCATACTCCTAATCCTTAGACGCAACATAAGACGCAAAAAGTGCGGACTGTGAATATGGAAATGCCTAAGTCAGGCTACGTCTGCTTGTGCAGTTCCAGATTTATGCGGAAAGTATTCATTATTAATCCAGATCCAAAAGCTAATTAGCAGCATAGCGCAAATAATAAAATAGGCACTGGAAAGGAGTCGACGTCGGATGGATCCAAACTTTCCAAAGCCATAACTTTGCCAAACCTCAACCGACTAAAAAAATAGGGTTTTTTGATTATGGTTTGACTTCTACATAAACCCTACAACCAAAAACATTTTTGTTTTAATTTGTAGGGTTCGTCGCAAAATACTTTACCTCAGCGTTATCAGCCATTAAAAAGAGGAAATTTACTTTTAAAAAAAAATTTTTATTGGTTTTTCTTTAATACGTACAATGTTTTCTTTATCCACTGATAATGTAATTTGTGTGTGTGTATATGTGTGTGTGTGTGTGTGTGTTTAAATTGTTGTTCCTTGTCAATACGTTGACATTAAATATGTTTTGCTATAGCATATGTGTATATAGATATAGATAAATATGTTTGTGTGTATATGTTTAACTATTCAAATGTAATGTTGCAAATGCATGTTGCATGTGCGAACGCATTTGCTCGTCAGTGTTAAAATGCACACTGATACAAAATTACATAATTTGATTATGCCTTCTATCAAACGTATCAAAATTTGGGTTAATTATTTTATAAATAATTTGCTATACGTGTAAGTATGTATGTAAGTATGTATGTATGTGTATGTATGAACTGCATAATACATATGCATTTGTACATAAGCATGTATGTATATTGAGTAAATATTAATTTCAACTTCTGTTAAACATATATATGTATATATATATATGAATTTAAATCGTATATATATGCATGTGCCTTGTTTGAATGTTCAACTTGGTAAAAGATGCTTGCCAAGTGTGTAGATATAACAAGTAAAAGAAAAAAAAACGTTGCTTGTAATTGTTTGTTGAACAGCAGCATAGACACAATAATTACGAGAACATGGATAGCATGTATTTTATAAGCCTATACAGATACTAGTACAACGTCTGTATACGTATTTCTTTTTATGGTACATAAGGAAAAATTTCCAGCCCTAATGAACAAAAAAAAAAAATAATAATAATATTAATAGTAATAGTAAAAAAATATATATAATAATAATAATAATAATTATAAACGAAAATAAAAACAAAATGCGCAGCAACTAATTAATTGCTTATTCTGCAATGCGTTTGCAATGAAAAATAATTTGATTAAATAGACAACAATATCTTTGAAAGTTTGAAAGCTTCAAATCGATTCGATTCGATTCGATTCGATTTATGCGCCAAGCTACTTATGTGGATCTGTGCTTGTGTCTCTGTTTAAGAGTTCCGTCGATTAAACTAATACTTAATCTATATACATCATTTGTAGCCTGGCTTTGCCGTCCCTTTTGTTCTCATTGATGGTGTGCCACTCTCTCTATATCTCTATCTCTCTCTTATAGTTTTATATATGTATACGCAGTGTTACTACTGTAAAAAAAAGGGTATATTTGGATATTCATTTCATATATTATATTAAAAAAAAAAAAAATGTATTCACTTAAATCTAGCGTGTACTTAAAAAAAAAACAAATGAAGAGAATTGAAATAAGGCGCTGTACTTTGTATTAGACAAAGACTAGCTAAAGGTATGCTGTATATAGTATAGTATTCGACATATACCAAAGTGAAATGTATGCTCTATATAGTATTTGATATATACCAAAATGAATGAAGTATGCTCCAAGCAACTCTACTGGCATATCCCATCCGGAATACGCAGACTAACCCTATAAAGTACACATGAGAAGAGATGTATATATATATATATATATATATATATATATATATGTATGGTATATATACATTTTGGCAAACGATGCCGTGCTGCATTTTGTGTTTAATATTTGTTTTGTGTGGCATCGTAACATCGTTAATTGGACAGATTGGACAGGACTACAACTAGAACTCCTTGAGGCTGCCGCCCCGCTTCAGCTTCGTGAGTCGCTTCAGACTGGCGCTGAGCATGCCGCTGCTGCCACTGTGGCCTTTACTGCTTGATGCAGCCAATCGCTCACCATCCGACCGCCAGCCGCAACTGTTGCTGTTGTGTTCCCTATCCCTATCCCTATCCCGATCGCGATCTCGATCGCGTTGCGTGAATGTGCCACGAAAACGGACACGTCCACGCCGCTGCTCGCCGACCCGGCGCCAGAAATCGGTCAGCGGCGGATGGTGCTGGTGGGGGTGCTGTTGCAACGTGCAGCAGCACACCAACTCCTGAGATTATAACTTTTTCTCCCACACCACAATGTGAGCATCGTTCGAATTGGCCGTCAACGATGCCAGACTGGTAGCCGCACCCGATCCAGAGGCAGCGCCCGCCGCACCCGAATTGGTGCCCGTGGCGCTCTTGTGGCCCGGCGAGTTGCCACTGCTGTTGTACCACACATGCCGCCAGTAGCCGCGGCCGCCCATCAGCGTGATTACCGTTCGTGGTCCGTCAGCGTTTTGCTGCTGCTGCTGCTTCGTGTTCTGCTTCTGTTTGCGCTTCAAGGTGGCGACGGCGGCGGGCGCCGCCTGCTTGTCGGACGACTGGGCGAGCATTTGCTTGAAGCCATCCTCCGACTTCGGAGTGCTATTCGACGGCAACTGTTGCTGCTGCTGATGCTGTTGCTGATGCTGTTGCTGCAACTGTTGCTGGTGTATGTCGGCTGTGGTCATGAGGCCGTTTTCGGATATGTTGCCCAGATCGCTGCCGGTGCCGGAGGTTTTGTGGCTGGCGCTGCTGCTGTTCCGTGACACGGAACGTCCGCCAAAGAGACGGATGCCCATGCTCTCCTCGCTGCCCGATGACGTGTACAAGCTGGATGACTTCGAGTCCACCGACCAATTCGATAGATCCAAGGAGCGCGGACGCGACGCCTTCATACGCAAACGTCGATCCAAGGTGCACACCTTGCCCGGTATGGCAGCCAGCTCTGGATCCGAGCGACGCATGCCCTCGTACATCATGTCCATGAGATTGCCCTGTGCTCCATCCTCGGCATCGTAATCCTCCTTGACAAATATCAGCTTGCCATACAGGCCATACACATCACAAATGCCCGGCTCGATTTGATGCGGCAGCGCGACAGTGTACGAGTGGAGACCACCAGCACCGGCTGCACCAGCCGCTGAGCCCAAGCCACGCGGCAGCGTCTTGGACATCCGTGAACTGGCATCGCTGGAGCCAGCGCCCAAATCCCGAAAGCGTTTGCGATGAAACGCCGGCGAATTGGCCAGCGAGGCACGTATTTTTGCCGTCAGGCTCTGGTCCAGCGAGTGCTGTTTATCCAGCTTGGAGCTGCGAGGCGACGAAATGGTGGCTGCCGTTGAAGCCGCCGGCGGCGCCAACATATTGGTGGAGTCTGTCGGCGGGGACGCAGTCGTGTGCTCCTCTTTGGCCAGATCACGCCGCAGAACGACGGTGGACTCGTCTAGATCGGTTTCGGTCAGCTTCTTGGGATCGGCATCGATTGCTGGCAGCTGTAGATCATCGCCCATGCTGGGCGGTACAGCTGGCACCAAGGGAGCAGAGACGGTGGCGCCTGCTGTTGGCTTATAGGCCGGATAAACTTTCGGTATGAGCGGCAGGAGGAACGTGATCGGACCAAAATGGGCGTGGCAGGACATATTGATGCCGCCACTGATGATGGGCACGCCCTCGAGTCGGGGCAACGGTATGGTTACAGCGATGCCCACATTTGTGCCCACCCAGAGTAGACCCTTGCAGGCCATCAGGGCGGTCACATAGATGGAGCTATTGTTTAGCGGCTGCTCCTTTTTGGCATCGTAGCGCAGCACACTGGACGCAATATTGATATCCTGCAAATGCTTGAACGTCTCTGTGTGATACAAACAGAGCATTGTCGAGTTTTTCAGCGAGATCCACAGTCCGATGCCGGAGTGCGCCATTAGATTCACCTGCTGGCTGGCGCCGTGCTGCACCTCAAAGCTGCGTTGCAGCTCCCCGTTGAGGGCATTGAGCACATAGACACGATTCGCGCACGATGCATAAATGTTCATGTTGATTGGCAGCATGCTGGGAACGGCCATTCCCGTTTCGCCGAGCGTTACCTGCTGCGGATCTCGCAGCTGCCAGACACCGTCATGGGCACGTCGATAGATCAGGACAGTGGCATTCGAAAGGGCAACATAGACGGCATCGAAGTGATAGAGAATACGCTGTACAGCGCCCGGCACCGCGTAACTGCCCAGTTGTTCCTCCTGTTCAGGATTGCGTGCCGAGTATATGAGCAGCTTGCGGCTATCGGTGCCCAGCCAGACGAGATCACCCAACAGGCTGACGTGCTCCTCGCGCGTCCGGCACTGGTCCAGTCCCTTAACAAACTCCAGAGCCGACACCTGTGTCTCCACCAGATCAAAGGCGCCCGCCTCACGCAAATTGCCAGCCTGCTGCGGATGCTGGGCCAGCACGGTGATATGCGATGAAGTGCCATCGCTGCTGCAAATCCACAAATAATTCAACTGCTTGTGCCGGCGACGCGCATTCCCGCTCTGCTTTGTGTCATTGGCGATGCTATAGTAGCATCCACAGCGCACCTGTCGAGGGGGACGGGGGAGGAGGAAGGAGAAATCGTTGTGAAATCGAAAGAAAAACTGCAGATGCCACAGAAAACTCACCTCCGTTTGATGCTGTGACCGGTAGACGGGCATCGCCTTGACAAAGAGGGGCATCTTGCGCGACTGCTTCTGCTGGACGGCCTCTTGAAGCAGCTGCTGCTCGTGGGTGTGCTGCAGTGTGGCCTGCGGACTGCCAGGTAACTGCTGGGCATGCGCATTGGGATGCGGATGATGGACATGTGGATGATGTTGCTGTGAGCCGGATCGCTCCCACGCTGGCGAATTATTCGGATCGAGGGCCAGCTGGGCGAGCCGCAGTTCGGTGATCCACTCCTTCTTCACATTTGGCGTTTGCGTTTGGAATGTGAAGGTCTCCTCCTTGCCGGACTTGTGGCGACCGGTTAGCTGCAGACAGCACGAGTCCACCCAGGCCATCTCCTCATCCTTGCGCTGTATGGAGCCCTGTATGGTATTGAGCACATTGCGTGTCGTATTCGAGTTGAGCTCCTTGTAGCTGCCCTTCAGTGTGCCAACCAGATCGTGGATGCGCGATATCACCTCATAATCGAACATCAGAGTGCTCATCTCGTTGCACAAATTATCCGCACCATTCGTTAGCTGTGCAGCTGGCGAGCAATGGGCATCCACGGCGGCAAAGGGTGAGCCCAGTCCGGCGGTTCCATGGCCAGAGAGCGTTGCATTCGCATAGCAAGCACCGCCACCGGCACCGCTGTTATTCCCAGTGCTGCCATTTGATTTGAGACTGCCGCCACGATTTAGACCTAAACGATTATATAATTGGTATAAATAAAATTGATCGATTATTATCGATTATCGATTATCGATGTTCAAGCCTAAGCATACCTGCTGTCAAGATTCGGGACAATGTTGCAGATGCGCTGTTGTCGACAATCTCAACATCGTTGACGGGGAACATCCACTTGAATGTTAGCTTCTCGGTGGCGCCAAAGTCGTGCGATTGTTTGGGCGCCACAGACACACAGATGACCTTGTCGTTGAGCAGCAGCAGGCGTCGCTGCTTGCACTTGACTATAAAGCCGGCCTGGTTGAACTCCATGTGGGTGACATTATCCTCGCGCAGCAGATAGCGGGCCCGACTGCCGCAGTTGTCGTTGATGCTGTTTAGGGAGCGCGTATTGAAGGTGCCACTGATGTGGCCGAGCATCTCCTTGAAGGCCTGATACTGTTCCGCCTCGCGTTTGCTCTCGTTGAGTAGCTCGGCGAGCAGCTCCAGCTGCGACAAGGCCAACTGCAGGGACATGCGATCGTGATGGCCCTGTGGCGTGTACTTGAGCAGATCCTGCAGAAAGAGTATGAACTGGGGAAAACGCTGCACGGGCTTCACCATCAGTCCAAAGAAGGATAGGCGATCGTGAGCGCTGATCTGTTTGACCTTAAAAAAATCGGCAAGCGCCGATTTGCGCTTCTCCTCCATTTTGGCCAGCTCCATGGCTGTCGAGAAATTGTTGATGAAGCCCGAGTATGTCTCCAGGAGCTGCGGCTTCCCGAAGGCGCTCACAAAACAGTCGCCGATCTTCTCATCCCGATCCCAGTTGCGCACACACTCTGCCAACGAGATGCGGAAGAGCTTGTGCGAGTGTAAAATATCCGGCAAGCAATGGAACAGCGTGGCGATCTTCACTGGATTTAGCACTGGTGGGCTGCACTCCTCCAACGGTTTCTTGTAATCCTGCCAAATAGAAAATGATAGAGAAATATTAGTTCATCTTTGTGCATTTGTCGCATTGCTAGTTCAGTTCAGTTGTCGATTCTTTACCAAAAAGTTGAAAGATCTCTGTTGGCCATTTTAATGCTGGGGTTCTTTTTTTTTTTTTCTTTTTTGAATGGGTTTTTTTTTTATTATTTATTTATTTTTAACTATTTTTGCAACTACTTCTTTTGTTAAGGTGGTTAGAATGGTTCAATGATTGATGCTTCATGTGAAGGTGGTGTGTGAGGTGTTTGAGGTGTGTGTGTGTGTGTGTGTGTGTGTGTGTGTGTGTGTTAATATTGGAATTAGTTATGACGGAGAGTGGCGGCATATGACGTGGGAATTGGATGGCATGTAAAGAAGAAAACAAATGAGTTGACATGAGAGTTAACATTAAGATTAGTCGATTAGGGGATTGACAACAACAACAGCGGTTTCTCGAAAACTCAATCACTCTAAATACTTTTACTTACACATAAAAAAAAACAATCAAAATCAAAATTCGAAACGCAAAAGGAAAATTCAGAGCAAGACCTGAGTTTGTCATGAGTTTTAACTGACGCCCAGACACACAGTATTATGTAATTTCATATCTATAGACATGTAAATATATATATATATATATATGAGACTTGATTGGTTTCTCGCTGACAAAATGGCAAACAATAAATTGCATGATAAGGATGAAATTCTGAAAGTGGACAAGGACAAGATGCTGCTGTTGACCGATACATTCAGCCAGGACAAGGACGAGATCGTGGTATTGGACGAGGACAAGCTATTGCTGGTGACCGACACATTCCGCCATGTGGAAGTGTTTCTGCAATCGGACATGCCAGCCAGCTACGCCAGACTGTGTGCACCCGGCCTCTACAGTTTTGAATTGCCGGAACTGGGCGCCGCTAACAATGAGTGTGCCACCCACAACGAGGAGGATGACACTTTGACTGACCGCTGGTCAAATGGCGAGTGCCTGATTGAGGTCGATCTTATAAATGCCGCGGACGAGGCACAACTCGGAGTACTCAAAAGGGACGCGGCGACTGGCGAGCTGTTTATGCTGATGCCAATGGAAGTGGATGTGCTGCTGCAGCCCGATCCGGATGTCAACGTGCCCGGCCTGATTAGCGAGAGCTTATCGGTTCTGGCTCAATCTGAGCAAGCCAACTTCGCGACGACAATTGCTAAAAATGACACTGATTTGGATGCTGATTTGGATGCTGATGTTGATGCTATTGTTGAAGTGGATATTGTGGTCGATACTGAGAATGCAACGCAGACAACGCTGACAGACATTCCTACCACGGCTGCAGAGCCCAACCAAAAGGTAGCGGAAACAGATCAAGTTCTGTGCGAACGTCAACTGTGCAGCGTTGTGGTGCCCAAGATGTGCTTAACCTTTGACCTACAACTCCAGATTGACAACTAAAAAAACAAAAACAAAAATTTAAGAGAAGCTCTTGCTTGACCGCCCCCCGAAATTACTTTTAACTAGGTACAAAATTAGCTGAAAGCGACAAAAAGCGAAAATCAAAGAACGAATTTCGAATTGAAAGAATGATTTTGATGATCCAAAAAAGATAAAACAACAACATTGATGAATAACTGATGCAAAGAACGATAATTATTATTGTTCTCATATTGAGACAGTTGCATGCGTGAATCATGTTTTAGATGTTTAATAAATTAACCAATTGATTGCTTAAATTAAGATATTTGGCTTTAATATGAAGTTGCCAAAACTCAGTGCAGAATGCCACCAAAAAATGTAACTGAATCAATTATTTAAGTTACTAAATGAAGAACGAGAACGTTTTGCATTTGCTGGGGCTTGTGCAGTTTTGAATAAAGAAAATATAACATAAATGTAAGAATTATGTTTGCTTTTCTTCAAGTGTACTCACATTGACTAGACGTTGTAATGTGGCCACATATGAGTTCTCACTTTGAACGATGGCCGCCAAAATGAGGCGCCTCTTGATCTGCTGCTGCGAAAGGCCTTGTGGCGCCGGTGGCAGCAATGGCGCCATTACCCGACTGTGCCCGATATTTGCGGCGAAATTGTTCCGACTGCCCGGTGTTGGTGTCATCAGGTCCATATCGTAGCGTCGGCTGTCCGCCGTCGAGCTCTCATCATCCTCATACTAAACAGAAGAAAGAAAGATTGCACGGCATAATTATTAATTGTCCCATTCCTGGAAATTGAAGAGAGAGGGGGCGGGGCAGACATACCTCGGGCACACCGGGCATCATTTTGCTGGCGCCCAAATTGGCCAGCTTCTGTGGCGAGGCGGCGTCCAGCGTCGCTATCGCTGCACCTGCGGCATTTGTTGGCTTTGGCATGGACGTGCTGCCGGCGGCAGATGCATCCGTTATATCGAAACTGGCATTGATCGACTGACGACCATCGCGTCCACCCACATCGTACTGATGCGAGGAGCCGCGTCGTATAGAGAACCAGCGCGACAAACGTCCGCCCGGCGATTCACCCGGCGTGGTAATATCCTCGCGCTGCCCCGATGCCCCCCCCGTAGAGCCGGTGGTGGGCATCGTACAGGCGCTGGCCCGACGCATTATCATATTTGTGTCGCTGGGACTACACTGAGTGTTTGTGTTGTGGGAACTGGTGTTGGTGGCGGCGGCGGCGGTTGCGGTTGCGGAGGCGGAGGTGGAATTGTTGGCAGCCGTGCGCCATTTGTCAAAGGACAAATGCTGCTTGGCCTTGTTGAAGGTGGAACGCAATTGCGAATTGCGCTGATTGCCGGCACTTAACGAACTCACGCTGCTGCTGGTCTGCTCCTCTTCGGTAAAGATCTCCTCGTCGGAGTGACTCGCTTGCGGCGCCTCGCGCCTCTCTCCACGCGACGGTGATTTTGTATCGCGATCGCTGCTGCTGCTCGCGCTGCTTGCACCAACGCCGACACCGACGCCGACTCCGACACCAACACCAACGGCAGCCTGGCCACCGTTGGCGCTGAAGCTTCCGCCGGCAATTGTGGCGCTGTCTGCCTGCTGGCTGATCTGGCAGCCTTTTATCCGCTGCTGTGGTTGCTGTTGTTGTTGCTGTTGCTGTTGTTGTTGCTGTTGTTGTTGCTGTTGGTGCTGCTCAGCGATGCGGCGACTAAAGGCGCTGTGCAACTGTGCAGTTGTAACGCTGGCCTTGTGACCGGGCGATACAATGAAAGATGATGTCTGACTCAGATGCGGTTGCTGCTGCGCTTGATGTTGATGTGAATGGAGTTCTGGTGGTTGTTGTTGCTCTGGTTCCGCCAAGGTATCCTCCCATGAGCCAGAATTCAATTTGTGCTCATCTGCACGGCAGAAAAGAAACAAAACAAAATGCAATATGTCAGTTTAAGTATATTCAAAGTTTAATTAGTTTAAGTATGATTGACTTTGATTTCAGCTCAACCCATTAACAGATATCACATTAACCCTTAAGAATAAAAAAAAACCTAATCGAATCGAATTAGGAATTCGATTTTTTTCTTTTTTTTACGATTTCCGTAGATAGATCAATCAAAAAGGTGGAGAAAGAGAAAGAGGGAGGCAGAGACAGAGATCGATTGTAGTTGATTTGTATGAAAAGGTGGAGCTGATGACGCCATATGCAAATGGTCGCAATGATTGGCAATAATAAGGCGACAATTTAACGCCAGTTGAATTAAGCCAAGTGGCTGCTGGCCGCAGGCGGGATAATGCCAACTGCCACCATATCGCCATATAGCATTTGGCCACGGTCATGTGCAGTAAGCACAGCAGTAGCTTGCGTGGGCCGTCCACGGGTGGCACAACTTCAAAGTCAGCTCACCGAAGCCGCAACAAAAAAAAGAAACCAAAAAAAATAATTATAAATAAATAAAACTAAAGAAAAACAAAGAATCGAAATTAAAGTTCTGGGCAACCGCACACAAGAACTGTTGTCGCCGGGCAACTCGTTAGCGCCGACGGCATCTGTGTGTGGGCCGCTTTGAACTGGCCATGGCCACAGGCAGCACTTACAGCCACAGCAACCAAAAACCAGCAAACCAGCAAACCAGCAACCAGTAAACAGTAAACAGCAACAAGCATCGTAGCAACAAACTAGCAACTCCCACACTTTGGCATTAGTTGCTCTTTGCATTTGCCTTTGCCTTTGCCATTGCCTTTGGGCAGCACAATGTGTGTGGAAAGCAGCATTTGTCATGCCAAACGCAAACAACAACGATCCATGACGGACAAGAACAACAGGGACAACAAACCGCAATTCGCGCTCAGATTCGTGCCAACTCACGTGTTCGTAATTAATCATTCAGAATTATGCGATAACTGCGATTTAAATATTGTGCGCACTTTTATTGTTGTTGCTGCTGCTGTCCTTAGTTGGAGCGTACACTCAGAAAAAAATCACCCATATTTCTTTGACAGTCTCAAATATTTCGTGTATTTTTCTATATTTAAGACATATTTGCTAATACTTTTTCTCCGCATTGCTTAAGAAGAGAAAAAAATTGCAATCGCTGATTCTGAGAAAATGAAATTCTATCTCAAATTCAGAAAATAGTAATGAAATTTGTTCTCTCGTTTCAGTCGAGTATTCGAGTAAAGCTGTTGCCTGTTTTAGAGGCTACTCTACTTTCTCGTAAAATCGCAATTTTTCTCAAATAAAAGTATAGAAATTGATCAACTATGTAATGTAGTGTACGGAGTGTAAAGGCCTTTAATGTTGTCATCAATAACACACAAGAGACGCGACAGGATGGGGCCGAGACAGGCGACACTCAGCAGGCAGCAGGCAGCTGGCAGCTGGCAGCAGTCAGCAGTCAGCTGGCAGCAGCAACAAAATGGCTGATGACGTGCGTGGGCAACAAACAAAATGCCGGCAGATAAATATTTGCCAATTTCAAGGCATCTCAAATTGCCAGCATGTGTGTGTGTGTGTGTTGTATGTGTGTGTGTGTGTTTGAGTGTAAACAGTGTCTGTTACTGGCAGGCTATCCCCAACCCATTAAACACTCCTCCTTTACAATTTACGCCTTATCCCCGCTTTTTTCTGTTTTTTTTTTTCTTTCTAAAAATCCGCTTTTACAAAATTGAGTTTGTGTAACTTTTATTTGAAACTCAAGGCATATTATAAGCATACCCTGTGCTCCAGCAAAACATGTAAGATGGCATATTAAGCACGCTGGCTCACGTCAAATATTGTACAAATATTGAAGAACAAATGCGATTGTTGTTGGAGCTAATTTGCAATATAATCTGCATTTCGACATTTCGATTGGATAATGGGTATCATGTAGTCGAGCAGTCTGCGCTTCGCTGCCCGAACTCGCTCGTATACATATTAGTACTAATATTGATATTTTTGGGCTTCATGATGTGCCAAACTTGTGCTTCTTTTCGGAAAGGAACTGAATTGGTTAGGACCAGAGCTTAATTTGATTGCTGCTTGGTGTGTATGTGTGAGTGAGTGAATGAGTGTGTGAGTGTGTGTGTGTGTGTGTGTGTAGGAAAGGATACATAGTAAGTATATTTACGCATATATTTTTGGTTAACATAAGCCATGATTATGTCCTCAACCATAATTAATTGTCTTCTGCTCATAATTAATTTTAAATAACTCTCGCCAAACTGAAACTAAGTTGAGTAAATAATCAGATAAATGTGAAATAAGATGTGATAAACTCAACGCGGAATTAGCACGTTTTGCCCGGACATATTTTTGCGATTGTTTTTATTTTGTTGTAGACTTTCGAAATGTAGTTTGAAAATGGAATATTTATTTTGCTTCCTTTTTAAGCTAATACAAAAGCGGCCTTGAAATTTAAATAGAAAATGACGTATTTTCTAACCAGATCCTAAATGCACACACACACACACACACACACACACACACAATTTAAATACAAATTAGATATAATAATCGAGGTCCTATTTTCGACCACAGTCATGATGAGCAACCTCAACGTGGAAACTAATTCCTAGCCAAACAACAATTTCGCTGTGCTGGAATAGAAAAGTGGTAAGGGGGCGCTGCTGTGTTGCCCCCAATCAATATGCATCGAATGAAATGCGGATGACCACAGCGAATGCGGGTGCCAATTAACAGCCAACAAACTAGATAGCAAGCCAACGAGCCAACTAGCGCAGAAGTGATACACATTAAAATAGCCAACAACCAGCAACCAACAACCAACAATCAACAGCCAACAGCCAACAGGTATCAGTGTGGTTCAGATGTCTAGTTGAACCACACATTGCGCATACGCCCAGTGAACGCTGCATTGTTGAGCCACTTGTTCTTGTTCGCTGTTTGGGTGTAAGTTCTGCAGTTCTGTGGTTTCGCTAGCTTGGCTGGCTTGCCCTTGGCCGAGAACAGCAGCCAAAGTCTCCGCCTCAGCGACCTACAAATAAACACAAACACAAACACAAAGCATAAAACAGACTCTGTTTGTTGGCACAATTTGTATTGTAAGTGGTTTTTTCTTTGCTTGTCCCATAGCTCATAGCCGTCTCCGCTGTCCGGCAGCCCACACATGGCCAGCAAATTGTTGGTTATTTTTTATATTTTTTGTTTTTATTTGAACTGCATTGGCGCTACCTACTACTACTACTACTAAGAGTGGTGGCCAGTGGTTGCCAGTGGTGGTGGTGCGCTGTTTTCTTACATTTTGATTTGGATTCATGTTCGGTTGTGTAACGCTCACACAGATTACGTATACGATGTGGTGGTGGTGGCGATTGTGATGATTGCACATTAATTATGATCAAATGCAACTCCTGGCACGCGATTTACAAACTATTCCTCTCCACCACTCCTTTTTGCATAATGCGTCAATTTGCACAGCAAAATTAATCATACGACACGTGAGTCGCGGAGGTGGCAAAAAACGCAACATTTGCATAACAAACCCAGTCAAGTCAGTCAGTTTGTCAGCCAGTCAGTTTGTCAGCTAGACAGTCAGTCAGTCAGTCAGTCTGTCAGTCAGTCAGTCTGTCAGTGAGTCATTCAGTTAGACAAGCCGTCAGTGAGTTGACAGTGTTTCATTCATTAGTTGGGTCGATTGGCAATTGGTTTGGCATGATTAATGAGCCTCATTAAATGCGGCTAACACAGAATGCCCACAGAAGAAACACAAAACAGAAACACACACTGAAATATGCTAATGACTCCGCGCACTTACTTAAATTATACAAATTATATTTCATTGTTTGGCAGCTCAGCACAGCCCACACGGCAAGCGAAAATGTTATTGTAAAACGTTAACTGAAACATACACAAATACAAATGCGAAAAAACATATACACACACACACACACACACACACACACACACACACTTAACGCGAAACGGCCAAGTTAGCGACTGTGGCTAATTGAAATGACAGCGCAAAGTGGCCACAATGTTGGCAACCAATTGCCTTTCGACTCGGCTAAAACTGATTGAACAAACTTGACTGCATTTTTTTTTGTCTCTATACATATTGTTTACTTTTTTCTTTTAATTGTTTAATAAGACTAAGAACTAGTGCAAATCTATGTTAAACACTCTGCGAAGTTCGATGTAAAGCACTCGTGTTGATGCTGTTAAAAACTGGGAAAGGAAAAAACACTCTATCCTGAGGAGATAGCTAAGAGCTGAGAGCAAAGTATCGAAACATCGTGTTCCACAAATCAAATCAAAATCAAGTAGTGATAAAGCAAAATGAAGTCAAAGCGGGCTTTGGCGAAGGTGCACGAAATGTTACATTAAATTTGACAAAAGAACATCTGTCCTGAACCCAGGAGTGGCCAAATGTAGTGTTTTCTAATGAGATCAAATTGAATTTCGATGGTCCCAACAATTTAAATTATTACTGGCACGATTTAAAGTAGACTGAGAGATTTTTCCCAACACGATCTGCAATCAGTTATCACAACAGGACCCCTATATGTAAGATTCCAGGCCGTATGAACTTGAAGGGTTATGTAAGCCTGTTGGACAAAGTTTTGGTGAACTTTATGGAGCATCAATCAGACCCAAATGTCTTATTCCAACCTGTCATGAGTGGTTTCGGGAAAAGGATTTTAAGCTTTTAGGGTAGCCAGCAAGATCATCCGACCTGAATCCCATAGAAAACATGTGGGGAAACCGGTGCCGTCGAGTTTATGCTACGAAAGCCTGTCGTTAAGGAATGCTCCCAAATCCAACTACCTGGTTTCCAAAAAAGTGGTTGAATTTTTGAAGTTATAAACAAATCTGGATGCTGAACACATTATTAATTTGTTATTTTTATGGCAGTGATCGAATTTCGCACCTTACCCTCCCATTTAAAAAAAATGTAATAAAAAATTGTCTGTTAATTTTACATTAATTTAGTTCCTTTTTTTACATGTATTTAGAATAGCTAATTATTGTGGAGTAAAAGAAAATTGTAAAAATAATATTTTAAATTTTGTAAGGAAATTTAAATTTAATAACAAGTGCCTTTGGTCGAGTTTCGCAGTGTAGGTGGCATAAAACAAACACAACTCCTTACAAAATAAATATAGCTGCGGCAGGAAAAATAACAGCAATCATAATAATAACAAACTGACTTTGTTATTTTATTTGAATTGCTTTATGGAAATAGAGTCATCTTTTTGAGTCCGGGATAGGTAAAAGTGATAGTTTCGCATGTGCATCTAGTATTGCAAGTCTGTACATATATTTCTGCACATACTATACACAGAACCAGATTATGAATAATATTATTCTTATGTAGATAAAAAAAATATATTGATTTTCCATACTCAGTTTTTTTTTTAGTATATTGCATTGGTTATGAGAGGATGGCCACCAAACATTTATGCTATGGTTTATCATTCAAAATTGCATTATGCTTTTTTAAATACTGCCGATTCTCCTCGGTTTGAGAGTCATATCCTCAGCTTAAGAGCCATAATTCCTAACTCAGGCACCGACGACTCAAGCACTCTGATTATTTTCAGCTGTGTACTTGTATTTGTGGTCATGGATCAAAACCGGACAGGAGAAAAGTGATTCAAAATAGTGGCGAAAATGTGGTGGTGTTTGACATTTGGCAATGACAATTTTCGGATTGTGTCACAGGCGAAAATCACCTGCTGTGCTTCATATAAAACATGCGGTCTAATGAGGCCACAAGACGTCTTTATTCGCCATTCGCAACTTACCAGTTGCCAATAACCACTTGCCAGTTCGCGGCACGAGTTGCAAAAGTAATTTTGTGTGTCTGAAATTGAGAAGCATGCGGCGCACATGCACTTCAAGCAGCGCAAAAGCTTAGCCAAGTTACTTCAAGTTGGCCAAGTTTGTGGGTATCAACACGGGTTGCGCTCCTGCCTGGTTAAATGTGTGGCTCATTATGCGCCCGCGAAGGAAAGCAGCTTACAGTTGTTATGTGCGTGTGTGCGTGTGTGTGTGTGTGTATGTGTGTGTGAGTGTGTGTTTCATTCTGTCTGCTCACTCTCTGTCACACACACACACACACAGAGAGAGACACACACACACGTGTCTATAATAAGTGTGGAAATTGCTTTCTATTTGCAATTTTGATGACGATGCCGAAGCAGAAGCAGAAGCAGAAGCTGAAGCAGCGCGTGCCTTTGCCATAAACTAATTATTATAATGTAAATCACACACTCGCACACACGTAGCCGACGAAACGGTAGATGAAGATACCAAAAGTGCTTTTGGGGGAAGCTGCACAGGAAGCTGAACCCGCAATGGAAACTTCATGAAATGGCAACTGGCTTATCCACTCACATAATCATAAGTACAGATGTGCGTGGGAAATGAAAAATGAGAAACACGCATCAGTGCACACACACACACACACACACACACACATATACATATATATTTATATATTCTCGGATTGGATTAGCTGACAAACTTATCGCACTTATTAAAATGGCCAAAAAACCATAACTTCAAGTGATGCACGCAATATTTGGGTGAATTACACATTTGCCAAAGGGGACCCATATTTACTTATACAAAAATTACATTATTTATGTGGCTTGTAATGCTCTTCGAGATAAAGTACTCAAGTGTGAAGCACAAGTTGAGCATTTACCTTTTAATATCAGCGTTTAACCTTAAATTCACATTTAAATTTATTGAAATTGAAATCAAAGCTTTGCTAGAATTATTGAAAAAAAAAAATAAAAAGAATAATTCAATTGACTATGATTCCGTTTATTGTTGGGAGGTCCGTAAAATAATATTTGTATTCTAATGGAGCAGAAAATATACAGTTTACAGCAGAAACAATATAATTTACGAAACAAAAAAAAATAACAAACTACAAAAACATTTGTGGAGTATCTGACTAACAGATGCCCTACAACAGGCACCTTTTGAGGTTGTTAAATTATATATGTGTATATATACTTGATAGGATAGGATTTGTGAAGCTTTCTTTTGTCTGTCTGCACAACAACACGATAACCCTTTTACATATTTTGAATGAGTGCAGTGATATGGTAAACATTAGTCACAAGTTTGACACATCGCCGGGGAAAGCCGCATCCAGAATACGTATGTATATACTTACGTATATATATATATATATGTATATATATATGTCAGTTAAGTTTGCGTGCCATCATCTCATAGTCATCAGCAAGATGTGCAACAGTGGGAAAGTAAGTATGACTGAAACTGTGTCAGCCAGAACGAATGGAACGAATAAAGTTGCAGCCGCCTAATAACTAATGGCATCAGAATTGGATGCTAGTCAGGTAAGGTAAATAGAAAATTAGCTCTGCAACTGTGAAAAATCGCTGGCAAGTGATAAACTTGTGCAATGTAACGACGTCATTGACAGCATTAAAATCAAATACTAAATAACACAAAGAACTGGGTTGCAACAACTGGCAAAACAGATTTTTATTTGCTGATGAGGATGCTCAACTTAATTGTTTCTTTTTTTTTTTTTGCAGCAGCAGCAGCAGCAGCATCAGTTAGGTATAATCAAATTTAAAGTTGTTGCGCTCTTAAGCAGCGAACTTTAAATTAAATTATTTTTATTTTTTATTATTTAAATTTAAAAAGCTCTTAAGCTAGCTCACCCATATATTTTTAAACAAATCTACGACCCTTTCTGTGACCGACACTTGCAATACTCATTTATTCAGTGTATTATTCATGTATTAACTGAAATGACAACGTGTCTAAACACGACCTTGCTACATACACACACCCACACACAGACACACACACACACACGCACGCACATCAGCACACATAGTGGAAAACTTTGTGGAACTTTCGTTGTTTGAACGGTAGGCGTAATTAGAATGAATAAACAATGGTACGCTTAGACAGTTATAAATCGAGTTGCGAACTAGTTTACATCAATTTGGTGAACGTGCAACGTGCAACATATATTATACAATTTACGATGCGCAGTGTGTCCCACATGAATTATTTTACTGTGAAACGATTGGATTATATATACATTCCTAGGCATGTGAAAATGTCAGAATCAAATTAAACTGTTTGTGCGCGTTGCAAGTGCCAGCGAAATGCCACAGAGCTGCCTATGCCTCTATGCAACCATCTGACAGCAATACTTGCAGCAACCTGCCCGCAGTTCCACCAGCCATCCAGCCGGCAACATACTTAGAACAGACCCTTGTCAGCCACAGACCGAGCTCTCAGCTCCCAGCTGCGGACCAGCGCAAGTCAATTGCTTTACCAACTTGACGCAGAGTCGTCCACTTGACTTGCCTCTGTGTCGTGTGCCTCCGTCTGTGGAATTGTCACTGCCACTGCCACTGGCACTGCTACCATTTCTACGGCAACTGCAACTGCATTTGCAGAGCATGCAAAATGGCACACAGTGAAAATACACCAACACTCACAAAAAAAAAAAAAGAATGAAAAAAATACTGGTTTTTGGACAACCATAAATCCTTAGAAAATTGCTAATTCATTGCGATCATCTATATTTTTCAATAAGTATAATACAACTTTTCTAATTTGGAAATCGATCATTAGTGTAACTTAAAAATTATAAATGATTTAAGCTTCACTGCTGACTGAACAGAACTATAAATCTCTCCGTGACGACAAATCCCGAAGGGATTCGAAATATATTGGATTATATAGAAAATAAATAAAAATAATCTTGACTTGGAGCCAGTGAAATTAAGAGTATTTGAGTACCTAAAATCTGATTTATTTTACAATTCTTTCATTTATTTTGACAAAGGAAATATTTGAATTTGCCAAAAGCATACAATAATCATTTAACTTGTAACTTTAATTTAAAATTCCAATTTTTAAAATGTGTGGACTGTTGCTTGCTTAACATTAAAAAAAAAATAAATAAACAAATTGTAAAATGAGTAAAATTGTGCTCATTGCAAAGATGTCGAAGTAAGAATAATATATAATTTCACTAGAAAATGCTATTTTTTTCTGAGTGTACCACATGGACGGACACACACACACACACACACACACACACTGTACACTCTCGGACAGAGTGTTTGTGGCTCGCTAGCTCTTGGTTTCCTAGCTATTTTAAGGAATTTTCTTGACGCTTTTAAAAAGGAAACTCGTCTCGTCAACGCTGCTGCTGCCCGGTTGCCAATAGAGAGTTGAGGCGATGCTATATGAATGTGAATGTGAATGTGAATGTGGGCCCTTAAATGCCACATGTCTTTGACTATTTATAGCGGGCGCTGAGCTGCAAACAATGCGGCGACGTCAAGTGGCCTGACTGGCACTGCTCTCTCCCTCTCCATTTCCCTCTGTTTGGCCCGCTCCCGCTCCTCATACTCCTGCGTCAGCAATGTACACATGCACATCAACATCCCCAAGCAGGCAGGCACATCCATAGTCGAGCTAGCAAACAGCCGCAACCTCGACAACAAAACTTGAGCAAAAGGCTTTGGATTTTGGCATAGCCAGGCTTGCAAAGTGTCAACGCCCACAACAGAACAGGACGAGGGCAACAGGACTTGAAAAGGCGGCTACTGCTATTGCTACTGCTACTGTTATATGTAGCTATTGATGGATGTTGGTCTTGAAAAGCTTTTGTGGTCCCTTTCAAATTAAGTTTGACGTAAGCATCTGCAGCAATTGCTGCTGTCCCCATAGGATCATTGGATCTTTGGCAAAAAGCTGCATTCTTTTTAACAATTTAATTCAATACGTCATTCATAGGTCACAGCTTAAAGTATTCGCTTTTGCTGCCGGTGCTCATTAGTTTAATACTTGTCCCAAGTCCACTTACAAAATTGAAAAGCAGAAATACAAACATACTGCGATCAATTGAAACTTTTATCAATACTTTGTGGTTTGAATAAGAAAAAAATCATTCCCATATCTGCTTTGTGGTACAGCAGCAGAAACGATAAACCACACATTTCAAACGCGAACGAGTCAGAATGCTGTAGTCACTGGTTAGTAGATACAGTGAACGAAACTTTTATGAAATATCATTATTATTATTAAACAAATTCAGCACAAAGACAACATCCGAGTCTATAAGTTAATTGAAATGAAACCCGATTTCTAGCAAGAGATAAGAGTCATATGTAGCAGCCTTGATATATATTTGTACATAATACCCGGGTATATTAAATCCGAAGAGTAGTAAATTATAGTATGCACACTATGTACACATTTTCGAGGTTGGCTTCCATTGAATTTTGCTTTCATTTTCATGGTAATCATCTGAATTTTAATTTTAGAGACATCAACTTTGACACGTGCATCCAAATATGTGTTTTAAATGGATGTAATTATCCTGACTTTTATGCAAATATTGGGCAATTTTTTGTTTTATTTTTGTTTCGTGATTACTTATGAACACCAAAATTATAAATTAATTAACCGAATATGAAAAAAATTGTACATTTTAAACACAAATTATAAGCTATGTTTTTTTGTTATGATATAAATGATTTCTGTTCAAGTCGCAATAGTGGATTGAGAGTGTTGTTTACCGCTTTTGTAATTGGATTTGGAATAGCATAGACAAAGTACAGCAAGCGTTTAAATGTCAGATTGAGTTTTAGTTGGCTAAAGAGTAACTGATAGTCGAACACACTGACTGACGTCAGTGGGAAATGTAATATTGCGAAATGCAAGCGGTCAACATTTGTTCTTTATATATATGTATGTGTATATAAACATATATTTTTTTTTTTTGTATTTGCTTTGAATTATCCGTTGTGCTTCTCTTATCAAATGGAGTCACCCCGTTTGCTAGCGACCCTTTTGGGTTGTTTGTCAGCGCTTTTATTTATTTATGATATGCATACACAAGAAACACAAATGCAGATATACCGACCCAAAGGCGGCTCAATGTGTGTGTGTGTGTGTGTGTGTGTGTGTATGTGTGTGTGTGTGTGACACGGTTTCACTTTCATTGGCGCTTATCAAAATTTGTGCTCGAGAGCGTTGAGCGTTTTGGCTAAACTAAATTCATGTTTGTTGTTGCCGCCGCGTAAGCGCAGTGGCCCAAACAACGACATGGGATATGGCTGTAAATACGGATTTATATTGGTTTACATGTATTTGGAGAGCGTTGCGCTATCAAGCTGCTGGGCTGCATCAAGACGGGAGACTTGAAGTTGGTCATGAATACGGACACGGACATGGACATGGACATTAACATTAACATCAACATCAACGGTCGGTCGGTCGGTCGGTCGCTCGCTCGCTTTCTTACTCGAATTTGGTAATTGCAATTTACATAAATTTTGTTGTCAGCTGTCGGCAACCGGCAATTTGCGCACATTTATAAACATTTTGTTTTCTGTTTTGGCTCTTGCCATTTGCTTTCGTTGCTGTTGTTGTTTCATTCGGCTTTTGCGCTTAAAGAAAAAAGCAAAGCGACGCTATAATTATGGCCAACAACATTATTTATGAGGCTGCTTGATGAGCAACTAAAACTGGCACTCGCCTCAACTGCAGCCGATGTGACTTTAATAAAATAATAAGCAATAATAATAATTGATCATAAGCGACTCTCGATCGAAACTATTCGAAAAATGCAAAAGCAAAAAAAAAAAAATGAAATAAAATGCCTCTAAAGGCAGCTGGCAGCTGGCAAAAGCATAAAATGCAACATCAATTTGCAGTTGCCAAGAATGCGCGCAAGTTCAAAGTGAAAGTCATCAGCAACAACAACCACAACAACAACAGCAACAACAACAACTTGCAACTTGCGACAGTCAACAATCAAGCGGTCATTTCAAAGTAAAATGTGCTTTAAAACATACCAACGAAAAATGCTTCAAGCTCAAGACCAGCTTGAAACTTGCCAAATCGTTTCACAAATTGTACATAACTAATTATGTTCGCATCTAATTTTGTCACGGATGAGACAAACTTTGTTCCCATAAGCTAAAAATATTCTTGATGAGTAAGCATTTTTGTTGTTTTTTTTTTTTAAAACTAGTTTCACCAAATTCGTCTGGCAACTTTGGCTATGTACGCCGATCACTCCAGATAATTAATTTTTCATTAAGAAACAGAAGCAGTTGCCATACTTACAAATGAATATAGTGTATTTTGGACATGATATCGTTATCGTTATCGTTATAAGTTATCGACTTTAGCAAATGATTTTCTATACTCGATGATGTTGTGTGGTTTAGATTAGATATATAGTGGTATAAATCTCTGTAGAATCAAAGATAACTTTTATTTATATTGAAAATTTACAAGTTCTCGTTTTCACACCTATTTTTACTGACTGTGAATGTATATATTTCGGATCGGATTACTATAATTTATACTTTTCATAGAAATTAACAATTTCAAAGCAAATGATGATGCCTATGTGGCTACGATCAGAATAATATATGGTAGCATAAATCTCTGTTGAATCGACGATTACTTTTCCTTATCATATATTCCATTTTGTGATACTGCTTCAAATGCCTAAAGTAATAGAAGTAATTTAAAATCGATAAAATAACAATTAAAATTAAATTGCCATTGATGTGCACTTTTGGATGCCTTGTCAAGTGTTTGGCAATTGAATTTTGTAAACTGCTTTCGAATTGAAGCGCAACGGAAGTTGTGAGTGTGTGTGTCTGTGTGTGCGTGTGTGTGTGTGTGTGTGCGGGTGAGTGCAACTTCCCGTTATTACGTGAACCAATTGCAGCTCAATATCAAACACAAAATGCATCCAAATGTCAAAGCTTTGCGGTTGACAGCATTTTGCTTCATCGCCCTCCTCCTCCTTTCGGGAGGGACTGGCCTCCCCCTCCCCCGCCTCCTCCTCCTCCTCCTACCCCAAGCAGTTGCAGCCGCAGTCGCAGTGCGTGTCGTGTCTTGTTGACTTTTGAGGAAGTCTGCCATACGGCCAAAGACACGCAGTCTGCTGCTCCCACCCAGCCCGATGCAACCGATGCGCCCCAAACTGCAGCTTGAGGATTGTGGCAATGCCCTCTGCCACTGGTTGCTCTGCACATATGGAATTGCAACTGCGACTGCAACGCAGCTTTGGCTTCATCTGTTTGAATTGTTTACGCGTGTTTCTTATTTGTTTGTTATTGTCTTCCCGTCTCCGCCCCGTCTCCCCATCTGAACACCACCCACCCCCTGCATCACTCATTGTTGTTAGCCACAGCGTATGATCTTGTGCATATAATTTTATCATTGGAAAGTGCGCACACACACACACACACACACACACACACAGATAGACACACACACACACAAATGGACACCCACCAGTCACGATGTTTTCCTTACCCCATAACCATCCCCATTATTGTCCCCAGTCCAAACCCAAACATTGTTGTTTCTATGTTTAATATTGAATTTCATTCATGTATGAATTGTCGTTGTTGTTGTTGCTGTTGTTGTTGTTGTGGCTGCTGCTAATGTTGTTAATGTTGATGTTGGTATTTCTCATTGTTGTCTTCTTTCATGTCATACATGCATTTCAATTCCATTTGCATTTTTCTTCCCATTTCGTTTTGCATTTCAATTTTTGAGCTTGTGTTTTTCTTTTTTCCTAAAAATATTATTATTGTTGTTGGCCGGCCATCTGTTAAATGTGTAGTTTTTTGCCTACCGGAAGTCTGTCTAGTCTTTTAAGAACAGTTCAATTATCATCCCAAAAACATAATCCCCAAGTTATTTCAGTAATGTCCATGGAGAAAAACAGGTATGATTTGATTGGGTATTTTATTTTATATTGTAAGTGTATGCGCTGCAATGTTTGATCACATCATCGCTTGGCTTAAGAATCGATCATTGTATATAAATATATATGTATGATCAGCAGCAGCAGCAGCAGCAGCAGCAGCAGCCTCGTTTCACTTAATTAACAGTCATGATCACATTTTGACGCATTTGTTTCACATTTCCGCCAAAACAGACGATGACTGAACACAGCGGCGAACTTAACTCAAACTTAATTGAGTACGAGCCGAGTTCAGCTCGATGCGGCTTTGGCTCTGGCCGAGTAGGGGGGAAGGGCGTTGGGGGCGTGTTCGCCAAAATAATGCCATTAATAGGTTTCGGCAACAGGTTAAGCGACTTAAACAACTCAGCGGGTGAGGGGCGAGGGCAATTCAAATGTGAAATGTCACACGGCAAAATGGTTAAAACAGCAATAAAGTACAATCGAGTGATGACTGTGAACGACAAAACGATACCCTGTACAAAACAAAAACAATAAATAAACAGCATAAATTTGTATATATAGTTTGTGGCGCATATAGATTTTCAGGAGCAGCAAGTTCATACTTGGGCCTTATTGGCCGTTTCTTAGGCCTGTGATTGCCTAAGGGAAATAATATTCACGGAAATAATCACATAATTCCATTTGTGTAAGTATAATTTGATATTAACAATAAAATCGAAATCGAAACTAAGTTAGTGAAAACTCTATTGGAAATATATATTTGGTCAGTTGCGACTGTTCACCGACATGAGAACACGTAACGATTCTATATATCCATGAACATAAATGGATACATGGTATAATAAAAGGGTATTAAGAATAACAACAACAAAATCAAATAACAATAATATATAGTCAGCTAAGCAAACTCGTTTTTAAAGCTATTTAAAGTCGTCAAGTAATACCAAAATACACACACAAACACATATATATATTTATATATACATATACACACACACATAAAGGAATTTATTGATGTATATATATATATATATTTTTTTTGCTAATACGTATTCATTAATGTATTTGCGACACTCAAATTTTGTTGGATTTTGCCGCTGCGCAGAAGCTGTCACAAACAGCATCAGCAACAGAGATAAGCATAAAGAAACGAGGCACATAGTTTGTGTTTATGATTGATTCTTTTGCGCTGGATGAATGCGACATGTGGCAGCCCACGATTGCAACACACGACGACAACATTGCTGGCACGCACAGGCGACAAACTTGACCTTAATTTGGCAATGCCGATGGCGCCGTTGCGACCATTGCGTGTGGCCCAAATGTGTATATATATATGTGTGTGTGTGTGTGTGTGGGCCACTTAACCTTTATGGCTGGCGTGAATATGTTTGTGTGTGTTTGTGCCACCCAGTTGCCTGTCAAGTGCAGCTCCAACTGTAACTGCAACTGCCACCTGTGAACAGTCACCTGCCTACATCTCTAATGCCAACTTCAACACCACCTCCAACTCCGCCCCCTCCCAGCGTTGGAAGTGCGCACAGCGTGTGGCCAACAGGCAAATGCAATAAATGTGTACAGCAAAAGCAACAGCAACAGCAACAGCACCAATAACAACAGCAACAACTATGTAAACAAACCGAATGTGTAACACACAACCTTGAAGTTGTTAAGAGCCTCAGACGAATGCATTGCGCAACTGGCCAACTGGCCTGGCAAATGGCCCAGACGGACAGTCACTAGCGACCAAGTACACAAAAAGAAAATGTTCCATAGAATTATAAAAAAAGACTAGATATTAAAATTGCCGTTGAAACCAAATTTGTTTATTATCAATGTTTTCAAAATCATCAATAAAAAAAGGAAATTAATAATAAACTTTTCTTTTCAGATAAAAAGTATCAGGTAAAATACCAAGAATGTATCAAGTAATTTAAAAAATAAAGATCATCAATTAAAATCCTTTCATACATTTTTTTTTTTTTGTCTGAGTGTAGAATGTTGCTGCTCTAATTTGTAATTTGTAAAAGAATTCAAATCGCTGGCATTAACTATCAGCAGCGATAAAAACAACAGAACCAAAACAAAACGAGGCGCCAGAGTTCTTGATATAAAGCATAGATGAAATATGGAGTAATTAGGTGCTCGAATAGAATTCATGATTTAATCGCTTGCTTTGAGATTCCGCATATAAGGGAATTATATCGGCATGGTGAATCTGTATCTGCATCTGTATCTGTATCTGTTCAGTATCTGTATTTGTATTTGCAACTAGACACGAAGCGGCTCACGAATGCCAACTGCTAACTGCTGTTGCATACTTAACATTCATGAGCAACTCTCGACAGCAATAGCAACAGCAACATCAGCAACATCAACAACATCCACAACAAACAAAAAAAAAAAAAGAAAAAACAGCCGCTTACTTTTCATCAACATCATCAGTTAGCTGTTGACTTTAAAAGTGCCGCCAAGAGGAGGAGGAGGGGACCGGGTAGGAGTTGAAGTTGGAAAGGGGTTGGCATTTCACCAAACATGTCAAATGAGCAATGCAAACGGCACATGTACACACACATATATATATATATATATATATATATATATATATATATATATATATATATATATATATATATATATATATATATATATATATACAGGTGCATATACGCACCTAGTCGTTTTACCATTATTCATTAACAAACAGCAAAAAAAAAAAAAAAAAAAAAACTGGCTAACAGGTGGCTGGAAAAATGCGTGCGTCGATTGCACAAGTTGAACAAATCAAATAAATTGCAGCTGAGCTTTAAATCAAATACAAATACTCACACACACACACACACAGAAAATATAAATATAAATATTGATACATATACAGATAGATTCATGAACATGAAATTAAAATCGTCATACTTTTAGACATTTTGAGATACAAAATCCAAATAGAATTGCACAATCTTTTTAGCGGCCTTTAATTAACAGATTAATTTCTCTCAAATGGGACAAAATCAACAAGCCAATCGAAGCGACAATAAGATACCCTGTTTATAGCAACAACTAATTTTAATTAAACAAAAGTCAGCTGTGTTATATCTTTGCCTTGAATGTAGATTGTAGATTTAATCGTTAAATTCACATAAATAAATATACAATAATGGATTAGCCCCCAAGAACTCACTGAAACTTTCTTACCATGATAACCCACTTGAAAGACTTCTCTCTGGCTAAACGATCGTTGAGGCGCAGTTGGCTGAAACGATGTTTTGTGGACCATCTTCGTCCCTTAACATTTTTTAACACCTTAATTTGTCGCAAAATCCCTTTGGATTTTCGCCGATTCCCAGTTGTCAACGTCGTCTCGGATTCAGACAGATTCGACTTCCAAAATTGTGGATACTTTAAGTCATAACAAAATTATTGGTTGATTTCTATCGAATTTCTATATTTCCCTACAACAATTTCTGTTCTGTTTTCGCTTTCATCACATACATATGCATCAGTGGATGCATTACAGGGTATCAGAAGCCCAGTTGCTTGCTTACACTGGCTGCTCCCGGTGCAAATTGAATTGGTAAGCGGCAATTACAACAGCATCGCGCCAGAGTTGGAACTTGGCGCCAGGAGGGAGTTATCGTTTCAATGTGAAGTCGAAAAACGCAACAGGTTTTCACACTGATTAGCATATTTTTATTTTCCATGCTACTGCAATTGGCCCCCAAATGGACACGCTAAATGTCTGGACAAACCGTTCACAACTCAGCGCAGTTTGCCACAGCTGATGCTCTGGCCTATTGATTATTTAATTATTATGCAATTTGGGGCGCTTAGTGTAAAAAGTGTATGGGGCTGGGCTCCCTACCAGCTCACCAGCTCACCAGCTCACCAGCTGACCAGCTGTAGCAAGTAGGGAGCCGATTAGCTCAGAGCTCATTAATAATTCATGGCTGGGCGGGCGCCCACGCAATCTTCAGACAGCTTCATTAGTTGGCCCGGTGCGTTTGTTAATGAAAATGCAAATGCGACATTTTCCACATCGTTAAAATCTGCCTGATCGGTTTCTCTGCACCGCCGCCAGCTTTCGGCGCGCATGACACAATTTGTTAGTCTAGTCTCCAGGAATGGGGAGTGAGGAGGCGATGATTAACTGTGTGCACACTCGGTCGTTGTGCCTACATATGTATATATATATATATATATATATATATAAATTCCGTCCTATGCTCGATGCTCTCCACTGCACAGACGCACAAATTATCATAATATCCAGTGTCAACTGGGCCCAGCATCATGATAAAGCATACACATTAACGGCATGCCCAGCATAACTAGCATACCCTTAGCGGTATTCGATACGGCAAATGCAATCCAAGAAACGATTTGAATTTGATATGCAACGAAATCGGAAATAACTATTACGTATAACAGCAAACAGATATAAAAAAAAGTTTAATATGTGAGTGGATGTAAGTTAACGAAAGTGCTGGCGCTAAAACAACATATTTGAATAAGTCTAAAAATATTTGTAATTAAAGCAAAAATTATTGCTTTTATGGCCTGATTCCACTATCAAAATGTGAAAATGATAAAGGCCCTTAAAGTCAAATATTCCAATTATTAACGTTAAACTTGCCGAATCGTTAGAAATCAAACATTACGCCAAAGTAATTATGCACTGCAAATAATGACGCACTGTATCGAAAAGAGCTGGCGAATATTGTTGAAACAATAAGCACTTAAGGGCCAATTCCGCTGACAGATCTTTAAAGTGGAATCGGACGAGCGTACTTCAAGAGCTGGTGGGCTTACATATATCTTATAGTCTTTTGAGGTGTTTAATTGTTTGTTTGTTTGTTTGTTTGTTTGTTTGCTTACCTTATCAACTTACAACGCTCAACATTTGTGGGGCACTAAGCGACCTATTTGCTATGCCCGCGGCGGCCTCTTTTCTGTGCCACAACAATAGAAAAAGCGGCAACGTCTTAAAATAACTAATTGGTTGAAGTCTGTAATTGTCTTGACATTTTGGTATTTGAAAGAAAATAAATAAATTGGAGGCCATTGCCAGTCGCATTACTCATACGCCACTTTGGCCAGCATTTACATATATATTATTTATATGTACATATGTATTTCTGTTACTCGATTGAATCAATATCGGACTAGCTGTCTGTTTTTTTTATTTTTTTTTTATCTATACAATGACAATGACAATGCAATCGTTGGCTGATCACTGGTGTAGGTACCCTTTTCGTCTAATTGGTCCCATTATAATAGCAACCCAATTTTTCAGTGATTAAGTTCTAACGTATTTCCAGCGATTGACTCCCCACCGAGAGCGATAGCAGCAACAGCAACAAGGCAACAACAACAACAGCAACAGCAACAGCAGCAAGGCAACTCTTCTTCGTTTTTTTTTTTTTTTTGGCTGATGTGGGCCACATTTCGACTTACTTTGTAAAATGCAAAATGATTTCATATTAGGTTTAATATAGCATTATATAAGTATGTATGTGTGCTGGGGACCCATTCGCCAAGGGCTGTTGTAATTTTAGAAAATTATTTCAAAGCCCCTTTAGACGAACAAGATTATTTGCCTTCGACTGGCTCCCCACCGAATGCGGCAAATGCATAAGCAAAAGCAAAAGCAAAAGCAAAAGCAAGAAGAAGAAGATGAAGCGAAAAAAGCAAAGAATTTTATTATTATTAAATAAAGGCAATGGGGGTACAAAAGAATCCTTTAAGCTGTTCAGCTGTGTGCAGATTCAGTTTCTGGTTCATAATAAAAGGTAAATTTAGCCGGGCCAGTAAGGGCATCTACGCGGCGGGTGGTATGGGGGTGGTGTGGGGGGTGGTGGCCAAACAAACCTAAAGTCCTAGCTGAAGGCGGTTAATCTTACAAAATGAATTTGCTGCTGCCTCGTTGTTGGCAGTTGGCAGTTGGCAGCTGGCAGTTGCTAGTTGGCCGTAATTTGGTCGCATTTAAAATGTGCTCGTAATTTACAGCACATTCTTCGAGCGGAGCGACAAGCAATTAAAACATTGTGCCAAACGCGCCCACAAAATGTTTTGACAGCCAAGCGACAAGCAACACAGACGACAAATGACAAAATGACGATAGGCAAACATTGAGGAATACAAGGTACGAGGTATTCCAAGTTGAAAACCCAAAAGCCAAATAGACCATGACGACAAGCGTTGTTTCGTTGTTGTTGTTATTGTTGTTGTTGCTGTTGTTGCAAAGGAAACTTACATTTGGGTGTGTTCTGTTCTTCTGTGCTGTTGTTCTGCTCCTCACTCATGAGACAATAAAAAAAAAAATAAAAATAAATAAATAAAAAATAAACAACAATATTGTATTGTATAGTCAAACGCAACGTGCGGCGCGGCCGTTAACTAAAACTTATCCATGTATGCTGCGTGTGCGCATGTACTTAGATAAACAGGGGCAGGGCAGGGCAGGGGCAGTGGCAGGGGCAGGGGCAGGGGACGAGGCCGGGGCCGGGGCAGGGGTAGGCATGTGTGTCACACAATGAACAGCAGCAACAGCTGAAACGCAGTCAGCACCGTAGCGACATTCATTTGGCTACATGGTGGCGCATATCACATTTCAAATGTGCAAACATTTAAACGTGCCAAACGGCACGGGAGGCATGTCTGGTCACAGACATACACAGAGACGGAGACGGAGACGTAGCCGGAGTTGTTGCTTTTGCTGCCGGAAGGTTGGCAAAGACAGGCCTGACGCAGGTGCGTGCTGCACTTTTAACACAGCTCGGCTAGCTGCGTTCTTTTCTTCTGTTCCCATTTTCGCTTTTATTTCTGTCATTGCTAAGGTTGGGGCCAAAAAAAAGAGAAAGAAAAAAATCTGATTTGTATGCAACAAGTGGTAAACACGTTGCATATGGGACCTAATTAAGATACGAGTGGTTCTATTCATTTAGAATGCTCACAATCAGTGAATGGGTTTGGCTGTTGTTGGTTTTGTTGTTCTTATTGTTGTTGTTGTTGTTGTTATGTTTATTCAGCTCAATCGCAATGGTTTCGTTTGAATGCACTCGACATTGACTCACCTGAAAAGAGATGGAAGGAAACACAAAATTTGAGGTTAGTTTTAATGCAAACTTATGGAGACCACTTATACATATAATATATGCAACAAAGTAATACGCTTGAACATCAAATTATCAAATACATATTTCCGACAAATTAACAAATATTTTCCATTGTGACAGAAGCTTACGAATTGTCGATACGCTTCAATGGATCGTTTATCTTAAGAGACTTAAGCGTAATAGTCCAAAGTAGTCAATAAGCTGCGATTCAACAATCCAAACGGCAAAAGTATGTTCATTAAAAGGTTATTTATGATATTGTCAACATAAAAAATAAAACATTTTTCAATGTTGTACATTTATTTGTAGATATTATATATTTATCAGATTTTTATCATTAAATATTAACCATAAGTTTCTTTGTTACTTTAATTTATTATTTCAGCCAAACACATTTTGGGTCAATTTAATATGATAATGTTTAAGCTCGTAATGTTTTTATTTTTATATTTTTTATTATTGCTCGTTTGACAAGCAATATTTGACTATTTTATATGCAAATATGTTGCAGTCGGGCATAGCCGACTGTACAATACGCTTGATATCGATGATATCGAAAAAGAACTGGGCGTCAGCAACACATTAAATGGAAATGGGCGTAGCCAAACATGTTCCTAGTAAGCTACCTGCCACTTTGGTAACTTTAGTACGGGGAGATATGGGCTTTTGCCGCTTTTGGAGGCGGTGGTTGTTGCTTACAATATGTCTTTTAAATTTGATGCCTCTAGCTTTTCAGGCATATTGATTTTGCCAACAATCTAGCAAACAAATTTGGTGACTGTAGCTTTAAATTGGTGGGAGATATGTGGTTTTATCGATTTGCAATTATCGATTTATCGACGATTTACCAATCAATTTGTCTGTAGCAGGCTCAGGCAAGTACATGTTCCAAGTTTCAGGTTTCTAGCTTTAAGGTTGTCGAAAAACAGTACAAAACCAATATACTCTGGCACCTTCCGTCCAAATCGTTTAATTTTTGTCAAAAACCGATGACGTCTGTAAAAGACTGGTCTCAAAGACTGAATACTGAAATCGCTGTGTAAATTCACCTTGATAAGTCGGAAGCAAAAGCAAGTTTCCCCGTTATGCGCTGATATCATTGTCTATCGCTTAGTCGAACTGAGAGCAGTAAGGCATTGATGTGTCTGATGTGTGTGGCGGCTGCTGCAATTCCTATTCGAATTTCTAATTATGAAGCTGTATCAGGTGGATGTGGGCGCTAACGCCCACACTCCATATACAACAAAGGCAACAACAAAAATAATCAATGAAAAGCAACCAAAATGCCGACAAACGAAAGCGAAAATTGCCGTTGCTGGTTTCGGTTTTTTTTTTTATTTTTAAGGTAAGATAAATTTGCAGTCGCTGCCGGCTTAGATTTGAGGAGCTGCGTCAGCTTCGATGTCAGCGCCATTGTTTGTGTCTAAGGCGCTTAAAATATTTCACGCTTTTCTTTGCCCCGTGGGCGACATGCAAATTGAATGCGAGACAAAGCTATTAAGCATGCACCACACACAACAGCACACAAATAGTTGTTTTTGGTAGCGACTGCGAGGACAGCTTAGAGAGTTATACCAAAAAAAAAACAAAAAAAAAAACAGAGCTGGCATCGCTGCAGAATACATGCACTTGTAGATCGGAGCTATCTGCTAGCTTCTATTATTATTATATATTCTTATTATGAATTACTATAGATTATTATAAATTATTCCTATAAAATATTTAATATTTATAAATTGAATATTAATATTATATTCTAATACGTTTTAAATTGTAAGATTGTATTTAAATCATTGTATTTTCAGGTTTTCTGTTTTACGACTGAATATTCCACATTTGTGTATTTAGATTGTATGTCTGTCTACGCCTATCTTAATCACACAACTTAAAGCTCATCTTTTGACAGATTATTTCTACAGCAGCTATATGATATAGTAGTCCGATCCGGACATACAACGTTTTCTGAGTGAACACAGAAAATGTACTTCTGCATGCCAACTATGTTGTACCCTTTTCACACCGGATTAATAAATTTCGCAATTTTGGTTATTCCTAGATTTTGAAGTATACATATGCATATATATAATTTTTTATAAACATATCTAAATATATAATGCTCAGCTATGAGTCCATTTTTATCAATTTTTATGTCTTATACTTGCAGCTTTATATTTTTTGTAAATTGACCAATTGTCAGATTTTAATATAAGTTGTAAGATTCAATTGGCTTGTGCGGAGACACAGCTTTGAAACCGTCTAATGAAAATATTGAATGACCCTCGCTATATGGCATATACATAAAACATTGAATGACATGTGCATGTTTCAACAGTTTCCGTTAATGTTTACCTATTTGATATGTGCCTACAATTTATAACTCCCTTTTGAGTGCCTGTATGCGGAGGGATGGCGTCATAATCGGCCAACTGACTTCGCAGCGCAGAAACCCAATAGATATTTGTACAAAAAAATAAAAAATAAAAAAACAGTAAAAAAAAGCCTACAACACATTGACAAATTTGCATTTTTAATATTTGTATAGATGTGGAGTTGCAGTTGCATTCAGATTTGCATTCGAAATCATATCCAGCCGGGGACCCATTAAACAAACGTAAAATTTAATTATAAATTGCCCATAAGTTGTCGTAAAGAATTAATTAAATACATGATATAAATAATGTTTTGCATGCTCAACACTCCCACGACAAAACGCCCCCGACTTTGACATTGAAGTTGCCACAGCAATAAAAAATAATAAAATAAAAGCAAGAGTGTGCACACACACACACACACACACATATATATATATATATATATATATATATATACATATACACAAAAAACATGCTCCACACTGATTCGATGCTTGTAGAATGGCTTTGAATATCGTTTATCGAGACGACAACGGCGACAGATTCGTGATGACAGATTGCGCCATTCGTGTAGTCAACAGCCTTAACACGCTGCTATCGATGGAACAACACAACACAACACAACACAGCCTCAATTGCCTCATGTCTCATGTCGCATGTCTGAGTGTCATTGCCAGGAAATATTCGAACTTGACTGCAACCGTTGCCAGCAACGCCATTTACTAATATCGCTCTATTAATAATCTAGAAGGGAATTTCTAGTTACTTGAAAACTTTACAACTTCAAATGTATATCATGATTTCATATACAGAAACATTCTAAAAATGTATCTGCATCAATTTTAGATGCAGAATTGAATTCAGAACAAATCATGAGCCAAATGGAGTTGAGCTTCAATATAACAGCCTGATTATCCTGATTATCTGCATTTTTTATACTCTGGAATATATACAGAATATAATGTTGTTCCCTGCAAATTTTATCATAAGGGATATGTGGCGAATGTTAGAAATTCGCCTCGAGTAATTCGAGAAGATTTATTAAATTTCGTATCGCTTTTATGAATGGTATGGAAAAATCTATGCCACAAAGAGTTGATAGTTCAAGGAAGATATGCGCTTCTTTTAAAATACAGTTAAATTTAATGTGTTGATTATAATTTATTTCACTTTGATGCTGAAGGAAAAATAGGAAAACTGAAATCCTTTCTCATTTTAAATTTATTTTTGTTATTTATTGGGTTGTTTGCAGAAAAGTCTCTTAGCCTGTCTGGTATTTTAATTAATTGTTTTATTAGTCATTTCGCAAAGATAAAAATAAAATAGACCAATAAGCTGTTTATTTCAATCAAAACGATAATTTTGATGACAACGATTGCATAAAATTTTGGCCATATTGAAATACGTGTAGAGACAAGGTATATATTGACTCAACTGTAGATGCTGATCTATATTGTTGCTCTAAGTCATTTTTTGTGTTCATTACTTTGCTTGATGTTTAAATCGGCAAATTTAATTGTATACATAGCAAATTTTGTGCCTAAAGCAAAACAACAAGAAACAGGTCAATTCGGTTAGTCAAATAATTTCACCTGAAACTTTCTTAAAGTTAGATACATTAAATTTTATGGGATTAATTGGGGTGGGAATAGGGGAATTGTAATTGGATGCGCCTCAAATTCAGGCACTAATAACAATTATACAAATTGTACCAGACCGAGAACAAAAGCAAGACGCTGAGAATATAATAAGTTCCCCCGCACCCCCTTCCCTTCTCTCACACTCTTTCTCTAAAAACAGCCATATTCGAATGAAATTGAAGCTAAGCAGCTACTAAGGCCGCAAGTTGAAAGTGAATTTGAATTTGGAAGCGTTTACACAGCCAGCGACAGCAAATTAAATGCTCATTAGCATATTCTAAGGAGCCGAGAGGGAGAGAGTCAGATAGAGAGAGTCAGACAGATAGACAGACAGACAGACAGACAGATGCGGCCACGCACGATTTCACAAGAGGGAGAGACTCCCTTGTCTGGTTGGTTGGCTGGCAGGAAGTCGATTCCGGTTGCGATGACGACGCATCGTCCGCACTGAGCGAGGCAAAAGCCGAGACAGAGGGAGAGCGAGAAAGAGAGGGAGAGAGAGAGAGAGAGAGAGGAAGAACATTAGGTTGAAGCTGACAACAACAAAAATAACAACAATGGTTTGAAGCCGCCTCAAAGCGGTATAGCTTAACTGTTAGCTGAGCGGCGGGTTTTGGGGGGATCTCTGCTTTTGGGACAGGCGAAATAAATTAATTTGCTTTACTTTACGTTATATTTATGCCCACCACCCACCGCCGCCCCCCTAGCGGGCTCACAACTTGGCTTCGCTGTGTAGCACATTGTTTGGCATATTTTGTCGTTGGCTCCATTGCTCCACAGCTCCTCGGCAGCGGAGTTCTGGCCAGGGACTTGAAGTTCTTTTGCGGTACCGTTGCGTGTCATTCAATTTACATTAATTTAGCTGATGTTCCACTCGCGGCTCAAGCCCCAGCTTTTGGCAGTGTGGTGTGCTCCTGTCAATTTGATTAGCCAGCGGGACATGGGACGGAGTGGGAGAGCGAGCGAGATAGATAGCAATAGCAACAGATAGATGACAGTCAGGCAGTCAGGGCGACAGGCCGACAGTAAAGGGCAGTTTGTCAATCAATCAATGGGTAAGCGTGACCCGTGTACGCCCACCCAATTTTACCCGAACGCTGTCCAAACACTTCAAAGGTGTCTTAGAATTCGGGTGTCGGGATGAGGAATGCAGGTCTCTATGGCAACTTTTGGTCTCAGTCTTGATAATGTCACAGTGGGCTCAATGGACCTCCAACCACAAAATAGTGCGTTGAACGCACCAAGTAAGCCAAGCAGTCAGCACTAACTGACTGACTGACTGACTGGCGATTCAAGCGAACTCAACCAATTCGAGAGAATCGCGATTTCGTCGATGAACTGCGGCGGCAACAGTGAGTCAGTGAGTCACATTGGGTAACGGGAATGGGCAAAAGGTTAACGAAAGTGTGTGAGAAAAGAACCGCAAGCAGCCACAGCCACTCATAAATTGCACAAGTCAGCCAAAAGATACAATTGTATCTGCTGCTGCCTGCGATAAAATGTTCTTCCATTGATTATCATGCTTCAAAGAGATTTTTTATTGGCTCGTGTGAAGTTTGCGCTGAGGTCGATTTTCTTTTGAGGTTTTCAACGCACTTTTTGCTAGGCTTTTGCTTTCGCTGTTTTTTATTCACCTATGTACATATGTATATTTTATGACGACTTTTTTTTTTTTTTTATAATTTTGCACTCTTGTTCGCGTTGTTGTTTACTCGAGTTTACCAAAATGTTGGATTTTATTTCTTTGTCGCTTGGCGACGGGCACATATTTAAGTCAAGGACGTGACTTTTATATCAAGTTTTGCCCTTCGCCACTGCACACAGCTTGCGGCGACTGCGCTGCCAACGCAGATGTTGGGTCCGATGACTGATATTTTATTATTATTTTTTTTTTGTTAGCCTCATCTTTCTGTGGTAACGCTGTTACAGTTAAAGCAACAACTAGAACAACAACAGCAACAGTTTGTGGCCATTAAACAAATATGTCTTTGATTTTGGCCAAGTAATTGGCTATGTTTGTCACGCTGCGCAGGATAACAGCAACCTGAACAGCAATAACAGCATCTTAACTGGTCTTTGCTATTTGATTATGTATTAGAGGCGGCCTGGTCTTGAATACATAAATACTAATGTGCCACAAAAAAAAAAAAAAACGTAAAAGAAAAAGAAAAGTTTACCACCGTGGCCATATGAAAATCATTTTCTTGACGCATAACACGCTCTCCGGATTTTGAACTCGTAATTGAGATTCATTAGATATTCATCAATTAAATATATATAATTGTTCAATCGTCTTTGCGACCTCCTTAACTGAACCATAAAATAGACCAAACTGAATCGCTGTTATAAGCAAGATAATTGCTAATTTGAATATGGATGGTGATGGTGAATGTAAATATGAATGGTTTGAATCGTTGAATGAATGTTAATATTAATTGAAATGTGCTAGTAAGTGCAATTCACTCCTGGGTTGGTCAGTCTGTTCAATTTGGGGCTGGGCCCTGGGCCGGCAGGTGTGCCAATTGCCAATTGCCAATTTCCAATTACACATTTACTGTTGGCCCCGCTCAAATGCATTTGCCAGCAGCCAAGCAAACTGAGCCACCATAAAACAAATGCTAAATTAAAATTCGAAAAAAAAGAAACACAAAAAAAAAACGTTGTCAAATGTTTCGCACACAATGAAATTAGTCAACACTGTTATCCACCATGCTGCGACCAGTGTTTGGTTAGTGGGTAAAGTAAAGTGTTGAACATTTGGGACCACTGGAAAGGTGTTGGCCTCATAGCTGGCGCATGCTAATTCGGCATCCATTGATATTAGATGGAGTTGGTCAACATTGAGCGACAACAATAACAGCAACGAAAGATGTCCAAAAATTGCCCGCTTAGCCTTGGCTACCGATCAACACAACCAGATTCCATTTTAGGAACTGACCTGGTCACATGTGTCATCAAACTAATTTCCTGCTTGCGATGACTGATTGACGGTCGACTTGTAAAAACTCAGTTTTTTATAACAGTTTTCCTTTATGAAATTTTCAGCGGGCTGACAAAAAGTTGTTTTCGTTTGGCAACTTTAATCTTTTTACAACACAATAAAGATGCTCAAACATATTGATGATGTGGCAACTACATTAAATTTTTTTTTATAAAATACAATACTAATTGCATCCCATTAAAATTAGATTATTTTTATCAACTTATCGTCTTAAGAATGTCAACTTTAAGTTTGAGAAAACAGTTGCTGACAATGCTAGATGATTTGTATTAATAAATTACTCGTTTATAAATCGAATTAATTAATTCTGGAATATTTTCAAGAGTTACATTACGCTCCGCTTTTTCACTTGGCCATTAAGTTGTCTTTCCAATAAATTCCAACTTAGACCCACGCCTGATGGCCATGCAATATCCAAAATGCTGGCCCCGTCAGCCTCGATTACGAATGCCCAAAACTCAACTCGAACAGCAACAGCAGTTGCAGTTGGGCCGTTAAAGTATTTCAATTTCCATAAATGTGCATTGTGTGACTTGAAAAGACAGCAGCAGACTAATACCCGGCCTGGATAGGGATGGCACAGACACCGGGAAGTAAGATATCCTGTTTGCTAATTGAACAGCGCTGTACAAAAAATGTCAAATTATGCAGGTCAACTTGGGCAGTGAGTTAATCGATTAAAGAAACTTTCTCAATGCAGTTCTAGACTCAATTTGGCAGCAGCAAGGAAAAACTCTATTAGATAGAGATGTAAATAACTGAGAAATACTAGCTTATGCTTCTTCCGAGTGAAAAGCAATCAAGTGTCAAATGGGTTATCTTTCTACGACCATGCCTATCTCATAAAGCGATCAGCGTCAAGCGGAGAATTGGATGCATATGGGAGCTTGTAGCTGATCAAAGATGGCCAACGCGACGATTGCAAAGTTGTCGCGGATCGCATCAAGATCTTGCTCACCCAGAGCGAACTTTAAAAGGGAACAAGCACACAATAAACTGACTGTCGACAATAAAAAAAAAAAAACAAGAACATAAAGAGCAACAACAATGCTAGTCACTCGTCCCCAAGCTGAACGTTCAGCATTCAAGGTTAATTGTGCAATAACTTATGAAATTTATGAAATGGCAACACAAACAAAGCATCCAATTTACATACGACCAGCTGATAATTCAAACATACATATATATTTCTATATATATACATTTGTGCCGTGTACTTATTTCGAGAATACAATCGAGTGGGGAAGGGGCACACTCTGCAGTGCCACAGCGAAATAATTAAGAACGACTCTAAGCGGATTGTTCATAAACATTATATTAAGTCATTAAATACGAAAATACATATGTATGTCTGTATACATATGTATATATATATACATATACATATACATATACTCATATATTCATGTCATCATTACTAGCATCAGCATGCATATTAGATGCTGTACAAATATAAACAGAGTGCCTATTATTCTGACCTTTGCTATTCACTTATTTTAATGACTCCTATCAAAGACAATGCAATTAAATCATAGAAGTTATTACCAAGCTACTAATGACGTTTAACAGCTTCTCTGTCTGATTGCGGTATTTTTTAGGTTGCGTCAATCCTTGCACTAAATATTGAATTCTTTTTTATTTTAATTCCCCAGATTTATTTAATTTTTGTTTTCATTTTAATTTAATCATGCACTTCTTATCTCTTTATTTCACCATGTAATTTTAAACTCATATTTCCTTAATAGCTTTCTTAAATTTTGTAAAATGCTTTTAGTCCACATTATATAAATAAATAAAAAGTTCTTAACTTTTTGGTTCAAATGGAAAAGAAATGTTCCCAAATATTAAGTTAGTTAGGAAAGTTTGTTTAACTGTTTAATTAAGTTGCGAAACAATTAGATGAACTAAGTGATTGGTTTGGCGAAGCAGGGCTAATCGACTGTGCAGCTTAATGAATGGCACTCACTTATGGCTGCCACAATTGAAAAACTGGCAAATGCTGTGCACATTACTTAAAAAGCCATCACCTTATGGTTATTTTGTTTTTGTTTTTTTTTTTTATTTTTATTGGCAACCGTTTATGACTAAACGCAAATGTATAAAAACTTAAGCACGTACAACAACATCATGCCGAAATACTAATATACTCGTATTGAGAGCAAAATCTACACAAAGTATGAAAATATGACACCGAACTGTTGGAGCAATTAAATTTAATGATTCAAATGAAAAGCAAGCTAAATAATCGTAAATTGAATTTGGCAAAAAAAAAAAAACAAATGGTAAACAAAACGCAAACGGTTTAAAGACTTGCCAATTGAGCGAGTTTAAAATCTATTGAAATCCAAATGCTGAACTCTCGACCCACACACGCGAGTAAACACATAAACGGCGCAGTTTTCGCACCATTTAAAAGAGAATCAACATCAACAGAAACCACAACAGAAACCACAACAACAACAGCAGCAGCAGCAATAACAGAAATAATACTAAGAACAATAATTGGATAAACTTCCGGAATTGAAATCCGTTTGTGGCTGTTTGGCTAAAAACAGATGGCAACAAACTTGAAAAGTTCAAGGCAAGAAACTGCGACGAACACTGATTTTTCACAAAAATTCATCTGAAGCGATGAGAAAGCTTCGGTCAACTGGTGAAGTGACGCCAAAAGTGCTGTTGCTGGTACACCCGACTACACCCTGAGCAGAGGCAGAGATGCCATTACGGACACGGATGCTGGGTTCATGGCATGGCAAACGCCCAATTGGCTCGGAGGTGGAGAGACGAGCCACTCGAGAGATGACATCCGATCGTTTGCGACTGCCGATTGCCGATGCCGATTAGCGATTGGCGATTTGGTGGGGCCAACAAACTCAGCCATAGCTGCATATATGCCTGATGCCCATCAAATAAAACAATTCGCCAGTGCAAATAAATAAAATAAATAAATAGGCTAATTTTGAACCCATCTAATGTAATGTGTTCATTTAAATTAGTTCCCCCCCATTGTGTGAGGATATCCAAAGCAAAAAGCCTCTTTATTTTCAAGTTTCATCTCTAAATAAAAGCCAATTCAAAAAATAGAAACAAGTAAATAAATAAAACAAATACTTAAATACAAAGTCGAAAATATCTGCCTGGATCGGTTACAGTTTTTGAAAATATAATATAGCGTTTAAGCGGACGTTAATCAAATATTGCAATCTGTTTTAATAACAAGAAATTCATAAAAATAACAATTTAAATTAAACAAATAACAAATATAATTTGCAAACTATAAAAATGTTTTAAACTATTCAATTTGCACAGCAGGGCATGCAAAAGTCGCCCAATCACGATTGCTATTATTTATACGTTGAACTTGTTGGAATTGTCTGTTGTTGATGTCGCTGTCTTGCTTGACAAATTATGAACACGTTTCTGTATTTAAATAATGATTTCGCATAGTGGTTGTTGTTTGTCTTTGGATTATTGGTGCGTCGAGCTGCTGCTGATAAGATCGATTGCTGATGTCGCCGATGACGACACAAACACAAAACCTTCAATCTGTCACACTCAGACATACACTCTCTCGGAGGAAAGGAGGCAGAATGGTGGGGGGGCTGAGCGTTGCCATTGAAGAGCATTTTGTCAGTGCGTTCAACAGTTTGTTAGCCAGGTTCATGGCACAGCCACATGGGCCAAATTTAGATGCGAATACGCGATTATGTAGTAGGTTGTGATCAGCGTTTAGTGGTCAGCAGTTGGCTACCTCTGACTCGTCTATTAATGTTGCTGGCCAACATCGTTGCCACAGTGCAATGAACTATTTTGGCAGCTCCTTTGAGTTGAAAAGTCGAAATGTTCGACGGCAAACGCGATGCACAAGATTATAATTACAACCAGCAATTCAAATTGGGCTTTGACATGGCTAAACGGGCCAACGTGTGTGTGTGTGTGTGTGTGTGTGTGTGTGTGTGTAGGTTGTGGCAAGAGTGCTGTATACCCAGCTGAGTGTGCGGCCACACACAGAGCTCTGATCGCTGATCACAGATCACAGATCACAGATCACAGTTCGCACAGTTAACACTTGGCGGTGGTTGAACGAGCGGGCGAGTGGTCAACAGGTTGATTGACCAGCAGCCGCGCCATTAATTGTATTTGTGTTTGTATCTGAATCTTTGGCTTATGAATCGCCGAGCAATTTTTCTGATTAAGTAAAAGTGAAAGGCAATTGTCGATTGAATATACTTTGACCGGCAACAGTTTTTATTTTTATTTTTGTTTTCTGTTTCTGTGTTGGTGGCTTGCTGGCATTGTTATATTGGACTGTGACCCACTGCGGTTGAGCTAGGTCACAATCCTACATATGTATATGACCTGAAGCTTAGCAAATCGCCTTAAAATTCAAATAGCCAAACAAAAAATTTCTTGGTTGACAAAAACATTTGCTAAAAGTTGATTCGTTTGCTTTTAATTGACAATCCCTAAACTGTCTTATATAGTTTAATTATGTTCTCTTCCTAAAGTTACTTGTAATTTTTGTAATCAAATTAAACTTAATTTTTATAAATAATTTTTAATTTCAAAAATTTTAAATTTTGTATCGTCTTTTTATAATTGAAATATGTGATTTCTTGGCTCCAAGTGCACTTTTTTATTTTATTTGTATGATATACACTCAATATATTGGGCAAAATGATCTCTGCTGGTAAAAGTTAACAAAGGCAAGCCACAATGAAGTATTTTTACAAGACAATTTTCAGTCAAAAATCAACGTGAAAATTGACTAGATTTCCTAAATTCGAAAGCAAACTTTTTACTTGAGTCAAGTCAGCCCGTTTTGGCATAATTAAAATAAAGACCCAAAAATAAAGCAGTCAATAGATGGATGAGCACAGAAAAAGACCAGCCGGCGAAACAGTCAGTCAGTCATTCAGTCAGTCAGTCAGTCATTCAGTCAAAACAGTCAGCCTGTCAGATCTGTGTCGCTGTGTCTTGTTGCATCTGTATAGAGAAGAGGATGACTCAACCGTATGATTTTTGTGAGATACTTTTAGCTTGCCATGTTCTGCCGAATGCCATTACATACATATACACATACACAGAGAGACACCAGGACGGACAGAAAGACTGACAGAGAAATGCTAAGCACAGCCGCCACAATGAGTCACTTGGCGAATGGTAAACAGCAAACGAAATGCGATGCAACGCAGTTAGTTTTGGCAGCCGCAGATAGAGATAGAGATAGTGGCAGGGACAGGGACAGGGACGGGGAAAGAGACAAATGCATGCCATGTATATATATATATATATATGGCATATGGCAGATACAGTTGTTGTTTATATACATATACATCAAGTTCTCTCGCTTCATGACTCACACAGAGCAACGAGGGGGTCAACAGATTATTGACCAGCCGATTGATGTTGGCCCCTTCCGCTTCCCTGCCGAGCAAAGATGTTGCATAATGGCTTGGCTTATATATATATATATATATATTCAGCATAAATATATATATAAATATATATCATATAGTTTACGATGCTTACCTGCAACGAGAAGAACAGAAGGAGAAGCAAGTGTTAATTAGCCGTCATATTTCAACATAATTTTTTCGCTATTCAAGGCACATTTCTTTCAGGACACGTTGCTCGTTCTCAAGGAAACGAACAGCGAACACATATAAAACGCCCTTTGAGATACATGGCTGGTGTTTGCAGTGGCAACGTTATTCTAATTGGGTTTTCGCTTTCGTAGAAAGTAAAAGTAAAAGGCGCAATAAGTTGCGTATGGGCGTGGAGCCAATCGTTACCAAAGCCCAATGCCCAATGCCCAATGCCCATTGCCCATTGCACATTGAAAAGTGAAAATCGTTCGAAAAACGAAATTCAAATTGAAATACAAAATGCGAATGGTATTACAACAAGGCGGCAACACAGACTGCGACCAACTAATTGCTAGACACCGACTTAGTCGGCGACTTAGTCACTACTAGAGGAGTCGCCAAGCAGAAGTGGGCGGAATGGGTTAATAACTCAGTTGAAAGAAAAGAGAAAAGAGCAAATGCTCGTAAAAATAGAAATAGAAATGGACGCGACTACACAATGACAATGGAAATAAAAATGAAAATGAAAATAGGGAAATGGTAAGAGGCAAAAGCAAAACAAAACAAAGCCGAACCAACCAAACCAATCGAAATGAAAAAAAACCAAACCAAACCAAAAATGAGGCCGACACGTAAATTACAAATCAATAGACAATACAATATGCATATGGCCAAGTGTTGTCCATTTGGCCAGAAGAGAGAACCAGCCGTTCAAATCATACAAATAGACGAGCAAATCGAAGTTCTTGCTGTGGGCCAATACCAAACTCTAATCTGACTCACTACCGACTTGCCGGCAGGCAGGCAATGAACCTCAGACGTGGAATGAACACCTCCCCGTCTGGGAATATAAATGAAAATGAAAATGAGTTGTCGCTGTTGTTGTTCGGCTCAAGAGTTTTCCTGGTAAATTGCAGCAGAAGTGCCCAAATCCAAATGCCAGCGACAACCACTTTGATGATGATAATGATGATGATGATGATGATGATGACGACGATGAGCCAGCAAGTTGAAATAGTAAAGAGACAGAGCAGAGCAAAAGAAGGGAAACAGCACCAGCAAATCTTGTGCAACAATTTCATGTGTCAACAGCAAACAACTGCTCAGCAAATCCAGAAAACTGACGTTGACAATGACAAGTTAGAATGATCCAGTCGAGTGTGCTCGACTAGCAAATACCCTCAGCACAGCTGTTAAATTGTATAGTATGCTCAAATCTGATAATATGCTTTCGTTCATCAAATCGGCGTTTTTAAGTTTAATTTCACAATACTAAATAAATAAAGTTGAACTGCATTTGGTGGTGTATACAAGAACGAATATTCCAAATCTGACAGACAGACGGACATGGCTAAGTCGACTAGGCTTTCGATGCTGACTTGTTAAATTTTGTTGAATTTATTTACTTTATGAATATATGTATTCCTTCTGCCTATTCCATACCTGTGCACAACTTCATATCCATTTTTAATATGGGTTCAGGTTATAAAAATAATCATTATAATAAGGTAGATGTCACAGTAGGGGTAGTCTCACCAGTTGACAGATTCGCCAGTTGCGATACTTGAAACAAAATATGTTTGCGAAAATGAAAATTTATAAAATCGCCATACGTTTCACAAGGGAAAATGTCAGGTGTATAATTTGCTTACACGAGTGAATTGTGTGACGCATTAGTGGAGACGTCTCCAACATTATTATTATTATGTGTACACATTGTTGGTCGATAAAGTCATGTCCGTCCGTCAGTGTAAATATATTTGTATACGTTTCTAATCGGATTTGGTGAAATTAATTACTGAATCTAAATGTGAGCAAAGTGAATATGAATGCATTCTGTGACAGCTGTTTGTCGTGTTAAAACAAAAGGTTGATATTTCGAACAGATGTTTTAGTAAAATATTCAAATATCAGCTTAATAATATCAAACAATTACAATAATAACATTTCCACTATAACGAAAGTATTTTTATAAAGCAAAAACAAATGCGAACATTTTGCAATTGATGGGCAATCGAGTCTATTTTCAACTACAGCTGATTCAGTTAGTTTATTTCTGGTTTTCGCTTTTGCGCTATTTTAATTAATAGATGAAGATGGTGTTGATTTGCAGCTAAACTGAAATAGCTGGATTTGCCATGAGCAAATTGTCGATAAGAGCGGAAAACAGCGACGCTTTGATTATTTGAGAAGGCGTTCATTTTGAGAAACGGCAAAGTCGCTGAATTGTATGCGATTAATGCGATTGCAAATGCGAATGCGAAACTTATCAATTTATTGCTAATTAACGCCTAGCGTTTTAATTGTTTGCTTTTTTGCATTTTTGTTTTTTGCTGCAAAATGCAGAAAAGTTGAACTCGAAATATGGCTATCGCTGGCGGCTTTGTTGCTGTTGATATCAGCTTTATTATAGCTTTCTCAAAGCAGCAATAACAACAACAACAACAACAACAACGCCATCAACTCAAAGCGCTCAGCTCAATTGCCATCCAAGTGGCATCAACAAAAACAAAAGCAAACAGCCAATTAATAAGTCCACACACAATGACGACAAGGATGACGGGGATTGGCGGGATTTGCCATAGGGAATCATCGCATGGCGATAATGACGTTGATGAAAGGCAAATCTTTGGGCAATGCTGAATGTTTTGCAAATAATGGAAATTCACACAGTCAATGACTAAAGCATATTGCTCATTGTAATTATAATTGAGTGCGTTTTCCATACCAATTTCAGCAAATGAATGTACACACACATTAGTCATTACATCCATTACATCGATTACTTACATACGACGTATGTATGTACATATTAGCGAATCACACAGCAAAGATGAAATCTTAAATTTTTTGTGTTGCGGCGGAAATCTCAAGCATACTTCTAGCTAAGTGCTAAAAATTGTTGACTTCATTTAAGTAATAACTTTATAAATTCTCATAAATTAATAGATGCTCATCCTGTTTTCATTTACTATGTATAGCAACGCCCCGTCGAAAAATTGTAAGCACTTAATATATATATATATATATATATATATATATATATATAGGTTAGGTTACACATATAGAACATTTTACTTGTTGCTTTATTTCCCTCTCTTCATCTCTCCCTTCTTCTCAAAAGCCAATTAGTCAGTTTCTTTTCTGCAGGGTATCTGTGAGTCGTTATGCAACGCTTGTGCACTTGTTTACCACCAGCTTTTTTGAAATGAATGTGCTGTTGTTGGCATTGATAATGAGGTGCTTGTTATCGCGCATCATTACAAGCCCATTACAAAGTCAAGCACAAAATACACACACACACACACACACAAACACGAGCTGGCACTTTCTACTTTATTAAATATTGCAAACAAACATTTACATAAACAAATCGCCTGTCAGTTAGAGAGCTCCACAATTCTCCGATCCTCTGGCAATTTAGCTTGCCCACAAAACTAGTTTCCGATTTCCGAGAATCTACACACAAACAGCTGAGCTGGGGTAGATAAGGGGCGGAGGGGCAAAAGGGCAGGCGATAGGTATTGAACATATGCAGCAACAGATTTTTTTTTTTACTATGGTATGCATTCACACAGGCATTACAATATCTTCTGTGACTGGCCCCCAACAGCGAGAAAACATTGTCAATATAAATTTAGATTAAATATCAGCAAAGCGCAAAGCATTTGACAGGTTTTATTTGCAACCGTCAACACACACACACACACACACACACACACACGCACACACACACACACACACACACACATGCACATGCACATTCAAGGCTCAGGGCTGCCGATGCGTGTCAAGAGGCAGAAATGCCGCATGGAATGATTCTCTCGATTCAATTGTGCGGGCATTAGTATGATAAATGATATCAGGCTTTGCCCGGACAGCTATCGGGTTGGGTCCGCACTCTTTGCACTCGCTTCATTTGTATGCCAGTGTGTGTAAATGTGTGCACATATATGGACATATGTCTGCCTGTGCTTCTTTTTTTATTGCCAGCCCAGGCCTAGTTCTGGTACACCCCGGTTCTGATGTGGGGCTTTTCTGGCTCCTCGTGGCTTCGTTGGCTTCATTTAGCGTTCTCATTGATAGCACGCACTGAATGCAAAAGAGGCGACCAGCGAGGGTTGCTCAACGACATTTAAATATGCTAGTCGTGTAGTCAATTTCCTATTTTATTCCTTCTACTTCAACACTTCATATTATTGTGCATTTTTTGTTTATTTGAAAAAAATCCAAACAATTCCCAATTCTCTCCTGTCCATCTCCCTCTCCCTCTCCCTCTCCCTCTCTCTGTTTTGTCTTTCTCTATCTCTCTGTTTCTCTCTCTATCTTTTCTTTTTTTTTTAATTTTCCTCTCTTTCGCGAAACTAATGTTGGATAGGCTAGAAATATTAAAATATTCAATATGCTTACATGATCATATATGATTATATTGATATCGACTTATCGAGCGGACCATATTCAAACACCCCCCTCCCCCTTCCCTGGCCACGACTCCATTGTGAATTGTTTTATGTTATTTGGTATTTGTTATTTGCAATTGATATAAATTACGAATCACTCGGAGCGTCGCCAACTTCCGCACTGGACGAGTTGAGCACACAATAATAAATCGTTGGACTTTAACTAAACAGTATCTGGATATATACATCGCCAAGCCATTTCTATGCCGTTTCCTGCTGAACAAACGCAACATTCTAAACAAACGCAAAACTTAATTAATTAATAAATTAAGCACTTAAAACGCGATGATAAAATCATACTACAAAAAATACAACAAATAAATGATAGGCTCATTAAAAATCAGCGAAGAACGGATAAGGCCAGAATTTATACAACAATTTATGCAAATGATGAACAACAGCGCTAAGCTCTCGAAATATGTTAAGTATCGCAACATTCAATTAGCAGATAAATTATTTGTGCATATAATTTGTGTAATTTATTTAAAGTTTTTAATCTCCCCCTGGGCATGTTTCGTGGGCCTCCGCACACATTTTGTCTGTGTGCATGGCTAAAGGTCAGCAAACAAAAATCTAATTGATAAAACACAACAAATTCAATTCAATTCAATTCAAGTCCAGAAAGCCGACGTAACAAAAAAAATAAACAAACAAACAAAGTTCAAGGTCATTTACAACTGCCAAGCGCACAATGAACAAATAAAATACTATTATTAAGTATACACCCATAGGGAGAAGAACAGAAAAAAAATAAATAAGAAGTAAAATGCCGGACGAAGGCCGAAAATCATATAAATCAATAAAGGAGAATACGAAACAAATCACAGCATTTATAATTGATTGGAAACTGTGGGAAATCGTAGTAGCAAAATGACAATCAACCAACAAAATCTACAACTCCACACATACCCCCCCTCACTTTTCATGTCAAATCAATGTGCCACTGCTGACTGATGTGTGGCGCAGAAGAAAACCAAATTGATTTATAGAATTTCGTTTAACTTGAACAGGCTACAAGCACACACACACACACACACACACAGAAAGAAAAGTGGTGTATATGTGTGTGTGTGTGTGTTGGTGTGGGAGAAAATGGTCAGAGTATTGGATGATTATCACAGCTCATTAGGCAGTCAATTAAGGGCTAGCTAAACCAAAGCTGAATTCAATTAGGAAGCTCAACACAACTCACATTATTAAACTGCTAACATCATCAAGAGGTCAAGAGCACCAAGTACACGATACATATACGACTTTATGATACCGTTTAGCCAACTTATTTCAAGGCAAAAAACCCAACTAGCTGGATATGCATAGTATTTTTAAATCCGATCATATTTACACTAATTAGCAAACATATTGCTCCACTTGAATATATCGACTATGGTATTACGAATTGAGTTGTGACTTTAATGGCATTACTTATGTAACAGCTTACTGCTTAACTCCCTGCACGAGAATCTACACACACACACACACACACAGACAGGTAGCTAATTGGTAACATGATTTGTGCTACTGGCCATGTCAGCCAGTTTGAATATGCGAAAGGTGATTGGCGAACTGCCAAATTGGTCGTGCATTCTTTATCTATATATCTCTCATCTATGACGCTGTGGGTGAGAAATGTGAATGGCCATTTGATCGACTATGACTCTGCTCACAGCTCACAGCTCACAGCCGAAAATGACTCGCAACATTGGTAGACAAGTGAAAAAAACAAAGACAAAGGCGAAGAAGAAGAAGCAGCATGCGAATCAGACACAACTGCCAACTTGGCCTAATTTTTGACAAGCATCGATTTAATAAGCTAAACTTGGCAAACAAAAAAACCGCAAAGAAAAAAAAACAAAATTAAGCAGGAAATCAATGAGAGCGCCCATTAGTGTTGATAAGCGACGACAGACAGATTGGACTGGCAAAAATATGGCGACGTCTGAATACACACATACATATTATATATATGATTATCTATTTGTATATTGATACATGTCTGTGTCATTATGCTTGTGAATAGCTTCGGCGACAGCTGATTAATTTGAAAACATCAACAAGCGAGCAGCAACACTTTGTTTGTAACCTTTTGTGTTGCGACAAAATTAAAAAACAAAAAAAAAACATATATATATATATATATATATATATATTTATACATATAACAAGAACGGCTTGGGCATGCCGAATACTACACACACTTGCAAACCGAAGTCAAATTTCATTATAAATTACCGATCTATTTATATGGTGAGTTTTTGAACGGCTAACTTTATAAGTATAGAAGTATTGTTATACATCATACATATAGTAGTTCGATCTGACTAAGTCCAAGATAGCTTTAAAAGTAAGGGACAAGCCTCGGCTAGTGCTGCTGATCAAGAATATATATATATATATCTATATACTTTATGGGATCGTAGAGGTCTCCTAATACGAGTGTTACAAAAATCACAACAAAATTATAATACCCAATGAAAGTATCGAAAACTCTTAATGATGCGCCACGGTGCAAAAGGTTAATGTTAAAATTTTTGTACAATATTTCGCAGCTGTCGCGCGCACAAGAGTCGAGTGTGTCAGAGTTCAGAGAGTTATCCCCTCCTCTCTCCCCCTCTGGTCGACCAAGTGCGTTGCAAACGCCGCATATTTGTTAAACATAGTTGCGGACAAGTCAACTTTGGCTTTGAAGCATTTGCGCCTGCGCAATTGCAACGCCGCCTGTCTGGCCTGGGAGTCTGGCATCTGGCATCTGGCGTCTGGCATATGGGTGACTTTTGGGGGCAACGAGGCGCATGATTGATGATGGAAATGCTCACAAAAAAATACGCGAAATACAAAAATAAATAACAAAATAAAACAACAACCAGGCAAAACAAAAGAGCAAATGAAAAACGATTCCAATGTTGATAACCGCAATAAGGAAGGCGACAACGATGGCGATGGCGATTGGCGTTTAAATCATGTGTGAACTGTAGCAAAGTGTCAACTCTTTACTGCTTTGTGGTTGTTGTTACCATTGCTGTTGCTTTTCTGCTACTTTTCAACACAGTCACACATTAACCCAGCGAGTAACTCCCAAAACGATAAATAGTTGACTTGATTTTGACTTTTTTCTTGTTTCTTCCTGGCCCACTAATAATACCATGTTAACATAAGATAATTATAGACTGCCTGATCCAGAAATGAAATGAATTTCAAACCAATATCAAATTAAATTAAAAATGACAAGATCGGTGAAATAAACATATTTAGCACTACATTAAGTAATTATTTATTTTTAATAGAAATTAAATAGAAATTTAAATTGGTCTCTAATTCATTGGGTTGTTCGCCGCAAAGTTGTTATATAGAGTGTCTTGTATTTGAATTATCAGCATCAAGCGGTAATTTTGTCACTCACAGAAAAAAATGGGAAGAGCCAATTTTTAATTTTCACTAAAAACTTTCTATATATTCTATAGGATATTAATTAAAATCCAATAACGAGCAGTTGTTAGCTCAATGGCATGCCCGTTAAGACTAACAAAAAGCGCTGCAAATAACAAAATCTTCAAATTGTTTTACGTGTTGGCCAAAAAGTGTCTTAGCCATTTGCTGATTGTTGTCGATTGCTGCTCGCATTTGCCCAAATGCAAAATCACGTAGCATATGGAGCGATCAAATCGCATTGGTTGTCATAAAAATGAGATAAAAATCTTTTTAACAAAATGTATATAAAAAAAATAAAAAAACAGAAGAAAAAAAATAATAATAAAATAAAAATAAATAAAAGCGGCAACGACTTGAGCGAAGCAGCGTCTGGAGGCGCACAAGCGTGCTCAAGATTTACGGCTGGCTTGTTTGGGGCCGGGCCATAAAAATAGTTAAAAACAATTTACTTTTGTTTGTGTATTAAAAAAAAAACCGGCAGCTGTTTTTTATGCGCGATACATGCAAAATTGTTGAACAAATTAAATGAGTTACAATTCAGATTACGATGCAGCAGCAGCCAACCTGCAAAGAGATGGTCAGGAGTTCAGTTTTGGGCCAACTTGAGACATCGTCAAGTTGTTGACGCGTTGCTCCCAAAAACATACACACAAATTTTGTGGGCGAATAGCACAAATTTGTTTACTTCTACTGCTTCTTCGCCGTTTTATTGCTGTTGCCGTTGACATAATGCAAATATATGTGGGAATCACTATGTGTGCGAGTGTGTGTGCGAGTGTGTGTGCGAATGTGTGTGCGAGTGTGTGTGCGAATGTGTGTGCGAGTGTTAAGTTGATTTAATGCCGCTGCCTGTTGAGCTTCCCTATTTGTATTGTTTGCTATAGCTTTGTTTTTATTTTTGACAATTATGCCTGCACTTGCAAAAATAATATTTACTAGAATTCAAAAATAATATGAATATAATTATTTTGTATATATATAAATATATATTTTTTTCTTATAAATAAATGATAAAGTCAAATGCTTTCAAACTGCAAGTTCTGAAGTAAAGTCCAGTACACAAAATATCTATTTGTTTTTATGTATTTTATAAGTAATAAATGAGATACTTTTGGGATAGTGGACAGCTTGCTGATTGTAATTTGTTCAATATGCAAATGTATTTTGGGCAATAAAAACTGAATCAAATTTTAACAGTTAACCAATAATATTTCAGGTTGTGTTGTATTTTTGTCGTTTATTTCTAGCGAAAAACGATTTAAATCGATATTCCAGAAACGTGGGCAGTTAACAATGACATAAAATAAACTTGACGATATCTAAGAAGAACTTGAATCCCTCAATATATTCTTTCGCTCTTATAGTCTCTGAGATCGGCTTGATTATAGAGACAGACTGACCTTATGCTATAATGAATATTTCTATTTAATAATTATTGCTGGTTTTCAGTGAAATTCGAAGGGATATTTTTTTTTCGAGTGTGTGCGAGCCCAATGCACACCCTCACATACCCCACACATTATCCCTCTTTCCCTCACTCTATGGATACAGAAAGAACGTGGGAATTCAGAAGCGAGTTCAACTTAGTTCAGCTGTGTTTAGTTTAGTTTGGCTCCGCATCTTCATCCCCTCTCCATCACAATCACAATCATCGTCAGCAACATTGTCAACAAAGATTTATCGGCATTGACATTAAACTCAAGTTATTTATTTATTTACTTTAGTGTTTGATGCTGTTTCAATTTTCAGATAGTTTTTATTGCCTGAGAACTGTTGCTACGTCTACTTTTCTCTTAATTAATTTTTTATTGTTGCACAAATTATCAAAATTTTAGCTAACAACTCGAAAATTACAGACATATATAAATATATATATATTAATATTTTTTTTTCTTCAATGTGTTTCAGACTCGAATTTAAAAAATAAATACATTTATGTTGTTCGGGGTGGGTTAAATGTGTTTTTGTTGTTGTTTGTTTTCGGTTTTTGTCTTTGGTCTTTGTATATTTTTTTTGTGTTTGGTTTTGCTTGTGGATTTAGAGCCCGCAGCAAAGCGGTGCCTGCTAAATAAATTCGTAAATTGCAAGTTAATGAGCTCAAGTGGCCATCGCCAAGTTGAGCCACTGCTGTGGGTAGCGGAGGGTGGGGCATTGTGTTTGCTGGAGTGAAGTGGATTGGAGTGGATTGTTGGCTTCGGTCCGCCACTAAGACAAATAAATGTATGAATTCAAATCAAACGAAAAATTATGTACGCGTTCTCGCCCGCATCAAGCGCCTAACTGTGGCGACAGAGGAGCGGTGCACATGATACGAGTGGATGGGTGGGCGGCGGGCAGACACAAAAGAAACGTACCGGAACACGATCACAATGTTGATGCCTAGCCCAGACCCAGACCCAGACCGAGACCCCGAACCAGACCCCGAACCAGAACCAGAATTAGACCCATGCCCATCAATTAAACTGACAGCATGCGGCCATTACGCGCTCATCAACGCACTTAACCCTGAGATGAAGTTGGAGTTGCAGATGTGAGAGGAGGTTTGAGAAAGAGAGAGAGAGAGAGAGAGACAGAAAGAGTGAGAACGAGAAAGAGAGAGGAAATTAGCTAGCAAATGGGCAATGGCTAAAGTTCAGTTCAGCAACAGTTGCAGTTGCTGCTGCAGTTGCTGTTGCAGTTAACCGGCTGACCTTTAATTGCCACCCTTGTCGTCTGTCAAGTTTCAATATACACACTGATGTTGCTAGTTGGCTAGCAGAACACACAAAACAAAACAAATTAAATCAATATTAACCGAAACAAGGCAATGCAAACAATAATCTGCTGATTAACTGACACCAGTAAATATTCTCAAAGTGAAAGTGAGCTAAAAATATTTGTTGTCATCTGTTTTTGCCCAAGCCTAATTAGAAATCAAAGAATTCTTTATGATATTATATCCAGATAGATGGATTGAAATATGGATAGATATATATATGGATAGATAGATGTATACACATACATATAGGATAGATGGATAGATAGATAAATATTTGAATATACAAATGGATGAATAGGTAGATGGATAGCTCGAAAGATAGCCACATTTAGATGGATAGATATCTTAATACAGATAAATTAATATCTATATTCATATTTTGAGAGATAGATGAATAGATATAGATACCCAGATGGTTAGATATATCTATTTAGATAGATAGATGCACAGATATATAGATAGATAAATGGATATATAGCAATATAATTATCTAGATATATATGTACTTTTTGCTTAAGCTACTACTTAAGAGCATTATCTAAATACATGAATGTAAAATTGCAATTTGCTTCAAGGTAATTTGGCTTCGCAACGGTTCAAAGTCAAAGTCAAACAAATATTGTGAAAATAAATAGACTTCGTCGATTTAAATTCGATTTTGAATTTGGGTCGTCTGTCAATTGTCAATTAGAAATCGACTATAATTATGTATTCACAACAGCCTTAAGCTATTGCTGATATTCTTGTTGCTGTTGTATTTGTTGTTGTTTTTACTGTTTGGGGAATGGATACAATAATCATAAGCCTTCCATTCCGGGGGAATGAGAACTAAAACATTAAAGGATTCAAGAGAAATATATATATGTTGTTTGCTTGTGTTTGCTTGTTGTGGAATGGGGAATGGGGAAAGGGGAAAGAGAAATGGGCGGGGAGCACGCACATTAACAGCAGCTGGCGAGGCAAGCAAACGTTTTTCATATGCCACAGAAATTAACTTAAAATATACAAAGAGAGAAAAATAAAAACAAAAAACAGCATAAATGCATTTCTACACGCAAATGAAATCGAAACCAAAAAATCGGTCGAAAAACCAAACATTACAAATGCAATGCGACAGCGCGTGACGTACAAAGAGGGGGTACTGGGTTGGTGGGGGATTTGGAGGTTGGGATGAGGAGTGTTCGTTTGGAGATGTGCGATGAAAATTGAAAAATGTCAAAAAACAAGAGGAACAAGAAACGAAAACGACAACAAATTAATCGATGCAAACAACTGCAACTGCAACTGCAACTGAATAATGCATCAGTAGCAAAAGCAGCGATAACAGAAAAATAACAATAAATGGAGAAATGAAAAAAAGAAGTGCGTTTGCAGTTTAGGCACGCTGCAGGCTGAGCAGTTTGGCAGGTAGGGCTTTTGGGGCAGGTGGCGGATGGCGGATGGGGTAAATGGGAATGGGTGTTGCAATAGCAGACCAGACCAACTATCTACGCAGCGTATCAATTTAATTTGCTTTGCAGTTATCACGCTTCTGTCTCTGTCTCTGTCTCTGCCTCTCTCTCTCTCTCTCTACCTCTTTGTCCATCTCTTTCGCTATACCCTGTAACAAGATGTGCATGAAAAGGGTAGTTAGTAGTGACGTTGTTCTCAAAATAATAGTAGCGATATTCTACACAGCATTTGATACTTTGAATCTTTGTTAACCAACAACAAATTACTAATAGAAAACTTCAATTAATAAAATTGATAATGAGAAAAACTGCACTTTATTTTTGTTGACCTTGCTTACTTTAATTGTTTTGTAAGTAACCTTGTCCAAAGTTTTTGCAACTTAAATACAAATGAATTCTTAAGTGACTCAACTTGATAAAATAAATGCACTTTAGGCATTTGAAGAAGAACTAATCGATTTATTTGACGATTTTCAAATTATCCAAGAGCAACTCAAACTTTATATCCGTTGCCAAAATCGGTCACCCATGACGTCGTAGTCAACCGGATCAGACCACTATATGATATGGCAATCATAGGAACAACCAAAAGATTTGTTTTAATATTACAAAATTTATTTATTTTACCAAGATTTTCTGAGCAAAAAACAACAAGAAACATCAAAATCGGAACACGATATTTTACAGTTGCCATTGGAACAATCGGTCTCGAAATATGGGTTTAAGTTGTGCACAAATGTGAAATATTCAGTTAACTGATCGGCCTGAGTTTTTTCTGTGTACATTCAAGTTAGAGCAATTCGACTGTAAAGCAGTATGGCAGAATACAGGGTATACTGCTAGTCTGGCACACTGCCGACGCGAGTCGACATATACACAAGTTGTGTGTGTGTGTGTGTATGTGTGTGTGTGTGTGTGTGTGTGGCCCAAGACTTTCGTTTTCGTCTTGGCAGTTGTTTTAGTTAAAATCATTTAATCTTCTGCTTGTTGCGTGTGTAAATGTGTGTGTGTGTGTGCGTGTGTGTGTGTGTGGTTGTGTGAGTGTGTTTGTCTTGACTGCTTGTTGAATGTTTTTTGTTTGTTGTTGTTGCTTGCAGATGTTATTGTTTGTAGTTGCAGTTAGTTGGTAAATGGGAATAGTTATGCAGTTAGCTAGTAACTTGCCCAGTTGAGTTCCGATTCGCTTTCACTGCATGCCGGCCCGAGCCTAATGAAAATTGTTATTATTATTTCGATACCCTGTAATATGATAAAGTGGTACAACGTGTGCAAGTGTGGGTGTGCAACATCACTCAAAGAGTACATATTCTTGATTGGGTTCGAGTCGAGATAGCTGGCCTTGTTTTTGAGTTATGTTCTCAATAAGACTTGTGCAATGGCAAAATAGCAGCACTTGGATAGGGTATCGATTAGTCGGCCACTCTCTCTCTCTCTCACTCTCTGACTCTGTCGAGACTGCACCACTTTCGACATAGTTTCTTCTTCTAACCGTAATGTTATTGTTGTTGTAATTGCAGTGCTGCGTGTGTTTTAGCTGCGTATCTTACAGATACATACTGCACATACTCTTATATATATATATACATATATATGTGTAGGGATGAGTTTTCAATTCGATTTCATCTTTTGCTGCTGCTGCTGCTGCTTCTTCTTGTTATTTGGGATCCGTGTTGTTGTCAAGTGACAACAGATGACGCAACAACTTGCCCAAAACAAAACTCGGCTATGTTTTCTATTTATGTGTGTGTGTGTGTGTGTGTGTGTATGTAAGTATGTGTGTGTATTTAATTTCTGTTGTTGTAGCCTTTGATTATTATTATTATTGTTGTTGTTGTTGTTGCCGCTCAATTTCCATTTTAGAAATAACTCAATTTGCTGTCAACGTCAGGCGTTCAGGTTCATGTTCATTTTCATGGACTCGTGTTTTGTTCAGCTCCTGTCTCAGTTCCCGTCTCTCCCTTCCCCCTCCCCCATCCCCCATCCCCATCCCATGGTGCTCAAATGAAATGATGACTTTTTCTAGAAGAGTTTCTTAGTTGTTTTTTTTTTTTTGTTTTTGTTGCCAACCAAATTATTGAATTGTGCATCTAGATTCCAGAAGGCTCAATGATTCATTATGAAAAATGCATAAATGTTTCTTTGTTAACTTAAAATTAATAGAAAATTTATTAATGAAATGTTTAGCTACTTTTTATGAAATATTTTACAACTTCTTTTTTAAGGCATAAACAAATTATAAATCAATAAAAAAATTTAACCGATTTTCGTTCTTTTTATATTTGATATAGTTTTGAATGGTCATCAATTATGAGAAATCCACAAATTTTTCTTGATAAATATACATTTGTTTCAGACATTATGCAAATTATAAGATTTCCTAGATGAAAAAAAAAATTGTTTCAAAGTAGAATTGCAATTTGATTTACTTTTGCAGAATTTGTAATTTAAAAAATTCCTGCCCCGATTATGCAACTAGAGGGAACATTTGTTTTTCTTAGTGTAATTGCATTTGTGCATCTGTGTATGTGGCAGCAACAAATGCTGAACATGTGTTGCAAACATGGCAACATATGTCGTCGAGTGGTATTCGATATTACTCTATGTAAATATACATAACACACACTCGTACACACACACACACACACACACACTCGCACACACACACACACACAAACACAATCGAAGCTAATGGATAATGATCAGTTGGAAAGATCGAAGAAGTAATGCCAAGCCAAATATCAGCAAAAGGGCGGTCAACTTCACGTTCTGCACGTTTTTCATATTATTAAGGCTTACCAGTTACAGTTATGTCAAATTGTGTGTGCCCAGAGCAGCAAAATTTCGAAAGGAGGCACGAGGAATGATTTCAATTGTCAAACAGAACGAATATTAAATGCTCTAATAACAAATGCCAAGTGCCAAAATTGAATCGCGAGCAATGAAAAATGCATTCAATTTTCGGCCACATTTTTCTCATTTTCAGCAAGCAATTTTTTATATTCCTTTTTTTTTAATTTTTCTATTAAAAAGCAGTGTTTTATAAGCCAAAAATTATAAATGCTTAAAAAATGTTGAATATTTTAAAACACAACTAATCAAAAAATAACCAAATTGTTGTTTTGTACTTTGTAGTTTATATTCTATTTCGCATTTCGCTCTCATTAGTCACTCAACAAAGTTGAAAATTTGATTGTTATTCACGACATTTTCTATATAACCAAATATGAAATGTGAACTTATCGGTAAATTAAGCAATTAGTTATTAATTTTTTCATTTCATTTTTAATGCGTAATAATTTGTACTTAATATATTTGGCATGGTTTTTTTATTATTGAAATATTTAACTGAAACAGAACTTTAGTTGATAGCACACAAGATCTGATTTGCAAGCCTAATTCTTAGATACCCTGAATTATACGTGATTTACTTCTATTAGACGTGATACAGCGGAACCTTGGAAGATGCAACTTCAACTCAAATGTCGGGGCCGTTTCACATATATATATATATATATATATATATATATACATGTATATAAATGTATACTGTATGAATATGAAGATCGGTCTCAGGTAGGCGCCTGGAGGCCAAAATTGAAAGCGGCATACAAAAAAGCGCACTTTTGATACTTTGAATCGAATTCGGCTTGGGTTGCTGCTCTCCCAGACAGGGTCCACCAGGGTCTCGGTCTTGGTCTCTGTTTCGGTCTGGGGTCTTCTTGGTATTGCCAGCTGGCCCCGGGGCCGCATTTCGTGCTGCTGCTGCCCAGTTTCAGTTGCGGACACAAATTGCACTTTGATATGCGGCAAACACACACACACACACATATAAATATATATATATACACATTTGACTTTTTCTTCGACTCCTCCTCCTCCTCATTGTGCTCCACCCCCTTGCAAAGTTTGCCGTACAAATAAATAAATAGTTCCTGGAACCGAAAACATTTAAATGCAACTGCTGCGTCTTGAATTTTGAATTAAAAAAAAAAAAAACATAAAAACATGCCGCTCGAGGAACGGGAAACCCGAGGGAAATTACAATAAATAAATCAAATCAAATAAAAAAATGCAGCCGTGCAGCAATTAAAACAAAAGTGCGCGGAACGTGTGGAATGCAGGAGCACAGGAAACACGATCAGGCAATAAGAGAGCAGTAGTGGAGTATGTCACGAATTGGACTCGTTCCAAATCCGTTGTTCCTAATGCAGCAGGGCAGCAACAACAACAAAGAAAAACCCAAGAAAATTCACATTAATTTGTTATTGTTCTTTTTGTGTTTTTACCTTCTTTTTTTTTGCAGCACTTCCTCTTTCTCTGTATCACTCTCTATTGCATTCGATCTGCGATCAAGCTGATGATGATTGTGCTGCTCTGCTTTGATTTCTTCTTTCTTTCTTTCTTTTATTTTATTTTGTTTTTTTCCTTTTTTTTTTGCCGTTTTTCTTTTTTTGCTATGTTGCTATTTTGCTTTGACAGCTGCTGTTCTGTTTTTGCATTCAGTGTTGTTGTTGTTGTTCAGTTGCTTTCTTTTGTCAATTGCAGTTTGTTTTTCTTACTGCTTAGAACTCACACACACACACTCACACTCACATACACTGGCACAAACACACATTTGCAAGCGGCGTTCGTTTTTGTATTTATTTTCGACTTGCATTGGCTTTCGACTGTCGTTTGTTTGACTTTGCACTTGTTGCTCGTTTGCTGCTTGTTGTTGGGCTTTGTGCCAACACAGACGCCGACGTCGATGCCGCCGCCTTCCGGCAGGAGAAGAGACAAACTTCGCAGACCGAGCGGGAATTAAAAGTACACAATAAAAAAATAATCAACACAAACACACGCGCTGTGGTTTCTTTATTGTTTTTCGCAATAAAAAAAATAAAACAAATATATGTTTATATATTTAATAGAATCGGGCTCGCATTAAGTCATGGGCAATTGCAAATGCAATGATAATTTTTATTCGAAATATTTGAGAAATATTAACGGCGAACGCACGTCTACACGCTACGACTTCTGAAATTGTACTGTTCTGTTAGTTAACAGGCCCTGTTAATTGAGAGAAAATGTTACGTGCTCAACTGAGCTGTTCAACACTCAACTGAGCTGTCCGCTGCTACTCTATGGTTGCGCTCGCAACGCCTGTTACTTAACAGCCGCGCTCTCAGAGAGAGCTGCCCAAGTGCAACGTTAATGTTGCATATAAATTTATTCTTTTGCCGTTAATCATCCATCTGCTACACTGAAATTAAATGTTTCTGGTCATCTATATGAATGTATTTCATAACAACAAATAATGTGCATATCTGTTTTTTTTTTCTGCGTTTGCATGCACCTCAAGTTATTATTAAATGGGCATATATATATATATACATAAACATAGATAAATTACCCAAATTATTTTGAGCACTCATCGAACATTTACATATAGATCTGTACATACATATATACACATATATATATATATATATGCAAACAGAACGTACGTGTTGACAGAGTGCTTTTGGCTGCTACTGTAGCGATTTCATCGAAATTTTATGAATGAACATTGAGAAAAGAGAAAGAGAACGAAAATCAAGAGGCAATCAAATCTAACGAAGCGCAGCTCAGCAGAATGCGAGAGCATCGATCGCCGATCAAAGAGAGAGTCGTGCAAAATGCATTTGCCCTTCCAGTTCTAAATGTAATGTTGACTTAGTCACCCAGTAGAAATTAATAGCATTCATTTTGTCATGTAATTTCACACATTAATGGTATTTAATGACGTGTTGAAAATTAACGCATAAGTGCAAGCTGGCACGTGATGCTCAGGTATAGGTTTATGTATGTGTATGTGTGTGTGTACATGTACACATACATATATATATATATATATATATGCATATATATAAATATATGCAAACGGCATATTAACCCGTGCGATTCTTAGTGTCCATGGAATGGTGGCTAGCAGCCTTTTTTTATGCATTGCCAATTTCAATAATTTTTTCTTGCTTGTTCTACGTTCTTGGTTGACAAGAACACACACACAGCACAATGGACTCATACTCTAACACACACACACACTCACATTTCACAGAAATCTTCTAAGGGGGGGAAAAAAAGTCCTGCTCGATGTTCTTGTTGTTGGGTTTTTTTTGCCCATTCAAATTGTGCAAATGGTAAATAACAGCAGCAATTGGGTATTGGAAGTTAGGACTTCGTCTGGAAGAAACGTCGCCGATAAGTTGGCACCGTTCCGCTTCTTTTCGTTGTTTGCGTTGAATCGAGATCGCAGCATGAACGCATGACGCACCCGCATACAAAACGTACTCAATACAAAAAAAAAAATACAAAAAAAACCAGTGAGCGAGGGTGAGCAAGAGAGAAAGATAGTGAACAGGAGAGGGAGCGAGGGAGAGAGGTAGCGTAAGTGGGGCTTAGAGAGATGGCGTTAGCTGATTGAGAACAATAGCGGCACCGGAAATTATTGCATCTGTTGTTTTGTGCTGTTTCTGCTGCATCTCCTTCAGTGTCTTCTTTATTGCCTACATGCATGAGACTCTCTATGTGTGTGTGTGTGTTTCTTTCTGTGTGTGTGTGTGTGTGTGTGTGTGTGTGTGTGTGCGTGTGTGTGTGTATTTCTACTTGTATTTTGTTTTGCTCCGACGTTTGTTTCACTATTACCAGCTACACTTGAATTGTTGTTCGACGCTGTTTTGAGTTCTTCTGAAATTTTTCAATTGCTGGCAAAAATTAAATAAACATCACTTGAACGTGAAGCGGAGACGCCTGCGCGCAAAGGCGTTAACAGTGACGACGACGTCGACTTCAAGTGCCAAATGCAATTGTGTTCCCTCCCCGCTCTCTTCCTGTTTACAACAGCCCTGGAAGGCAATTGGCATTGCAATTGGATGCTGCTGCTGCTGCGAGCAGCTGTTAAGTGATTAACGCTCACGATTCGCAACTCTGTTAAAATTAACAGCGGAAGTCAGCACGCACTGCGCATGTTTTCCAACAGTGAACAGCGAATTGCAATTGCTGTGCGCCTGCTACGCCGTCTGCTCTTGTGTGTGTGTGTGTGTGTGTCGACTGGCACAGGTGCATCCTCTGGCTGATAAGCTGATTGGAGGAGCTGACACAAACCTGTGCAGCAAAACAATGCAGCTGCATTGAGTGCTCGAACTTTGAACTGATACATTGTGCAAATAACTAAATAACTAAGCAAACACGCACACTCCAAAAATATAAAATATAAATGCAAGATAAATAATAGATAAATTTCTATCTATCGTAAGCCAAGTGAGCAAGATTAAATGAAATTAAAAACTAATAACAAAAATGATGAGAAATATTTGTGCTTGATGCAAATGCTCTATTTTCTAAATACCATTGACAGCACTGGCGAACATCTAGTTTCTCTGAGTGTATTGAGCAAGTGTATTTTTGCTGCTGTATATAGCTGTGGTAAGCTATGAAATCAAAATTGAGATACCAATGCATATGCTGCTGCATGCCACAAAGATGCAAATACAGCTGGTGGCAAACAACTCCCGATGCCCAACTCTCAACTGTGCGTTCATTCATGTAATTTCGCTTTTTATTTGCTTGCCACTGTCTGGTGCCAGCGAAGGCAGGTGGGGAGATGCCCCAGACTGACGGTGCAAGGGGCTGTTGCAGTCGTTGTTGTTGTCGCTGTTGTTGCTGTTGTTGTTGTTGTTGTTGTTGCCTATGAGGCATGAGAATCTCAAGCATTTCTCCCGGCCATGCTTGGTGCTTTTTTTTTTGCCATAGTGTTTTTTGTAGCTGCTTTTGAAAATTAAAGATAATTATGATTGCTAACAACAAAACAAAACAGAACCGAACAAAGCACAGACTGTGGAAGTACCTGAAGTTGCCACACACACACACGCACAGAAATCATTCATGCTGCAAAGCGAAAACAAGCGGCAGTATCTCTATCTGTATCTGTATCTGTGTGTGCTGGAGAGTATCTGGGAGTATCTGTGAGATACGCATCGCAGCAGTGGCAGCCAACAAATGATAATGATAAAAAAAAAAGAATCTACCCAAACAGGTAAGAACATTCAATGCTATGTTTTATGTTTTATGTTTTTTTGTTTTTTGTTTTTTGGATACGCATACACACACACATAAATAAATTGAAAATAAGCACAAGCGACAAGAGACGGGCAGACAAATGGAGGGGGAGATAGAGAGAGAGAGAGAGAGAGAGAGACGGAGTCGAGAGACAGCCCGAATGACGGGCAGAGGGACAGAGGGACAGGCTCTCGCATGAACTGATGAACTGGCGCTGATAACAACCAAGCCAAAAGACCAAAACATCAAGCAGAACCAAAGGGCAGGGGCACAACTAACACACACTCTAACACACACACACACACACACACTCTAACACACACACACACACACACACAGACACACTATGAAATTTGGTTGGTGAAAGAAATTAAGACAAATCAAACAGGTTTCTGCTCACTTGTCAGCCACAGCGCGTTTTCCAATGCTTCTTCCCTGGGCTTCAAAGACCGCCGCAATAATACAAAAATGAAACAACAAAAATAAAATACAAAAAAAAAAAACAAAAAAAAACCCACAGAAAAACAACAAAAAAATAAAAACCCAAAATGTGCCTAGAAACATGAGGAAGAACACCAAAAAAGCAGGTAGGACGACTAAAATGAGTTTGTAATTGGAAAATTAACAAGTCACTGGCTCAATTGGTAGGGAAATGTGCCGTCGGTTTTCCAAACTATATTTTCTGTTTGTTCAAGAACAACAACAACAACAACAACCCCTTGGCGTAACAATGCGCAACCCCTGGAAACCGCAATGAAAACCGCAGATAAATCAAAGTGCCAACAACAATAATGAATGAATGAAGAATAGTTCGAGTAGTGTTGCCCCACCGGCTACCTGGTTGGCCCTATAAATATATATAAAGTATAAATATATATATGTATATATATATGTATATGCGCAGTGATAAGAATGAAATGCGTCACACACACACACACACACAAACAAATGACAAGGACTCGTCCTGTTGACAGCTATGCGCTTTGCCGTCAATTGTTGCGCTTGATTCGATTCGATTCACGACTCGTTTAGCAGGTAAACAAACACTCGAAACACAGAATAAGCCGCACTCCCCACACACCCACACAGACACATGCACACACACACACACACATGCACACACGTGTGACATTTGCTGACCTGTTGCTGGCTCACGTGTGTGGCTGGCATTGATAAACTGGACAGCTTAAAAAGCATTTGCAAAATAATATTTATACCACAAGCCCATAAAAAAACTGTTAACATCAAATTGTAGAAGAGATTTCACAAAATAACAAATAGAATAGATAGAAAAATTATTCAAGGAATTCTCTGAGCGTTTACCAACATTGGTTTGTTCTTTGGGGTTTCCTCATTTCGTATTTTAATGCCCCAAGATTTATTACGTGCTTTGTTTCATTTTTTTACTTTATTATTCTAGATTAGTTAAATTATTATATTATTTATTACATCCTTTCTTTGATTATTATTAGTTTGTTTTAAATTTTACACACATTTAATGTCGCATCATATAATTTGTAGCTTTATTTGAATTTAGTTTTTTAAGACCTTTAGAAATTAAAAAATGTATCTAGATTAACTTGTTATTTTACATTTTAAGATTCCCACATATTTTTTTCGTATACCTGAAATTTTATATTTCCTAAATTTGTATATATATAGTATATAGTCAACTCAAAGAAATTAAAGATTCTATGCAGTTGGGTATTTAGGATAACTTTGCTATAATGGCACAGAATGGCTACGATGGGATGACTTGCTACGGAATTTGTAGGAAACTTCAAGAAGAACTTGGCTGAATGGAATAAATGCTAAGCATTTACAAATATCTGGATACACATGATACAGTGTGTAATTAGTGTGTGTTTAGCTTAAAGAACAGCGTCCGCAGTTGTTGATTACAAAATTCATTCATAGAACACTCACCAGATCTCAGATCTGTGGCAAATGGAGCATTGTGTGGCATCATCAACTGCTTTGTCGGCCGTTTTGAAAGTTCTTTCTTGCCGTGAGTGAGTGCGTCAGTTGGCTGTGATTAATGGACTGGGCTCAGGCGCGTCAACATTTTGCAGGGCCCCAAATCACAGCTGCCAATTGCTCATCAACAAATGCCTCTTGGGCCACACGCTACGACTACGGTGCCGAGTCCAACTTCAACTTTAACTTCCACTTCAACTTCAACTTCAACTTCAACTTGAGCTTGTGCTCGACTCCCATCGAATGAGATAGAACTTGGAGGCATCTTCAGCGCAACTGGGATCTGGGCTTGTCAACCCATGTCAGCTGAATTCCCATTCTATGCTCTCTATTAATATGCATTAATTGCCGCAGAAAAAAGAGAACTCACTCTTCGCCACAGAATCCGATGTCGATCTTGTTTTTGTATCTGGATCTCGTTCCCGTTCTGAATCTACATTAATATGCAGCGAGTGCAGCGTAACAGATGCATAAAACATAAAGCATAAAACACAGAAAAAAAAAACATGACAAAAGGGCGATCCGACATTTGCATTCGCCTCCAGGGCGATCGTGTGGGTCAGGATGCAATGCAACACATGCAACACACACACACACACACACACACCCAACCGAGGCGAACTTGACTTGAGTCGACCACACACACCACACCACACCAGACCAGACCAGACTAGGAGTTGTCATTTGGTCAAAGGTTCATGCGGGTTGCACACAGCTTCAGCATCAATTTACGCTTCAGATTGTGGTTGCAGGCTTTTGGCGCGATCATCAAACAGCTCATAAAAATTGGTTGCCTTTGTGTTGCAGTCCGTTGCATTCAACTTTCAGTTAATTGGGGGCATAGTCACATCACCTTTTAGGCCGCTAATTAAAAAGCCATGAAAACTGTTCATGCAGAACTTAATTCTGATTTGTTTTAGTAACTGTAAGCACTTGGAAAAAGCACAAAATCGAACACAAAACAGATTAATCGAGCGCGAAAATCGTATTTCAAGAATCAACAATAAGCATAAAAGAATCTTGGAATAAGTTAAAGTTTTGTTAAGTTAAAACATATAAATTTTAAATCAAAAAATCGACTCATTTCTGTAGTTCATTTTAGTTTTTTTTTTTAGGAATCAAGCTTTTAAATAAATTTGAACATCGATTGAATTAGGAATTTATATTTTAAAGTATTACATTTTTTTTTACTTAATCACTTCAGAATAGTACTTAAAATGTGTATTTTGTACTTTTTGAAGTACTACAGCTCTTAGATCAATTTGAACATCGATTGAATTTTGAATTTAAATTCTTGAACTTGACACCAAATCGCTACCAATAGAATAATACTTAGTAATGATTAATAATTAATCGATTTAAAAATTCGAAATTCTTTGTGTTTCCATCAGCAATGTCGCTCAGTGTATAAGCTAATTATCAATACGGCCCAAGACTCCAAATCAAAACCGAACTGGGCCAACAGAGAGGGAGAGAGAGAGAGAGAGAGAGAGAGAGAGAGAGAGATGTGCGTTGGGGGGTTCTATTCGATTGTGGTGTGTGGCAAGCAGCAGTGCAACATGTGCGCCTTGTCATAATTACTTATCAGAGCCACTTTGGGCCAATGATTGAAGGGCTGCTGCCGCTGACTCTATTTGCATAATGAAGTCGTCTTCATCTCGGAGCCCATCCACTTACTTTACTTAAGTAGTCGCTGCCTTCGAGATTATCTACCTCTCTCTTTCTCTCTTTCTCTCCACCACCCCCCTCTTGGTCTGTAAAATTTGTGTTTTGTTCTTCTTAGAAAAGTCTGAACGCATCGTCATAAAATGATCAGTCATTGGATCCCAGGCACTGTTTCACTCCCAAAACGGTTCTGGTCGTTGGAACCTTTTTGGATTTTCTAATATCTAGCATTATTTTTGTTATTATTGGCGGCATTCGAGTGTCTAGAGTGCGTGGCATGCATCTTTTTTCTATGTGCTTCAAAACACACACAAAAAATGAAAAACAAAATTAAAATAAATTCAAATGTGGAGCTCGGTTTTGTTTTATGCATTTTTAATGGCGTTTCGGAATATCTTGTATTTTTACAGTTCTCGCTGGGATAAGCAGCTCAATGAAAGTGTTATAAATATGCATGTAAGCTTTCCAAATGCCCAAAGTCGTGACAGAAAGTGAAACCTCTGGCCCACATCGATAAACCGAGCGTTTTTCCAATCGAACCAAATACAAAAAAAAAAACAAAAAAAATTGATATCTCATCAACACATATGTACATAATTATTTTTATATACACATATTTATGTGGGCGAAATATCAATAATCCATCCACAGGAAACCCATAAAACCGTATCGCAAACAATGCGACCTTGTCCACCAAATTGTACGCCGAAGGCGAATAAAATTGTAAAATGCAAAAAATATTCAATTTTGCGCAAGGTTTTATAATATTTATTCTTCGATTTTTGATCGCAAGACTTTTTAATACCCTAAGTAATTTGCTGCTACCAATTTGTGCTTTGCCATTTTTGAAAACTTGCTTATTTATTGCATTCACAATTATTTAATTTTTCTGCGTATTTGTTTATTTCGTTTATTAAATGATTTGTCGCAATGGAGTACAAACTTTCCTGTAAGTATGCAATGCTTAATGCAATGATTAACTTAAAAACCAACTTAAAGTAGACTGAAACGTAACCATTTCATATAAATTACTATTTTAAGACAGTTAGTCACCAATATTATATATTTTGATAAGTTTAATTTCTTTAAAAGTTGTCAAGAATACATGATATAAAAAGTAAGTGTAAATTGCCCATTTTTTTTTGTTGTATTTTTAAAAGTCGCATATACCCTATATAATGTTGGCAGACAGACTGCATTTGCCCATTTGGGGCATTGGGATCTTTTATGCAATGCAATCAAGAGGCGGGTTGAGTTTAAATTTATAGATTGACCGTGCATCGATGCCAAGATCTTTACCCATTTATTAACACGTATGAAATTGCTGGCGAGTGTTATTGAGGCGTTTGGCGAGGCGTGCGGTGCTGGGAAGGGATGTGCAGTTGTGGCGCAGTCATTGATAAGTTCTAGAAACAAAAAGCGCATTTTTCTTAATGAAAATGCTGTTGCTGTTGTTGTTGTTGTTGTTTGCTTTAACGCCGTCCATTTGCCGACACTTCACAGCGCACAGAAACAGATGCAGCCACTGAGGTTGAGATTACAATCGAACGGGGCACCACACACTGCATCGCTGCATCGCTGCATCAGTGCATCAGTGCATCAGTGCACCAGCACCTTCAATGCGGGTCAGCTATGTGTACATAATTCAATTAAGACCCATCAGCGGTGGCGTTCAAACTGGCGCCGGAATTGAGTGAATCTGCCACAAGACTCGAGTCGTATTGCGGCCGCATTTTAATTTCATTTAATTATTATATGGTCACCGTTAAATGAACTCTAAGTTTTTCTAGTTTCTCACTGTGTATGACTGCATTATCTTGTAGGTGTAAATTATATGCATCTCTGCAGCAGTCCAACTGGCTGCTTCATTAGCAGTTGCTTCAACTTGGAGCTGGAGTTGGAGTCGTAATCACAGTTGCAGACTCCGACTCCGACTCCGACTCCAACTCAGACTCAGCTTCAGTCTATGTGCCCGTGCGTAAGTACAGTAGAACTTCTATAGCAACAAACACGAGTTGGGAAGAATCATTTTTTATTTTTTTGAATTTCATCAATTTTTGTATGAGCTAAAAAGTAAATCTATTTATGGTGATTTAAAGTGCCAGTTTTGCCAAGAAAATTGTATAGAATTTTATCATTTGTCGCTATTATATTTAGAGATGCAGGAAAGGTGACATAGCCAAGCTCCACTGTACTCATATTTGTTGGCTAGATGGCTGTTTTTCACACCTTTCTAAAGAATGAAGAGGAGCCTAACAAACCGCGTGGTCGCCAGCTGCCAACAATGACAACAAATGAAATCCATACATAATCATAATACATAATAATGAGCACAATATAAGTAGGAAAATAAATATATATATATATGTATATGTGTGTGTGTGTGTGGGGGGGGGGGTGGGGTGGGGTTAGGTTTCTTTTAGGGTTGGGGGCAGTGGAGAATGTCAGCTGTCTGGTGTCTGCTGAGCCACCCACACACAGTTGGCTATATACATATATATATGTATGTATATATATATATATGTTCTGGCATTCATATTCTAATAGGCCACTTAAGATGCACAGAATGCAGACCCATGGCCAGACAATGGGCCCCCGACAATGAGAGTGTGTGTGTAGGAGACAGAGACAGAGACAGACGCAGCAGCCGAGTACCAGTCGCATCCCAATCGCAACCCAGTCGCACTTCCAGCTGCCGTTCCTCATACACTGTTGGCCCCAATACCTTTTCACATTAAGCTTAAGTAGCTTTGCTCATTAAGATAACACACACACACAAAAACCAAATAAATAAATAAAAAAACAAAAAATTAAAAAAAAAATGAATTGGATTTTAATTACGCTGGGCTCTGTGGATTATGCAATAGATGCATCAACTGTCTGCCTGTGCCTCACTCCAGACCCAATTCGAAGCACTCCCAAACCCCATTCCTCGTTCCCATATCCATTCCCAATCGTATTCTGTGTAAGGTGTGCGTTTGTGGTCTATTTTTATATGGGTCAGACACAACACATTTTTCCCCTTTAAAAATCCACACACACACACACACATACACACACACACACACAGTTTTATGGAGTGTGCAGCATCTGATCAATATCAAATAGACCAGGCATGGCCAGCCATTAAAAGCAGTTGCGAAATCGCTACTGAGCACTGGGATAAGTTCCAGACACTGGAGGGAGAATCAACTTTCAAATGGGCGCCGTTTTGCTTTGCAATTCTTTGCTTTGTTGTTGTTTATTGCAGCCAACTGTGGCAGTTGCACAACAGCATGCAACTGAAAAACAAGCAGACGCTGCCTAAAGCCCGAGCGTTTAGGTCACTGTAGGCCATTCCCTATTCCCGTCTCTGTGCCACTCTCATTCCCTCAGTCCCTGAAAATTAGCCACACAATATTTATAGACAAGAACTGCAAAAAAGAAAAAGAAAAAAATCCCAATTGCTGGCATTGTTTATATATCTATAGAGTGACTGTCTGTTATATTTCAAATATATATATACTAACTAACTAATTTGTTATATTTTATTCAAACCTAAGTGGATGGTCCAAAATATGACATGCTTTTGGTGTTCAACCACCATATAATGTGTATGCTTTGATCTAGGTTAGGTTGTCTTGTTAGCCTAGGTTGTCATGATTAGGTTTCATATTTAGATATCTTTGAGATGTTTTAAATATTTAAAAAGAAGGCGTTCAAATCAAATAAATATTGGCTTATTACAATCTTTAAGAAATGGTAAATAATTTTCATCGTATTGGTTAGAAATTACTTAGTTGTTAGGATGGAGTAAAAACCTTAGTATTAAATAAAACTATAAACTGTTTCCTTAACAGTAAGAACACACTTGCGACAGTTCTTTGGAATTTTATTTATTATTATAAAGCTTAGCAGACTTTTCCAAAATTAATAATAATTGTAATATTAAATGGAGTGATCTACTGTTAAAATATTATCATTGTTATAATATTGCCTGGAATATTTGTGAAGTCATTTATTTTGCAATCCCAAATTTAATTCGGTTCTCAAAGGGTTAAGTCGATGTTATTTGTATACCCTTGTAAAGGGTAAACTGTTTGACATGTGTAACTACCTATATAAGGTATATATAAGATATTTATATACCATATATACTTGATCAGCACCACTGGTCGTGTAGATATTTTTGTAACAAATTTAAAGCTATCTTTTATACGAATCAACATCTAGATGTCAGCTGATTAGATTCCGGTCTACAAAGGTATACAACCTTCGGCGTGGCCAAGATAGACGTATAAATTTATTAAAAAAAAGTTATAATATTATGTAATAGTACTATTGCATATACTTTATATAAGCTGCTGTCAGATTGTAAGGATCTCTCCATATGAATATTGAATTGACCAACTGATGCATGAAATGCGCATTTAACAAAGCTACTGGTAAAATGGACAATTTTACAATGCTCTGATTTACACACACACACACACACACACACACACGCACACACACACAAATGACTCAAAGCACTCAGCATTCACACATTTCCACACGTGTTGCATGCTAAGCTTTTGCTGCATTTACCATTGCATATTTACAGGTATGCAAACTGGATCTGACTTTGGCATTGGCATTGGCATTGGCATTCGCATTGACAATGGCTTTGACTCGTCGTCAGTCCAAACTGATTGCTACCTGGATGCCATAAGACGGCACTGAGAAAAACCGTCCTCTTAAAAGCAGAAATAAGATTTTTTTGAATAATTTCAAACCGCAAAAACGTCTAATTTATTTCTACTAATTGTCAAATACAAATGCAAACCTCAATTCTAAAATTGCAATCGCTATTCAAATCAGAAATATTATATATTTATTATTTTTATTAATATTTTTCACAAATACTTTGTTTTTTTTTTTTATGAACATATTTTAATTGCTAAGTAGAAAGGCAGAAAATATATTTTTTATTTCTACATCTTACTAATATTTTCTTTTAATCAAAAAATGCCAACTCAAATGCCAAATGCCAAGCGGCATTAAGTGAAAGAATGCATTTCTCAATGCGAGACATATGTATATATATATATATATATATCGACACATCCAGCGGTGTATGCAAAATCAGCTCAGTTCTTAAACAATCACGTGCCACCAGCCAAACAGCGATCGTTGCATTAACTTGCAGACAAATGTATTGGCTGTAAGTTGATTCAATTAAAATCTCGTGTCTCATGGCATGAATGCAGTAAATGCTCCGCCACAATCAATCCAGGAGGTCTCGCCGAGTGCCCAGCAGCGGGAGCACAATGCGCAACATGGGAAAGGAGGCGGGTATCTGATGCTGATGCTGATGGTGATGCAAACACTGACTCTGACACTGGCAAAGGCAAAGGCAAAGGCAAAGAAAAGATGTCTGTGTAATCAATGACAATGTCAACGAAATACTCTTGTTGTTTTACGCAATGCTCCGTCTTAGGCTGCCACATTGACATGAGCCTTTGATACCCAGCAATGGAAAGCGCACGGGGTATGTTATGCTCACGGGTCAGATACTCTTAATAATTAATGAGCTATCAATTCTTATTGAGTTAGTTTTTTAGTTTCTTGAAAAGTAAAAGTAAAAGAAATTGTAAATTAAATATTTACTAAATATTTTGTTTTATTTTTTTTGAATAAGATACACAAAATTCTATCCTCTTCTTTTAGTAGCCCAAAAAATTTAACGAAACCTCAGATGGGTTTCCAAAAACCTTATAAATCTTTAAATAATTGAATTACAATGCATAAAGAGTTGTTTGAAATGAAGATGCTCATTTTGTTGTATTCAATATAACAAAAAGTTCAGATTTTCATTCATGTTTTATCAAAGAATATTTGCTACGAACAACATGCAGAGTATCTCGTGGTCGTCATCAAAAATGATATGTTCGTCTTGTTGCTCTTGGGGTCCTTGCTGTGCCACACGTTGCAATGACACGTTATTTGGCAATGAACTGTAATAAAACGATTGCTTAAAACATGCAATACCTTACATATGTGCTTACATATGTGCTTACATATGTGCTTACATAACGTGCTTTTGTTGCAGAAATCGAAGTCTGTTTCAAAATTGGTTTAATCTGTGCTCATGCTGTGTTTGTGGCTAGTCTATTCAATTTAATTGCAATCATTTAATAAAAACAATGGAGAGAATATTTAAGATTTTCATGTTTTTGCATGTTTTTTGTTTTTGCTCGAATTGACTTTGTATCGAACAGACAATTACAGTTGAATAACAAGTGAGCTCGTTGCAGTCGGGCATAGCCGACTGCGGAATACTCTGATACCAGTGTCAAGCCTACTGATAACAGGTGGCAAAGAATCGTGTGCATGGATGGGCCTCGACCATGGAATATTCTTTAACTCTGTAACTCAATCTCTGAAATTAATTTGCAATTTTTTTTGGAGCGCCGCGTTGAAATTTACGCAGCAATTATATGAGGGAGAAGGCTCCTAGTAACCTACCTTCCAAGTCTGGCAACTCCATTTGCCAGCGATAACGGACTGGAGTAGGCGAAGCCCGAATTTTTTGTTCCGAAAGAAAGAATGTTTCTAGTAAAACAAGTTTCAAATTTGCTGTTTGTATCGATTCTCAAAATCATAAAGTTTACTGATCAATCTTTGAATGGAGTTATATACACCTACTGCGAATTTGGTGGCTCTAGCTCAAAATTGTGGATGATATAGGCATTTCCGATTTCAAGTACCTAACGGCGGCGACGATGGGCGTGTCCCGGAAATTTATTTGTCGACATTTGAAGTCACCAGAAATCGATGTTCAAATATTGGTGACTCTAGTCTTATAATTGTGGGCGATATATAGTTATTGATATTATTGATTTGCGATAATTGATTTTTATCGATTCTCTAGCAGCCAACAGGACGTAGCAGCCCAGTATCCAATATAATTTTCTACCCTCGATATCAGAGTACAACTAGAGATATGTTTAGTACTCCATTAAGTTAAGATACAAATTTACCCATTCAAGATTTCGAGTAATTGGGTTAGTCACCAAAGTTAAAATGAGCGATTTATGATTAAGCTATGCGGATTGTAACTTGGTACAAGAAGCTAATAGTGCTCACAGATTAGGGAAACAAATATGCAGCTGGGTTCTGAGTCAGGGCTTTTCTTGCAATTTTGAAATATGTGATTCACATTCGGGGCTCAGCAATTGCGTCTGCTCGGTAGCAAGTAGAACCTGTAATCTGCAACGCTGTGGCATGCCAGATATGCAATTTTAATATGTTTAGTTTGCAAGCCAGCCAACTGCAATAGGCACAGTTGTATGTATGTATGTGTGTGTGCGTGTACATATGTATAGCCAACATGGTACCTGGAGCTTAGCAGAACATGCCCTTTGTGGTATTCGCATATTGGCCCGCATGATGCTGCCGCATCATCATCAGCCTCAACATTGACTCTATGCCACAATGCCTCGCCACCTGTCCGCTCGCCCCGTTAGCATCCATCAAACTCTGCTAGAAAGTAAAAATACTCGTAGACGTAATAATAATGAAGACGTGTACAAATCGCATGCCGGCAAAGGGGACAATGTGTGGCACTCTTCACCTCTTTTGCTGATCTGCACTTGTTATACCCTGTAAGCATTTTGAAAAATTCGTAGACCTTCGCGTGACATCTTTGTTAATAATCAACAGACACAAAAGAATAAAATCCCGGTCAATTTTAAGAAGTTTTTAACGATTATTCTGAAAAATAAACTGAGTGATTTTGAAGAGCAGCTGCTTGTTGAATGTCTTCTAGATTTGGACATTGAAATTGTGTATATTTTATATAGATAATATACAAATTTGGATATCTTCTGGTCGAGTACATCATTGCTTGGATTAGCTAACGTCTCGATTCTCGTTGCTCATATCACACATAAAGGAGTGCCTGCCTGTGCTATATGGGGAATACACGAGTGTAGATGCCTCCTCGCACACCATGCAAGTGCAAGTGCAACTGCAACTGCAACTGCAACTGCATACATGGAGTACTAAGTATATAACACATACATACACATACATAAAAGTACAACAACGACATGGGGCATGCCACTGATGCAGATGCTGCTGTTGCTGCTGCATTTGGCATTTGGCGACTGACGACTGGTGACTTGCAACGACTGGCAACCGGCGACTGGCGACTGGCGACTGGCGACTGGTGGCTGTGGCTGTGGCAGTGACCGACCCGCAGCCTGTTGAGATTTCAGCTGAAGTTCAATGTGCGCTTTGTTGTATGCCACATCGCTGGCACGTCTCTGTGCAGTTCCGCATAGTTATGTTAGTTCTTTGTAAATATGTGGCAGACATATTAAGAATGACTTACAATAATGGCAAACACTTGAATCGAATTTATTTAAGACTTTATTTTAGTGAGACTTTGGACTAGATATGTATATATATATATAGAGTTATCACAGTGGAATTCTAACTGCAACAGCACACTTTGCTCGGCCAAATATAACAGTCAAATGTGGCAAACACTTGACCAACTCGAAGAGGGTCAACGGTGTGGTGGGGTGGTGCGGTGGCACTGGCACTGGCACTGGTGGTTGGGCGTACTCGTCGCAATCGTCTGACACGCCTTGCGGTAATTATGTAAATTACCTATCAACAACAACGGCAACACCAATAATAACAACAACTTATCACACAGAAAAATTTGAACTTGGTTGGCTGCTTTTCATTGCCCTGGGCGCAATATTGAAAATTAGATAAATCTCACTCTCGCATGACGCCGAAACAAAAAAAAAAAACGAAAAAAGTAAAATTATGGCGTTGTTTTTTATGCCATGTCCATGTCCATGTCCATGTCCATGCCTATCGACCATTGTAATCGCCAATTGGCAACAGTTCACTTCGCAACTAGCCCCTTCGGCGTATCCACATCGAGTTGCTGAAGCGAGAAGAGAAAGAAGTGAGCCCAAATGCAAGGCGCTTACTTGCCCGTCTATATCATAAGTAGGAAAATGCGCTGAAAACCAAAAAACACATTGAATACATTGAAAACTGAAAACTTCCAGCTAAAGTCTATGAAATGTAGGCGGACTGACGTTGCTGGTCTCCCGAGATCATGTGAATATTTTTAGTTTCGCTTTTAGCTATCTATTGTTCACTTGGTGAGGGCCCAATACAAGTAGTATTGGAGTATTACAGATTTTGGATAATGTTCGCTGTACAAGTGAAAAGCATATTTATATATACGATTATAATTAGAATAACTTGACTCAAATTGAGCTCTGCTTAATATATGCTCACATCATTCAAATACAATTAATATTGAATGACGTATATAAAAAATATATTTGTGTATTATTTTATCTTTCTTTTTTTTTACTAAATATTGAGTATTATTCAAAGTTAAGTTGGACTAATTATGCATTTTATATTACAGTATTTACATAAATACAAACACACAAATATTGTATATTTAATAAATATATATTATATCTTATAGTAAATATTCGTCGGACTAAACTAGTAATTAATTTGCAAACACTTCATCTTAGTTCCACATGTATGTGGTTTATGTCCAGCTGTCTTTGAGAAATTGTAGACATTTAGATCTTGAAATCTAGTAGAGCATTGCATATTCGTTGTGGCAACTTTTTGTAATGATTTTGTATTCGCAATCGCAGAACATAACAATCATTGTTGCCATTATAACAATAATGCGCATTTGATTATCTGACTGACAAAACCACATTGCCTTGCCACATTCTAATGGAATTCTGCGTGAAAAACAAGAGCAGAAAGCCATAAAATATATATATAGCTTTGTATATATCTTTGTATATATATATTGTATATATATATATATATATAACTTTGCTGGCTTGCCGTGCAAAATAAAACGCTTTCATGGGAAAACTTAATCTCTGCTACCAAATGCGTCATGGCTTATTTGAAAGCAGCAATAGAGCTGCTGCCCTCCACTACTTTAGAGTAACAGCCGGGTATTAATTAATCACCGTTTGATGGACAGTCGCGTCGCACTCAAAGTCAAAGTCATGTGCTGGCGCCGCCAGACACGCAAACCAGCGCATTGACCGGAGCAATCGAATCCGTATCCGAGCCCCAGCCCGAGCCCGAATCCGAGTCCGGCACCAGCTACCAACTTCGACTGGTCTCTGGCACCCTGTCCAAAAGGCCCAGACAATGTCGTGGCCGTGTTCAGCTATCAATAAGCGAGGCGTGAAATTGTTCATTGTGTACACTAATTGATCCTCAGGCACATTACAGTCATTGAACCTGCCGCACATGTTTCAGGTGTATTTGCAACTGGGTCAATCACACGCCGATCAGATGGGCGTACAATGAGAGAAATGGTTAAGCAAATAACTATGTACATACGTATAGATGTACAACATCAGTATTCATTAAGTGTACATCATTTGGATATGATTAGAACAGCTGTTTGAAGTAGCATGTTCATTTGTTAAATTATATACCAGCTTATACAATTTGATAGAAAAAGGTATGCGAAAAGAAGAATTAAACATATTAATATATATTCACAAAGAAAAGCGATTTTTGACTCGAAAGAGAGTTTCTTTTGGCAAATTTATGATACAACTTTCACCGAGATTGCTCTAAAGATTGCTCTATTGCCGTATTCCACTTGGCCCAACATCGATACGAAATTTGATAGATCATTGTAAAAATCAAGAAATACTCAGAGGGAATTTCTAAAATTCGCCACTTAATTTACAAATATTGAATGTACAGAATGTTGGCACTTATCGTCTTTTCATTCTGTATAAACTTGAGAATGTAAGAAATGCTGATAGTGGAAGCAGACTATTAGACACAATCAATATAATAATAAAGTATGTATATATATAAATCGTACATTTGCTACAGTAAAAATAAATGTGTGTTCGATTAAGGAAATACGAATATATTTGATATTTTTCTACGATATTTATCTTTTGCATGCGGCTCACACATTATCGTTAATCAAATTTGATGTTATTTTAATGGATTAGCACGGCACGAGAAGTGCTGCAAATCTTGGCAATATATTTGGCATATTAATACAACAGTTTATGCAACTGCAACTGCGACTGCAACTGCAATTAATGTGTTGTGTCCTTTCTGCCGTGGTGTCATTATGGCAAGCAAGGCGATTTGGGTAAATGCGAGCAGCTGTGCAACCAATCAGTTGATAAGCTGATAAGCAAAACTTGCATTGGTAATGCGGAGAGAGGGCCAACAACATGTTGTTATTTTAACGGCTTGTTTTTTGTTTTTTTGTTTTTTTTTTTTGTTTTTGGCTTGTGCTTGTTCGCTTCAGTTTAGGTGCGGGCGAGCAACAGTTTTGACACCTCTGACCACCGTGAAGGGCGCGGTCAGCGTGCTAAGGTTTAAGATTTGGGACTGACTCGGGTTCCATCGCTCCAACGATCCATCGCCGTGTGTGGCACGCTGCGGGCGAGGCGTCATTTAAGTGGCGGCAGCGGCACAAAAACGTAAAAGGAGACAATTAATATCAATGTTCAATCGAAAAGAAACTTCAATGCCACACACAATAACAACGACAGCAACAGCAACAACAACAACAATAAAAATAGAGATGCACGCAGGCCGCACAAAAGCTGGGGAAAACGTTAAGCAGGAAAACGCTTGAAACCTGAGGCAGAGACAATCTGCTCGATTTATAGTAGTTGATGGTTACCCTGTGGTACAGTCGCACTCTCAGAGGGTGTTTTGGGTTTACAGTTGAGCTGCGCATATGTTGCAAGCCAAAAGCCAAAAGCCAAACAGAAGCCGCCTTCTGTTCGAGCTCTCTCACTGGCTGCTATATACACAGTGAGAAATAATCATTTCAATTGAATAGCTGTTGATGTTTATATCGTCAACAATTCCCACGAGAGAAAAGTATGCGGATTACAAAAATTCGAAACTCATAAATTACAATTTGAGTAATTTACAACTTAGTAAAGTGAAATGATTTTGAATCTAAACCGAAAACAAGTTCAATTAAATTTAAATATCATTCCAAGTCTATTAAGTTAAGTTGGATTGGAAGAATATTATAATTGATTTAACTTAAATATTATTCCTATTTGATTATTATTTTAAGTCCAGGTGGAATAGCTTGAAATTAATTTGAAGAACATTGTATATAATTATAAGAAAAATACAACATAAACATTTCATGAGATTTAATTGAAACACATACATTTTTTTGTGCTGTGTAGCTATTTACACAGGCGCTCAAAGTGCACAATGAGGTTGATAATGAAATATAATTTATGAGCAACAGCTGAGTTGCCTCATTGGGGAGGAGCAGGAGGTACATATCGATGTTTGTATTGGGCATATCAATATTTATAAGCAGCCCAAAAGTGTTGGGGTGTGACTCGACAACGTATATATATGTATATATATTCATTTATGTTTTTATTTTTTTTTTTTTTGCCATTTGCCGTGCAATTTGTCAATTTGCAACCGAGTTGGGAAGTGGCAATAACAGGCAGTTTCCTCAATGCTGACGGCGCCCCTCGACAAATCAAAGGGACAGATCGACCACGACAACGACCACAAAGGCAATGCTCGACTCAATAGTTTTCAATGTTCCCTTTTTGACATTTGCAACCCTCCTGGGCCTCCTTCTCTGTTCACCAATCAAATAAAATAATATTTCGTGTAATCCTGTGCGCGTGCTCTCAATTACGCTGAAGCGATTTTTATGAATTGAACACCGCTGCACATTTACACACACACACACACACACACACAGTAGTTATAAATAGACGCACACATGACTGACTGAGAATCTGGTCGCCGTCCTGGAGTGTCCTGTGTGTCCCCCTGTGTCAACTCAAAAAGCGCTCCAGATTTCGTTTCTGTACACTATCTGCAAGGACGAGTGTTCCAACTGCGTTCTGAACGTGGCTTTATCTAATATAATATATATAATATATATAAATATATATATAAATATAAATATATGTGTAATTTTTGAAAATATTTATTTGTTAATGGTTGTGTTATCGTAGAGAAGGATAATTTCAACCAGTTCGAATTCACTGCAAGCGTCTACCTCTTAGCCACAGGGTATTTCAAAGTCGTACACTTTCCACTCAATTTATTTATTGTATTTTCTTCTGCGACATTTGTGTAAACACATGCACTCAACGGAACTGGAATACAAAGAAAGGTTTTCCTGCTATTAATTACGACGCAAAAGTTATTTCTGCATTGGAAAATGATGCTTGTGTCCAAGTGAATGGATAACAGTGCACACATGAATTGGGTGCTCCTTTTTGTACCCCATCCATACACTAAGTCCACATATTAAGTCGCTTTTAGCAAATATGTCGATATATCTCATATCAATTTTACACATGACTGTGCCTCAAAAACTTTATAAGAATAATCATTAAATATTTATTTGCATACCATGCATACCAACTTGTTTTAACTCTCGAACTAAATGAGTGGGAATACATTGACATGCTGAAAATTTAAAGTATATAAGGTATAAGTATATAAAGTGCATATGCCCAAGCCTTTGTGAAAAAAGGTCTGCATCTGTCTAAAATAAATCTCAAAAGAAAAAAAAAATATAAAATCAACCACAGATTTTGTGAAGCGTTTGAGATGCAAGCCAAGCAGATCGAATTTCAGACGTGCTCAAACGCGATTTACCGATTTCATTATGTGCTGAAATCTACTCATACATATGTATGTATAAACATTTCAACACATATACCCAATAAGGAGAGCAGGTGTATTTAAGAGAAAATACAAACTTGAACTTGAATCTTGGGCAAGAAGCAAAATGTGGCAGTGTTAACTGATTCAAGTGCATTTCTCTAGAAACTGAGGCTGGCAACTCAAAAGAAAAGAAGCCATGTTAAATATAAAACAGTTTCTATAATTGAATTTTATACTTTATAAGATGCAACAAAGGCATCCATTTCCATTGAAAATGCGTTGATCTGCTTTTCTTTTCAGTTTTTCGCTTTTCAGTTTTCAGTCAAGTCAAGGCAATGAGGCACGTGTTGTCGACTCGACAACGATAAGGTTTGACGACCAACTGCTCCACTTTGTAAATATTTTTGAATTTTTACATTTTTTTTCTTCCTTTGAACAGGCTTTGCAATTGGCTTTGCCTCTCCCAGCTGGTGGCTGCTGATATTTTCTATACCCTGTAGCCATCAGATGGATCGAGAAGGTATAATTAAGATGTAGCGGCATTTCTTAACTAAATTAAACACTTACTAATATTTATTATGGTAGCAAAACCTCCATTAGTTAGAAGCATAATTATAACAAATTTAATTTCATGCAAAATACCTTGTTAATCATTATTTTATTATGTCATTTAAAATAAATCAATCAGATACATTTCAAAATGTAATTAAGAATTTTAGATGTATCCAGCGGGTGGAACACAAGCATTTTTTCTGCTCTTTCCTGTATTGCTTGATATATATTTATATTTCTTATACATATTTATACTTTAATTTGAATTTATGTCATTTATTAACTTCAACAAAGGAGTCAATGAACTCTATCATATTTTATTACCCATTTTGCATTTCAATTAGCTTTTTGGTATGTACCAACTTGAGGTAACTTCTCGTCCTACATTCCCCACAAGAGCACCTAGAGCACTCTTACTTGTTTGAGTTCCCGGAGTGGCAAAAAGAAGAAAAAAAGAGACTGGACCTGCATCTGGAACTTTTGCTTTGAGCTTTTGCTGTGTGTTCATTTTGTTTACATCTTTTTATCAGTTGCAGCTAATTCATAGAATTTTATGTTTCATGACAACGACAAAGGCAGCCAATGGCAAAAAAATAATATATATATAAAGTAATTAAACAAGATCTTAAGCAAATTGCGGACAGTGGCTTTGACTGCGCTTTCTGGTTACTCATTAAAAGCAAAGTTGCCTGGGCGACAACAAGAACAGCATAGCAACAAAATAACTGACCCACACTGACTAAATTGTGTTAATAAGCCCAAGACGACTATTGCTGTTGTTGTTTTTGTTGTTGTTGTTTTTGTTCTCGTTGTTGTTTGTGGACTTAGCGTTGTCTGAGAATGCGGGCGGCGTTGCGTGGGCGCTTGCAACGTGCGGCAAGGCAATGAGACCGAAAGTGCAACTTGGATTTCCATCTGTGGCCGAGTTGGTGGCACAATTGTCAGTTGGCTGGCAGCTTTATGACACCTGGCATGCAATTATGTATATGGACAGGCAGGCAGGCAGGCAGGCAGGCAGGCGACTTGCAAAATTAATTCTTGTCTGGTTTCATTTCGCAATGCGGCTTGCAGTTGATGATGTTCATACATATGTACATATATATACCTATAAACATACATATGTGTAAAGTCACCGAATATAAGGCGAAATATAAAATTTGCCATATTCAATTCAAATATAAAATCACCTTAATTTCAACGCGAAGCATACTTAATTTTATATCACATATAAATTCAGTTGGAACCATTTCGATTTGGAGCACACTTACCACAAAAAAAAAATATATACAAAGTTGAGTCAAATATGATTTGGCTTTACTTGTAGAACTAAATAATCGAGAACTTAAACAGGCAACAAAAAAATAAAAATCGAAATTTGAAGCATCAATTTTCCAACATAAAAATGTAGAATAGGAAAAACTCAGTGAAAAAGTGACTGCGAAGCATGCAATGCTTTCCAGCTTCGATTTCAGCGCTGATACTAAGCAAAACTAGGTATAATAATGAGGGGATAGTATATCATACCAACAATCGGTCGAACAACTTTTTTGTTTATTATTATGTTCCCAACATTTGGAAAGGAAAATCTATAAAAATGTAGTTTTCATACGAACATTGTATTCCCTTCTAGTGGGGACCTTATAAGGTATATATTATATTCCTGATCAGCATCACTAGCCGAGTCGAATGATTTTATATATTTATAGACCGAAGTTAAACTGCTGACATTATATCATGAATATTATGTCTTTCTACGTTACAAACTTGAGACATGTATGTGATATCAAAATAGCCGTAGACATACTGTATATATATATATACACATATATATATAGGGTATCTTGCTTATTGGTTTTATTTACTTTGTATGACTGAGTACGCAAATATGAATGGGGAACGGATATGCTTGACGAATTCTGAGCAACATTCGGATTTGCCGGCTTTCTACAGGCACTCCTATGTCTGTCTGTCTGTCTGTCTGTCTGTCTGTCTATTTGTCCAAATGTCTATATGTCTGTCTGTCTGTCTGTCTGTCTGTCCGTTTGGCTGCTTCCGGCTGGCAGCTGTCTGCCGTCTGCCTAAAATGCATAAATCATGTGTTAGCCAAATCAGCTGCCCACTGCCAATGCGGCATCATCCCAATCAAATCAAGAGTGACCACATTTGCCAGCCAAACACACACCACACACCACACACTACACATACACACACACACACACACACACATAGACGAAACACCAAACACCAAACACACACGCGACACCGAAACGTTTTGTGCCACAAAATGCTGGCCATACGCTTTTTGGTAACGCTGATTTTGGCCAACTAGTCAAGTGTGTAAGTATTTCAAGTCAATCCAGTTGCGGTCGCTGACAGCTTAACACAAAAACTTAATTAAAAGCCAGACCCCCCCTCGCTCATCCTTCTATATTACACAGAGACAGAAAGAGGGACAGACAGACAGACAGACAGACAGAGACAGAGACAGCGACAGAGAGAGAGAGAGAGAGAGCGAGGGAGAGGAGTAGAATTGACTCAGTTTCGGACTGAGTGGTTTCAGTTGCCAGCAGCAACAGCAGCAGCAGCAGCGAAGTGTGGCACACATTGTGCTCTTATTCGTATTCTTATGCTGATTCTGATTCTGTATCTGTATCTGTATCTGTTTCTGTTTCTGTTTCGGTTTCAAATTCGAAAGTAATGCGGTCGAGCTGTTCCTGGGTCAACGGTGCGTATAAGCAATGCGGACGGTCAACTAGCCAACTAGTATCAACTGGCTGTTGGCCAATTATCAGCTGTAGGTGGCATTCTATGGTCTATGGTCCTATTCGAGCTGCTATCTCAGGCAATGATCCGAGCATGCAATTGTTGCCGCTTGAACTTTGCAGCACGTTAAGTGGAGCAATTCTTATAGAGAGCCTGCGGAGTGTCTGTGGGTAGACGGCGACAATGGGACGCGGGGAGGCGCGGATAAACGGATGCGGGTCGCGTCATCAGACGACATCAGTCTGCGGCATTTAATTAGAAAAAACGAAAGACGCGAAAAATTTGCCAACTATTTGACAATGTGGCGGCTTTTTAATTGGCAACGGCCACAAAGACGTTGCATAATGTGCCGGGGATTGCCTCAAAGTGATGCACAAAACGCTGCAACAAGCAAACAAGCAGCAAGCAACAAGCAACAAGCGGCGGCAACAACAACTACAACAACTAGCTAAAAGCAGAAACATGTTGGCCATATATTTTTCAACGTCAAGTCGGTTTCTAAGCTCCACACACACACACACACACACACAGACACACATAGACACAGAAAAACTACTTCTGTCTTAATGGTGTCAACACTGCTGCCAACTGAAAGCAGCAACTGCAAAATGCAGGCGCCGCCATCGCCTTCGACAATTGTCCGACAATATATATGGCTTTCATTGGCATTGACAGCGATAATTGGCTAAGTGCGAGTCAGAACTGTTTTGCATAGACTTTATGGCGTTGCAACTCCCAACGTGCAACAAGCTCCCTGCCTCCAGCAACTGCCTTTAGCATTTGCTGACATTTTGACAACACGCAGGCTGCAATAGCAGCAGCAACTAAATACTGTCTAGCAAATATCATTTATCATTTTGACCGTGGCCTAAAATTAATATCTCTCCTCTCCACATAGACTTGATCGCGATATGCAAATGAGATTAAGCCCCATCTGTGTGTGTGTGAGTGTGTGTGAGTGTGTGTGAGGATTTGCCTAGTTTAACAAAATTTATAGTTCAAGTAGCAATTTAACCAATCGATGAGCATTTGTCAAATTATGACAGAACACAAGCATTTCCACTTAATTGAATGTCTCTTTAAACCACCAAATTAAATAGCAAGCACTTTAAAATATTTTCAGGCAATTGATTTAAATATATATATATATATATACTTATATAAATATATTCATATAATGAATACATACACTCGATCTGAATTTTAGAAAGTTTTTCTGTTTTTTTAGAAATAATTTATAAACAAACGGAAACAAATTTGATAACATTAGAATTGGGCAAATAAGTATTACTATGCACTGCCCAAAATACCAATACTTGGGATTAGATTGATAGCCCACATAATCGATGTAGTACTTACTGGTTATAATTAGCAGTTGTATTCATAGTCAGACAATTGAATGATTTATAATTGTCGTACCCCTCTATTAATGGGGCAACACTATCGATCGTTCTTTTGCCAACCATTATTAATATTACCACTGCTCTGTGGCACAGTTTCAGTTTCAGTTTCTTTTCTTTTCGTTTTTTTTTTTGGAGCAGAGATAGTGATGTGAAACGGTTGGGGGTAAAAACAATAAACCTGTCGGACCCATTCCATGGCTGTTTAATATCATTGCCATATGCATTATTACCAAACCCAAAAAACCGTACAATACAATAAGCGACACAACAGCAACAACAACAATCATAGAAGATACGACGACTTTTGGCCGTGTACAACGGGACGTATGCGCGTTGTTGTACTATTTGGTATTTTGTATGCCTTCACATTAGATAAGTTGAGATTGGCGATTGTCGGTTACATTGTTGTCGCTGCTGTTGCTGCTGTTGCTGCTTTTGCTGATTTTGCAGCTCTTGTTGTTAATATTGTTGCGGTTGTTGTTATGCAAATTTCTTAACAACCTCTAAATACGGCAGCAGCAGTATTTTAATTTTATTTTTTTTCTCCTTTTGTGTTTCGGCTTGAATTTTTAATTAACATTGCGCATACGCCACATGCACCCCAAAAACAGCAACAAAAAAAAGAAACAAGTTAGAATGGTCTAGTCGAGAGAGCTCGACTAGGAGATACCCTCAACTTAGGCTTGCTGACATTCGTTTGTTCAACATGAAAATACGTTTTGGTTAACAAAATCTGCCTTTTCATATTAAGTCTTAAAGCAATTTGTACACTGGATCAATAATAAGTATGGGGATATTATATATATATTACCAGGAAATATCTGTACAGTTGTGTCATTTATTGGTATCGATATTTATGCAATTAGGGCCAATATCGAAGAAATGAAATAAACTTGATTCACTTTTGGTATATGACAACTTACCTTGAAAGTTTAAAGTTCGTAGATCCGTCTCAGAGACTAAGTTAGCTAAATCGACTTGGCATGGTTAATGCCGAACAAGAATATATATACTATATAGCGTTGGAGATGCTTGCAGCTGGCTATTACATGCATTTGCTCAACTTCATTATACCCTCTTTCCTATTTTTGTGTAAAAACAAAACGGAGACTCGGCCCCGAAACAGTCTGAATCTTGAGCGGAGCGGCACCCATTTGGAGGTATGTTGTTGTTGTTGTTGTTGTTGCTACTGTAAAATGTATGCCAAATAAATGTTGCTAAAAATGAAATAATGAGCACACTTTTTGTATGCAAACATGGTCTAAACACTTTCACTGCTGCAGCAACAGAAAAAGCAACAGCAACAGCAACAGCAACAGCAGCAAAAACTGCAACTCAAAGGCTACACGATTTTCGTGTCGTAAAGCTCTCAACTGTGCTGGCCAAGTGAGCCCAGCCAAGTGAGGACAGTCCGAGTGGGTGGCTGTCTGCCTGGCAGAGCGGACAATGTTCGCAAGACAACTGTAGTTGAGCAACACTACAAGAAATGCTTCTTAATATTTAATATCAGTTCCGAAAATTATACACATATGTATGCATATATATGTACATATATAGTCAGAGTCGACAATGCCCAACATTTCGTACAATCGCATTATTTATATTTCACGATCCCATTATGAGTCTCCGTGTTGTTGTTAACTTGTGAGTGGAAAAATTACCGATTGATTGCTGATTGGCTTATTTTATTTGTATTTGTGAAATGACTAATAAAATTAATTCAAATATATGACACGCTATAAGCACTTTTACATTTGTACAGTGAATTTAATTACAATTCTATTTTAAGAGAAGCGATTAGCTTTCTTGGTATATCAACATAATTGCCGAATTTCGAATTTCGGCGACTGCTGCCCCAAATGACAAAATGTACAGGGAACAACTTCACATTCTGTAGACATTCGAGAATGTACGAAATATTGATTGGTGAACCAGGCTAGATGTGACTAGGCAACGAACTGAATTAGAAAACTTTTGGTAATTAAACTTCGCATTGATGACTGTCATCGAAATTGGTGTCCAGCAAAATCTAGCCCCGAATTTTGTGCTGTGCAATGAGTAAATAGTAAGAGCTGTGAGCATTGAGATGCACATGAAATTTAATCTGTGACTTGTGAGCTGGGCATGGAAATGGAAAATGGAAAATGGAAATTGCACTGGACATGGGCCAGTTGAAGTCGCTGTCGCATTTGCAATTAACGAACGAGGCGACGACATTGATTAACGAGGCGTTTTTAAGCGGTGCTCAAACACGCGCTAATGTCGCGACAGACAACAATACATATACATATATATATATACATATATATATATATATATATGTACGGATAACAGCAGCAATAACAATAACAATAGCAACAGCTGACGTTCGACAGTCCATATAGACATCCATACAATGAGACGCACACACAATGGCAATGGCAGAGTGCAACGCATATTTTCGTATGTGCCACTGCTTGTATCTGATAGTTTTCCATAGGCAGCAGTTATAGATATAGCTACAGATGCAATGGCATCCACAAAACTGTTCAATTGTTGGCAATGTCTGCTAATTGAATTGAATGACCACTTAGCTGCTTAGGATAACTCGAAAATTAGTTAACAATTGGCGTGAGCCATACACACACACCACAAATAGCATATAGAATATATATATATATATATATATATATATATATAGATATGTTGTTATATACTAGCAATTAATGTCAAATACACTTAATAATTGGATTTTGGGTTTTGGTCTTTTGCCCTGTTTTACTTTTTTCATTTCATGTGCTTTATGGCGGCAATAATGACAATGTTAACAAAGCCAGCTCAGAAAGCATAAAGTACTCGGATTTATTTATTTTTTATTTTTGTATACTACACACAAATGTATGGAGATAGTCGTTGCACTCGCCACTCGCCACTCGCCACTCGCCACTCGTGAGCTAATGGAGCCATACACACGAGGTGAACTGGAGTGCGTCTCCCGAGGCGACGACCCCTCGAAGTGGATTGCGCATCTGTATAATCATTCATGTATATATACGATTGATATGTATATATATACATACATATATGTATATATATGTGTGGCTGTGTTTTTTTTACTTGTGTGCATCTCTAAGCTCTGATTCCGATTTCAAATAGAATCTATAGTTTAGTAGATCAGCAGGCGTCATTGATATAAAATCACTTGAATGTATATATATAAATATATATTATGATCGCACTTATTATTTGTATTATCTGGGTTTACTTTGGGTGAGGTTAGTGCCGTCACCTGCGCATTTAGCATTTAGCATTCGCTTTTGATCTCGTTTTTTGCTGCTTCGCAAATTCGAATTCAAATTTGAGCTCTTCGTATTTTCATTTATAATAAAATGTGTATGCGTGTGTTTATTATTGTTGTTATTATTCTGTTTATTGTTATTCTTATTGTTGTTATTGCTATTAACATATTGATCTTAACGCAGTGCAAAGCTTTTAATTAATTTGTTTCTGCTTTGTGTTTTTATACACGAGCAGAGGGTAATTTTTAGTTTGTCATAAACTGAAATCGAAATATTTAATAGCCTACTATCAACATTTCCTAGTGGCCCAAATATCTATAGAATGTAAAGTTGATGCCTGTCCAGTGTTCCATTGGGGACATCATTCTGCACATTCAAAATTCGTAAAATATGTTGCGGATTTTAGAAATTTGCATAGAGTATTTCGAGTTTTTGATTAATTGATATTTCAAGACAGATCATTTCATTTATTTTTGTATTATAATTTAATGCTGAAAGCCAAATAGAAATGAAATGTTTTCATTTTTAACATGAACTCTAATTTATTGGGCTGTTTGCAGTAAACTGGTTATCGTCTGCCAAGTATTTTAATTAATTTTTCCCATGTCGTTTCGCAAATGCAAATAAAAATAAGCAGGATCAGCTGTTTTATTCAAATCAATCGGTAATTTTATAATATATTTTAAATAATATACAAATAACATATACAAAAACAAATGTTTTTAAGGTTCGTCATCGAGAATATAACGTTTTGTTCTTTCTTCTTTGCATTCAAGTGTTATTTTTGTACATTTTAATTGATTTGCACTCGCAAAGAAAGCACTGTTAAAATTGAATAATTTGCTAAACAGATGTATAAATAAATATATCTATAAAATATTTTGCAATACAAAAGCAGAACAACAAAACCGACAAGTACAATAAAACGAGGCAATATTATTCATCAGAAGCTGTGCATTCCATAATCAGTAATCAGCCACAAGAGAGTGGGCAAATGTTTACAAATGGTTACAAATTACGGAAAATTTAAATTAAAATCTTGAAGAATATTAAAAAAAAAAAACATGTTAACTTAAGTAGCCGTTATTAATGTGATCAATGCTCTTATTTATCGAATCCTGTTCGAATTCTGGATCAATATTAAGCTGAAAATTAAGTGGTTGTCTTATTTATGACAAAGTTCATCATCTGTTGAGTGTTTCCAATATTTAGTAATAAAATAAATATGCCCTGCTTAAATAGAGTTCATTTATAGTGGGAAAAGACTTTTTATATTCATTTTTTTGCATATGTCATTAATAATAAATCAAAAAATCCAAAAACTAGAATAAAAGACTGTCATCAAACAATGGATATCAATAATATATGTATGTAAAAAGTAAACCTATATCTTGAATAAAATAGAAAATAAAAATATGTAAAAATACGCACATTTTAGCAGGATAACACCGTTGCCGTGTTGATTTAGATTCAGTTCGAGATTATTACGAATCATCAGTGACGGATGCGAATGCTGATGATGAGAGCCATCCAGTGCGGATTTAATTAAATGGAATGCCATCATTCCAATGCATTACCCGAAATCGTATTTGTTACACCGATCAATTGTTGCAATTTCTTTACGTATATATATATATATATAAATAGATATATGACTTTCTCTCTGAATGCCTATATGTGTGTGTGTATGTGTGTGTGTGTGTGTGTGCAGTGGAAATACATAAGTAATAAGTCGGGTCATCGCCTTGCGGTTATCTGTCTAGTTGCAACATCATCTCAGATCAGCCAACAAAATTATGCTTTGGACTTTTTTGAATGTTTGAAATGTTAACAAATCGTTCGTCAATTTAATGTGTACTCAAATTAGAAACAACAAAGAAACATGCGCTCAAACTGATAATGTAAAGGCAGACGGCTGCCAAGCTTGCAGCTTAAATTAATTATTCTCGATTTATTTTTGAATACCTATGTATGAACATGTCTGCGAGTGTGTGTGTGTGTGTGTGTATTTATTTATGTTATGTTGCCGTCGACAGCGACAACGACTACGACTACGACAACGCATAGTTAACGCCTCCCCCAGAGTGAAGGACGGCAAAATTGTTGCTACGGCTGCGTTTGCAGCATTTGTTTTGTTGGTTAATAGGTCGAGTGGGGTCAGCGAGGTCGACAGTTTGTTATTGTTTTTCTTTTTTTGAGGCAGTAAAAATTGCAAACAAATATGACAACAAGAACACACACATACACAAGCAGTCACACTGACACTCACACACACACACACACACAAAGAGAGAGAGAGAGAGCGATATAAAAGAGACTCACAGTTTTATTGGTATGTATTTTTTGCACAACTCTCTAAATAACTAAATAACTAACACACTTGCACTTATGCACCAAAAAAAAAAAAAAAAAAGAAGAAGAGAATAAAAAGAAGAAAAATTGATGTGCATCTGTGTGCATGTGCGTGAGTGTGTCTGTGTGTGTGCGTACTCTGTTATTTATTTGTGGGGTGATAAAGCGAAAAACGGAAAACGAAAAACAGAAAACAGAAAACGATAGCGCAGCCTGGCAGAGCATGCAGCAAGCACGACAAGATCGATTCTACTGAATCCGCTGAATGCCGATGAATGGGAATGTAGCCCAAAAAAAATGAACCAACAAAAACAGCGACTAAAAAAACGACGATGACGATGACGAGACGATGACGATGTCCAACGACGACGACGACGACGATGTCCAACGACGACGACGAGCGGAGCCAGCGGAGCATGTGCCACAAAAATTTACATGCTGTCTGCCTGCCTGCACATGCAAGTTGCTAGTGTGTGTGTGTGTGTGTGTGTGTGTGTACGTGTGAGCAGATGGGAGGGGAAACAGCCTGTTGCGATCTTGGCTCGATTTCATTGATGGCCGGCTAAGCGTAGTATTAAATTCAAGCAGCGAACTCAACGAAGAATTTGACAATGCATTAATCTGATTGGCATACATATATAAACAGAAGCCTGCAATTAAATTGTAATCTATATAAGCTTTGCATTGTTTATATATGAAAACAAGTTTTCACTTGAAAACTTGCGACAGTTTAGCAAGGGACGCATTGAAAAGCTCGCTATGATTTACAATTTAAAATATGTTCCCAACAATATGCAATGAATGTGTGCAAAAGAGGTGTAAATTTCGTTAAGTATTGGACGACACCTTTTAGCCAAGACACAACCCATTACGGAAAAATACAACAGATGACGCCAGCAATGCGCAACTGCAAGCGGCATACAACAGAAAGCAGCATTTTGAGCGTTGTAACCATTGAATACCATTGAAATGTATGTAACACTTTAGTAATAATACTTCAACATTTTTATGTTTTGTTATGTTACAAATGCACTTAATTAATATGGCGAAAAAATTTAAATTTCTATGTAATAATAGAAACAAAGCGCTCAGTATGTGCTTAAATTGAGTATCTCTTTTAAACTAAGTTTTTAAAATTGCACAAAAAATCAAAGATTAGAGAAAAAAATCAAAATAGAATATATATGGTATAAATATTTTTTTTTTCCAAAAAAATGTTGAGAATTCCTTGTTCAAACAAAGTTACATTGCTCAAAAAAGAAGAAGAAGAAGAATACTGATTCTGCTTCTGTCTAAATAAATATATATGTTCAGAAATGTATATATGTGTACGCAAAATGAGATACATATCTAAAATCTTTCTAAAGACCTTGAAAAACATTTGCAAAAAGAAAGAATCAATTATATTTTCTTAAAATTGCAAAGTGAAAAATTATTATTTTATTCATAATAATTTTCTACAGAAATCAATAAATATTATCGGACCCTACTCAAATTATATATAATATTATTCTATATGTATATAGTGCATTTAAGCAAAGTGCCCATTTAAAATAAAAACACTTGTGTAGTTCCTATTTATACGAACATTATTATTATATGCATAATAATTTTGTGCATAAATCTTTGTGGCATATTTAATAAATATTTTGGGACACTTTTTGTTGTTTTTGTTTTTATATCTCACTCACCTGCGAGACCCGTGTCATTGATGCTCGATGTGGATGTGGAGAATCCGGGTAGTTTGCGCCATCCCTTGCGATTCCAGAAGCTGCGCGCCTTCGACTCCGTGGGCACAGTGGGACCCGGATCCTCGGCAGCACGAATCCGCGCACAGCTGAGAATGCGGCGGCCGCAGGAGGCGCGCGTCAAAAATGTGGAATTCGAGGCGCACATTAGCGAGCTGGTTGTGGCACTGGCCGTGGCAATTGTTTCATCATACGCTGTGGAGCGTTGAAACGAACGGCAACTTTGTGTGGCATATGCCGCTGTTGCTGTGGGCGTCTGTCGGGCGCACTTGATGTGCTGCGTCTTGCTCAGACGTAGGCTGCCAATGTAGCTTGCACCGCTGCTGCCGCTGAAGCCGCTATCCAAATCGCCACCGGCTGTGGTGGCGACACTGGTTTGTGGTGCGATGGCGGTGCCGCCACAGCTGGTGTTGCTGTTGTTGCCAGCGATATGTGTAGTTTGCTGGCCCTTGAGCGTTGCCAGCAGCTGCTCAATGCCGCCAACGTTGCTGCTTGTATCACAGATATTGTCCGCCGAGGTGGATGTGAGCCGGCCCAGAATCGCTGGCTGTCCGCTAGTTGCCGTCACGCAAACCGTCGGACTTGGCTTGGGTGGAGTACCAGCAACAGCACCAGCAGCACCAGCACCAGCTGGTGGACTGCATTTGGGCGGACTTTCGGGCATAAGCATCGCCTCCACGCTCAGATTCAGCTCGCCGAGTATCTTGTGATGACGATGCTGCACTCGACGCAGTTCCTCCTCGACGAGCGTTTGATTCAGTGAGCCCGCTGAATGCGACCCAATGCTGCAGCCCAATTGTTGCTGTGCAACCTTGCCCGATTGCAACGCGGCCGCATTGATCTCTTCGTAGAAATTCTCGCTCTGGTTGGCTACAACTGCAGCTGCTGCTGCTGCTGCTGCTGTTGTTGTTGTTGCTGTTGCTGCTGCTGCCGCTGCTGCTGCTGTTGTTGCTGCCGCTGCTGCTGCTGCTGCTGCAGCTGTGGTCAGCTTGTGGTAGCGCGTCTGATACGATTGCAGCGTCGCCGGCGACACCAGCTGCTTGTTCTTCTTGCCCTTGGAGAGCAGGGCGCGTATCGAGTTGGGCGGCGGTGGCCCAACATCAACTTGTGGCTGCAACGCAGCCGCACAGCAGCTGGACTCCACATTTGTGCTGCCATCCGGCTTGGGTACATTGGAGTGCCGCATTGCGGCGCCCGGCTCATAGTACGCATATGAGTAATCATGCTGCTGTTGATGTTGGTGTTGATGATGAGCATGAGCATGATGATGATGTAGATGAGGATGTTGATGTTGATGTTGATGTGGATGTTGCTGATGATGATGCACATGATGCAGACTGTTCGCCTGCTGCAATTGCGTCCACTGTTTGTCACCGCTGCTGTTGTTATCGCGTCCCAGCGTTTTGCTCTGACGCGCCAGCTGCTTGAGATGATGCGGTGACAACTCCTGCTCCGTGCAGATTTCAATGGCATCCGGATCGGGATCCGGATAGCGAGGCAACAGCTGACGCCGTCCATTGCCATTGACGGCAACGCTTCCCGCGTTGACAGCAACCGTTGTGTTGCTGCTCACAATTGCCGCAACGGCAATGGGTGAGCTGCCGGCGGATTTGTGCAGCGGACTGCTGGCAGCCGGTGGCGGATAATCCGGTGGCGGTGGAAACTGCAAACAGCCAGCACTATGCTTAGGCACGTGTCCCTTGCCCATGCCATGAATGGCTTCCAATTGTTGTTGTTGCTGCTGTTGCAGCTTCTGTTGCTGCTTCAGTCGCTGCAGTTGCGTCTGCTGTTGCGTGTAATAGTTTTGATTGGCGGGCTGATGCGAATGCGAATGCTGATGTTGCTGCTGCTGCTGCTGATGCGAATGTTGCTGATGCGGCTGCTGCTGCTGCTGCTGGTGCTGCTGCTGCTGCTGTTTCAGCTTGGTGTGCGTGTGTGAGTGCACGTGCAACTTGGCCAGATGATGAGCGTGTTGGTGCTGGCTGCCGCTGTTGTTGCTGCTGCTGTTGACGACGCTGCTGCTGCTGCTGTTGTTGCTGCTGCTGCTGTTCAATGTTGCGGCACCAACGACGACGCTGTTGCCATTGTTGTTGTTGCTGCTGCTGCTGCTGCTGTTGTTGTGGTTGTTGCGTCTGCTGCCCAGTCCCAGGCCCTCCATAGCACATGTTGCCGCTTGCCGCTAACCTTGTGGCGGCGCTGTAATGAGTAAAGTTTAGCGGCAATTAGCTAAATATTTTCAGCTGTGTGAAATGCGAGAACTACTTCCTGGAATTTTAACCAACTGGCACGCTTCAAAAACTGGCACCATGGGCCAAAAATGCTCTCTTTGTGGCATAAAGTGAAAGGCTCAACGAAAAATGTAAGTCAAAATCAAGGAAAAACAAAATAGTAATTCTTATCTCGAATCAGAGCAAACAAAATAACTTCTTTTGCTAACCGATTTCACAATTTGGTTTAGTTTTGACAAATTTGGGACACGTTTCATTTCTAGTTCAGCTCAAATGTATTGTGTAAAATTGCAGCTTGCTGTTATTTATAATCTAGTCATATTTATAACAAAATTTTGTTCTATTAAGATTTTGCTAAGAAAATTAGCTACTTTTTCTCACAGTCCAACGATTAAAGACTGTCAAATGCAAGCGCTTTTGGAAGCGAAGATTCGCATACCGATTAGCACCCAGCATATAGAATTCAGAGTTCGGACTGTAGTCTTCAGTCTTCAGTCTTCAGACTGCCAGCACCTGTCGTGTTAAGTGCCTTTGCACTACCCCAACAACTTGCTGCTGGCTTAAGGAGAGATTAATTGCTGATAATTAAGTGAGTCTTTGGATGCGGATGAGATGCGACGAACGCCTCTAGCCATCTATGGATACCAAACCAGTGACCGCTACTGGGCTTTAGCTTTTTCTCTGCCTTTTTATGTTCGCCGATGCATAAATTGAAATCAACCAAGTTTGCAGAAAATAAAACAATTAAAAATCATAACTTTGCCCGCAAAACAGCTTGTAAAAATGTGTTGACATGTAAAGTTTGCAAGTCATGCAAGTTAAAATTTGTGTAAATCAAACGATGCCATTTAAATTCCAGTTTCGTCGGTAAATAGTATGTTTTTATGTATATAGTATATTCAATTTTGAGGGCATTTGAAAATCTTAAAATAGTTTATTCTGTGGATTGCAAAGCTTAACTGTAACTGAACTATGTCTATATTCCTTGAAAATGCTGTGGAAGTTTTAATTTATTTATTTTAATTAAATTGAAATGGATCAGGTTACATAAGAATTAGTTATAAGCCTTATTATAGACGCTCACAGCTGTTCACACAGAATCACGCAATAATAATAACAGCAGCAATGGTTATGCGTAAATTAAAGCAAGTAGGAATGTTATTCTCAAGAGAGTCCGACTGGGAGATACCCTGAATCCAGTTTTTAAACTTCATACTGAAGCTGCTGATATTAATTAGTTCAATATAAAAATGCAGGTTGGTTAACAAAATGGGTTCAGTGTATAAAATGATGAATTTGCCACCGTTTTTTCTCTTCTTAATAGTTTTTAGCTATTTTAGTTGAGCTACTACCGATCCCCAGCTTAATTATAATATCAGTTAATTGCACGTGCACACACTGAGAAAAATAACGTTGTACTTAAATCAGTTTTAAACTCTGAGCATGTTAGAAGATGCTGGAATATTTTAGAACAGAAACAAAACTCAAATATCCACATTTTTTCATCGTCTAAAATAAAGTCTAAAATTCCAAAATGTAAAATTGTTTCAAGATAAGCAACTCCTCGTATTTTAAATAAGCTGCGTTCTTAAATTATGAAGAACCTAATTAATTGGAGTTAAATATACTTGCTTAATATTTTACACTTGTAACTCAAATTCTTGCTAAATTATTTTTGTAATCAATTAAAACAATATATATATAAATCTTACTTTTATTGAAAGTATTAATGAGGAGATGCCAAGTCTACTTGTATGCCATACTTGATACTTGACAAAGTTTTACTTCAAGTTTAATCAGACGATCAGACAGCAAATAAGAATAGTCCGATATTGTGCAAAACGGAATAAAGCTGATGATGATAAAGCCACCAAGTTATGACTCCATAGCAGGTTAAAGTCCAGAATTCGGTTGGTAATTTGAGTCGCATTCCCTGATCTCTTTCTCTTGCCCCATCTACCTAACCATCTCCATCTCGCTCTTCCTTATTCTATCTGTGTGTGTACCTCTGTCTTTATTCTTGTCTCTGTTTCTATGTAACCTGAGACGGGACTGAGAACAGGAATGTTTTGGGGCACTGAGACGACATTGGGACGGCTTGGCAAAGCGATGGAGTGCAGTGCGCTCTGTTTGGCACAGCAGGTCATCAAATTAGCGTCTAAATTTAGCTACTCGGCCATTGCATTGCGAACAGCGGGTGTTGAAATTGAATCAAAGCAATTCCGCTTGAATTGGAATTAAAGCATCGAGCTGCTGATAATCTCAACTCTACCTGGGCATTGGCTGCACTTAACGCTGCCAACATGAAAAACGGAAACCCTTAAACATTGTCAACAACAAACGCTTCTCTAAAAGGATGTGTACGAGCGAACACAAGCCAAACAGCAGCAGCTGAATGCTGTAGGAACTGTGGAAACTGTGCAAACCGTGCAAACTGTGCAATCTGTGCAAACTAGCAGTCAGGAGTCGTCGGCAGCAAAAAGCACTCAAGCTGCCAACACAATCTGTGGGAGCACACTCCTTCGCCAGGACAATGTTTAGGCAGCTATAACTGTGCGTCTGTGTCTTTCGGTCGGTATGTGTGTGTGTGTGTGTGTGCACACTATGACGCTCGTTAGTTTACGCCTTTTCCTTCTACTCTACTACACTAAAAAAATATTCAAAATTATTTTAACTCGAAATCCTTTTATTTTCAATTTCCAAAATGAACATCTCAAAATTTTGCTGGCAAAAAGAAAAGAAAACAGTTGTGCCTAATATTTTTTGATTTAAAAACTGATTGTGTTCTTTCAGTGTAGCTGATAACCCCAAGAGCAAGTAGGAGTTGTTTTTTGTTTTTTTTTTTTGTTCAACAAGAAGAGAAATTGCAAAAGAAAGTGAAGTGATAAACATATACTTCTACTATGAGAAAATCAACAAACAGCTTCCTGGTGGTTTTATGTTGGTCAGAAGGGGGATCGGTTCGCGTTCAGAGAGTGCCCAATTAGCCTGCGGTTGTGGCTCAAGACTTTCGCTTGCCAACCGAGGCGATTCGTACTAATTAGAAATACACCATTCAAAGCTGAGCGCGTATGCAAATATCTGGTTAAATATTTTACAGCAGCAGCCACGCACTGGCTGTGCAAACAATTGGCAGATAAATGTAACTCAACAAAAATGTGTTAAAGTAGCAAAATGTGGCAATGTTTACATTAAAGCCCAGACAGCGAATGGCAACAACAATCACATTGTGCCGCAGAAAAGCAAGAAGGCAGGCGCGTGTTCAATAAGAACATGAATAAAGTCACGATTGGAGTGCGTTACACTTGCAAAAAAATATCTCCCCTAGATAATGGCACAGTAATGAATACAACTTGAAATGCAATCACTATTTTTTGTTTTTGAAAAATCATTTCTGAAATAAATTTACAATAAAAAAAAATACTTCTAAGTTTACCTTAATAAGCCGAAGTGCAAACTCTTTCTCTGCCACTTTTAAAATTTCTTAACAAATTCTGAAAAATTTCAAATGTTCCACATACAATTTCCCCAAACCTTGCAATAAATGTTGAACTATTTTGTATTTGTTTACATTTAGTGTTATATAATTTAATTTAAAATATTTTTGTATAACCATTTTTTTACTGTGCATGGTTTTTAGTAAAAATTAATAACTACATAAATTAAAATTCATTTACACATTTTTATATTAAATTTCCTGAAAATGAGAAATCTTTCAACTTACTACATACAAATTGAGATTCTGAAATGGAGACATAGTTTTTCTGAGTGTACATATGTGCGTACAATATGCGCGTAAGTCGATGTGTACAAAGCCAAAAATAAAAAAAAGAACAAAAAGACAACAAAACGCATTGCAATAATTATTCGCAAAGCGGGAGGAAGCAGCAACATCAGCAGCAGCAGAGAGTAGAAGAGTGTTGCATGTTCTTCTATCATATTTACAATTTATGTGTCGCCAATGCACTCAGGCCAACCCCAGTACACGTTTCCAGCTGCCCCCCCCCCCCCCCATCCAAAGCGAAGGCCCCCCTTTTTTTTTGCGTGGCACGTTTGTTGAGTGCCCCACGATGCAACTGCATCGTTGCAGAAATGCACATGGAGTTGGAGGAAGGCGGCCAGGCGGCATGTCTGATAGCATCATGCGAACGCGAACAAGTAATTAGAAAATATATTTAAGATGTTTTGCTGCTACTGCAACTGCAACTCCAACTCCAATTGCAAACATCGCCACCAGCGGATGATCATCATCATAATCATCGTTATTCGCACACATGTACATATAACGCCCAATGCCAAAGGCAACCCCTGGGGCTGTATAATTCTTATAATTCCAATTGAAACATATGCATCTACCACAACCACATGGGATTCTTACATAGAAATTATCATTTATAGCTAAGACGCAAGCGCAATCTTCATCCATTCAAAATACCAAATCGAAAATGCATTTTTGGGTATTTGCTAGCTGAATTGAAAATCTCATTTGCCATATATGCAATACTTAATTAATTCAACTCCGCCAAGTAAGTCACATATTTAGCTGTTAACTGAAATATCTTCCATATCCCAATGGCACCAATAAATCTATAATCGTTTCTTCATTTTAATATCCAGAGAATTATTATATTTTTCCTTCAATTGTAATTTAGAATTAAAATATTAAATACATATTTTTGAAACTCTTTTTTCCAAATTTTAGGCTGTTTTTAGTTGACACTTAATAAATAAATAGAGGCCAAAATATGATCAGATTTGGAAAACAGAGTAGTCGACCTATTTGAATGAGCAATGTAAAAAGTATATAAATATGACAATAATTCCATCCAAAAGAACTAAATTCGAAATTCTTAAAGGCCTTTCCTCGTTTATACTGTTCACATCTGAAATCAAGATCCTCATAATTTAAAAACTTTTGGTAGTGACTGATAATTCAAAATTAAACTAAAAGAATATCTTAAGCGAAATACATAAAATTTAATAAAATCAAAATAAATATATATCTTAAAGAACATATCTAATATGAAGTACAACATAGCAAAACGATTGAAACTAATTTCAAATTCTAATCGTCAATTCATTAGTGACTAGTGCCCCAAATAATAAGCTGGGAAAGGAAAAATCTCAATAAATATTAATCATTCAATGGAATTCTTAATATAACATTTTTTTTTAACTCGTTGCACACAACTCAGCATGCCAGGATGAATGTTGGCCTTCGCAAATCTTTTTGTTCTCTTTCCTCTACAAACAGCAAGTGGCTGATTGAGTTTCGAAATGTGTCAGTTGCAATGTGTGTGATCCAGCCAGCTGATAGAATTGCTTGTTAATTTACGAATTAAATGAATCGCGCAATTGTCATGTAGCAGCGGGAGAACGAAAACCAGATCTCAATGGCTAATTGGCGTTGGCAAATTGCCGACAGCAGCAACAACATTTGCAACAAATGCCGCAACATTTTCACGAAGCAGTGTTTGCAAGTTGACTGTCTGAAGAATATGCCACCCCTGTTTGTGAGTTGCTTTTGGTTATTGTTGGGTGCATTGACTTACTCCACTTGCAACAGTACCTTCTATCCAACACTTCCTTCTATCAACACGTTTGTTCCTATCAAAATTTGCCTGCAGCTACTCGACGTATGCGTGATGCATTGTCAACAAGTGCAGCATGGACAACGGCTGTGTGAATGTGCAACAAAAGCACCAAACAAGCGAAACAAAAACAACAACTACAAAAATTGGTGGCATGTGCTGCTGTATGCGTTCCATAGCCTCTGTGGCACAACAAAGCTGCTTGATGAACGCATATTTTATTTGCTTTACGCTTACATTTTTAAGCGGAGATAAACGCTGCGAAGCAGCTATCTTCTTCTGCTGCTTCTTCTCTTTAGCACTTACCACATGAGACCACACCACCAAATGCCCATATTTCAGCTACCATTGCGCCATTTAGACTTAATATCAGCTCCCCTCCTTCTGTCCCTGCTATTATTTCCTTGGAAAAATACATTTCACTTGATGTCTGCGATGTGCAGATTTTTTTTTATGTGTCCAAGAAAGATGCACAGGACATAACTGATAATATCAAGAGGAAAGAAACAAGAGCTTTTATTAAGGTTTGGCAATATAGAGAGATTGTTTTGCAGTTTCGAACTTAGAATCTAAATTTAAGATGATGTCTTCAACATTTCCTTTCGAAAATCATGTTCTTAGTTTGTAAATATGCGTAGCAATTTAAGCTTTAACAGTCGAATATTGATTCCGTTAACAGTGTCAGTATCCCCGAAATAGTTTCTATATGCAGTTATAGTCGCACAGATTTGATTATTTGAACTTTCACTCTTTAGAAATGATACTCATGCATATCACTGAGCACTTGCTTCATCATCGGTGGGCTGTATACAATAGCTATACAACTTTGTCGTATTGACGTCGACTGCCTTAAAACCTTAAACCGGATTGTTGGTCAATATCGAAAATAATAATAATAATATTAATTTCACTAACACGTTTGACACTTGATTCATCCGTTCTCTGTGGACAAAAGGACAACACTTTAATTGTATGCTTGTCAACGCCCTGCTTAATTCGATGAGAACACAAGTTGCTAAATCTGCAGCTTGGCAGGTCAATAGATATGAGCTTAAGCTGGTTGGGAAATTCTAAATTGTACCTGTTGTTTGTTTGCAACAGTGCTGTCCACTATCGATGATAGCAACATGACAGATTGAGCAGGTATCGTTTTTGAGTTGCTTCCTGGGTTGACTTTGACATCAATCTAAAACCGATTCGGAGTTGAATTTGCAGAATTGCACAAACTTTGTCACATTTCCATTTCAATTTTAGTGCTTGTGTGTCTGGATGCTACATCGAATACAAGTTCTGCTGACAGGTGACCGAAGAGCAGCGCATCTTCGCAATGGGTAATTATTGGACGCAGTTATTGCGGAAAATGTGAATGTGTATATGGCGATGGAGAAGCGACAAATGTCGCAGATGCAGCTGCAATCGTCCAGCAAGAATGAGGAGGTGGCCTACTACAGCCAAACCCAGCCCACAACTCAGCCAAGAAGGTGGTTGTGCGTCCACCCGTCGGCTACCACTGCCGGTGAACGATGCCAAGCGAATGGGAAGTGACTGTGAGCGTAGTGTGTGGCACATTATTTAAAAATGTAATTTGATTAGTTTTTGGCTCGAACATCAAATATCGCCTACCAATTTATTAACTTGGCTTAAGCTAACATATTTTTTGTTCAATCAGCAACTTTCACTTGCCTGTTGTTGGTTTTTGGTTGTTTCAGGCGAAGTTGTTGCACTGCTTGGCAACTGTTAAAGTCAATTTGGCACTGATTGAACAACTGGCTCGTTGGTCTAGGGGTATGATTTCCGCTTAGGGTGCGGGAGGTCCCGGGTTCAAATCCCGGACGAGCCCAAGCTGATATACATTTTTTAATTTTTTTTTTTGCAATCCCCTCAAACGCAATAGCCAGAAATATTTAAAAACACACAAAATATTGTATATATACCTCAAAAAAGAAATATATTAGACAAACGAAAATTTGAGTTATTTGCATAATGAGAATAAATGATAATATATACACACTTGTCTATATTATTTGTGTAAGAGAGAAAGAGAGAAGATATCTATAGCCGTATAATGAATACATTCTTGATCACCATAAATAATGTTCAATGTTTTTGTTGCAGTGCTCTTCCTATAAAATCAACTGTAAGCTTATCGAAGTAACACAATTTTTCGATGCCAGTGTTTTCGCGTATTTCTTATTATTGCACCTCGAAACCATTAAAAACGGTTATTTAATACAAAATGTGGTATTCTACTGTGAGCTTCATTGGTCGTAAGTATTTATATGTTTTTTTTTTTTTTTTTGTGTTCTGTAGCCCGATGGGGTTTATTTTTTATTTGGAATCTGCAAGGCGATTAAAATCAGTCATAAACTGCATATTTAAACAATACGCAATCCCACTTTATAACAATATATAATACCAACTTGATCGAATTTAATTATGAGGACTGCAAAATCGCTAATGTATTTGCACAAACGAACTTAAGATTATTAGACCTGTGCAAAGAATATTTCCTAGCTGAGCTCTCTTGATTGAACATTAAATATGTTTTCAGAGTCCGATGCCGATATTGATAGTAATAGTAAAACCAGTACATGCATTAAAACTGTACCCACAATTTAATTAAAGTAAAAGTAACAGTATTATGAAATTATCTATATAAATAAAGACTGATTTAAAAACAAAAATAATACTTTTAATCACAGGCTGTACTGAAGAGAAGCGGCCAGTAGTCGTGCTGAGTCAATCAGGAATGATGTGATTCGTTGTTGATTTGCAGCATCAAAATGATGCACCATCATGGCACCTGCCGCAGGACAACACGGTCACGAGGGTTGTGTTAATTGTAATCCGTCTGATGACCTCTTGGCCTTTGACCGTACATAACACTTGCAAAAGAAATTATGCAAAATATGCGAAACAAATTGTCGGCTCAGCACTGCGCTGCCACTTGATAGAGTATGTTGGCGAAGGGCGTGCAGTGGTGTGGGGGCTTGAGGAGTCGCAGCCATGTTTCGTAATTACTTAAAACGCAAAACTACACCCTCAAACTTCCGCATGTTGGCATATACAATATAAATGTGTGTGCTTTCTATTGTTTTGGCATGCTTGCAGCAGCAGCAGCAGCAGCAGCAGCAGCAGCAGCAGTGACAGTAGCAGTGGCAGCAACAAAAACCATAATAACAACAACATTGGTGGCAACACTGCAGGCAGTCAGCGTTGATGTAGCTTCCTTGACGGCTTTAAAGGCTGTGAAGCTGGAACTTGGGCTTGGGCTTGGGCGTGGTTCACCTGCTGCCACATCGTCAACATCATCATTGCCATCTTCTTTATTTTGTGCACTTAAGCGCCTTTTACTTCGTGCATAATTTCTTAGCCCTGCACTCAGAAAAAAGGGATGCGTTCGGATTTGTTGCGGTTTTATTAAAAGTAATTACTTCAGCAAGATTTTAGATTTTAGTGCAATTATAATTAAGGCATCGCTTCACATTTTGTATTTCTCTGCTGCTAAGTAATCTCTTTCGATTTACAAAAGGTAAATAATAAAAAAAAAATGTATATTTGATTTTCTGAGTGTAAGCAGTGTGGCTGTGACATAACTGGGGGCAGCTTGGAAGCTCGGGAGCAATGCACTGAGATTTAACTGGTTGCTGCAGCTGTCAGCTGAAATCAACTAATTTTCACGTTCGATTTTGGTATATTGTCGACGAAATCGAATGGTCATTCGATACAAGATGCTGCATAGACAAATTGAATTGGTAGTAGGACACGCCCTCCGCACGTGGCATGCAGCGCAGGCTAGCTGCTTTTGTGTACCCTTTGTGATGCTGCTCAACTCTCCAACTCTGTATTTACACAGCTTCCCATAAGCATTTCACCCTCAGCTTTCTCGTTTGTCGTGTGTCGTTGGTTGCTTGTCTATCTGCCTGTTTCTGTGTTCCATTAAGAGTAGCTCTTGGGCATGAATGTCATCATCAGGACAAGTGTTGCAGCGCGCTCACATGGGACAAGCAACAGCAACAGCAACAACAACAACAACAACAACACCAGCAGTTGCTGGGGTGAAAGTAAAAATTACACTTGCAACAGCAACTGCAGCAGGGCAACGAATTTTTGTAAAACCGTCAAAGGCAAAAAAAGTTGACGTTTGTGATCCTGCAGCTAAAAATTGAGCTGGCACTGGAGCTGAAGCTGCTGCTGCTACTGCTGTTGCTACTGCTGCTGCTGCTGCTGCTGCTGCTGCTGCTATGACTGATTCTGGGGTTGTCCCAGCGCTCGAGTTCGTTAAACCTTCAAGCATCGAAGCTTTCATTTCTTGAAAAAACCCCCAACAACAACAAACTACAACATACCAGTGGGGCGCGAATCTCAGCTGCAGCAACTGCCACAGCAACGGCAACAGCAAACAGCAACAGCAACAGCAACAGCAAAATCAGAACGTCAGACGAGCAGGTCGGACCAAGTCGCGATACTCATATCGCAGATACTTTGATGCCAAGTGCTGGTTGGGGGTATTCAGGCCGGGAGCACACTCCACAAACTTAGCTGAGTGCGCCCTATCAAAAGTCGATGGTGACTGTTGGCAGACTGTTGGGGTTCGTGTGGAGGAGTCAAGTATATTGCGTTAAATTTTAATTAAACAAGCCACACGCACTTTTTCCACACTGCTGCAATCGTATGAAGGCTTGTTCCTTTGTTATTGTTGTTGTTGTTGTTGTTGTTTAATGCGGCTCGCTAAGTGCTCAGAACTCTGTGATTTTAGCGCTTCAAGTGAGCGGAAATGTATTAATATTCTTATTATTATTATTATTATTATTATTTTTATTAAAATTATTGCGTACGAAAACTAATTGTTCAAAATATTTGTTGTTCAGTTATCCTAATTTTAAATTTATCATTTCAAAATTGTGTATTTGTTTTCTACATAAATAATAATAATTATTCAGTTGTAATCGTATAAAATATGTTTAAGAAAAATGACAAAATCTCTATATTTCAGTTCGAGTTAAATATTTTTATTCAATTACACATATATTGCAAATACAAATATATAACTTCTTTTTAAATTGCTGCCAAGACTTCAATTAAAATGAGTATTTAATTGAAACAACTGTGCTAAATAGTGTCGACCTTGATTTAATTAAAATTCTCATTTGAACTTTCAGATGAGTATCAAAATTAACTAAGTCAGCTAATTTTAGTTGGTTTTAGTTAGTTCGTTTTTTTCTTTTTCTTTTTCTTTTTCTTTTAATTCTATTATTGGTTTTTTGCTGGATGTTTGGTTGAATGAATTGGCATCTGTACTGGGTAAATGTAGTCCTGCCTACTTTCCCTTCATTCCAAGCCAATCCGAGAATGCCACAGAATGATAGTTCCCAAATGCATCTAGGGCCATCACATCAATATAATAACCAAAACAGTTTTTCTTTAAAAATTGTTGTTTCTGATTATATTTCCATTGCTCCTCGTTCTTCCGGCCTGTGGAATCCGACTGCTTCTCATATAGATCGTCAATAATCGGCAGCAGGTCATCCGCCAGCGAAACATTCTTCTTCAACATGACAGCCCGCAGTTGGTTCTTCTGATGAGTGGTAAGCAAATACGTTGGCGACACATCCATACTGTACACCATTCTGTTTAGACGCTGGCAACGATTCTGCCTCTCTATCATAAAGCAGTAGCTGTGCAGGGCAACATTCTGTTGGTTGCGTTGTAATGGTGCAACGCGCTCGCAGCTCAACGGCACCACCTGAATGTTACCGATTTTGATTTTATTAATAATCTTGGGAGCGGGATTCGTATTTCCGACTCCTGTCGGTGCACGTGTTACCTCCTGTGTGGCACGTTGGTCGAGACCCTCACGCGGCTGAATTGCAGGGCCCGGCACTAGTTTCTTCTGGTTGAAGGACAATCAGAAAGCAAAATGAATGTCGACTGCGAAAATCACAGGGGGACTGCTTACCTGGCTCGACAGCTTTATGCTGAGGTTTGCTGCCCATGGCTTATGGGCCACGTTATGGACCACGTTTGGTGCCATAGATTGTGCAACATTTTCGTTGCGATTTAAGTTGCATTTGCTACTGTTCGGTTTATTGGTTTTTTGTGCTTGAGAAAGAGTTTGAGTGTATTTCCCATTGTAGCCAGTAGAACCGTTCTTCTCTACTTTCTGCATACCGTAACCTTCCCAGTTAATGGTCTTGGCGGCCTCGTCGTTGAAGCAGTTGTTAAACATTTTTAAGCTTTTCTTACGATTTAGAGGTGCACATAAAATTGTTGAAATTTATTTAATGTTGTCAATGTTATTTGGCTCACAGTTGATATTACAAAGAAAACCAAATGTCTACTAAGTTCGTATATTCCAAAAACATATACATATCATTTTGTTCGCTCACTTGGTTCAGTTCAGTTTGAATTGAGCTTAAACACATTCACTTTATGAACAATAAACTAGCAACACTTCGCAGCTATTTTGGAACAAAATTTGAATAATTTTCCAATAAGCTGCTATTGATACAAGCAGCATTCACAAAGCTGATATTGTAATTACATTGTAGAATGATTATTGTTAAAATCAATTTACTGTCTAAACGCTCAGATTAATGCTAGTTGAATGGAAGCTGATTGACTACTGAAGTAAATCAATGTCTTCCTTTCACACGCGCATAGTAATCAGTACACAGATAATTATCTCTGGGATATATTAAGTTAATTACACTAAGTTTGCAGACAAGTCTTCTTAGATTTTTCCGTATTAAATCTTATTTTCAAATTCTATTCAATCATGTACAAAACATCTAATAAGATATATAATGCAGCAGGAGAAGATAAGTTATATTTCGCATTCCTCGCAAATCCAGTTTCTCGGCAATCAATTTAATTTGGATAATGTATAAAATCACTCATATTTTTTCAATATTTTCAATACAAAAAAGAATAAATTTAAAAAAGAAACCGGAAAACTATCATAGAAGTCATTTTTTCATATATATATACAGCTATAATTGTGCTGATGATGATATACTGATGTATTAACATGAGCGCTGGCAAGGACAAGGAGAAGGCGAAGCAGCTGGAGGGGCGTCGGGTACCAGGTTGGCAACTACCTGTTTGGCCAGGCGTTGCACTAATTGATTCTGCCGCTTAACTTTACAAGGCGTAATTGTTATTGAAATGCAAGCGAACCAGGCATCAAAATAACTGCAGAAAAACGATGTGCGATCCAGCTGGCAAAATTGGACGCTGTCGCGGTTGGCCTGACCTCGATGTGTCCATGCTCATGACCACTGTCCGTTCTCCGCTGGGTGCGATGGTAATCGGCTTATGGCCACTGTCACTGGTCGTTGGTCCCTGGTCCCTGGTCACTGGTCACTGGTCAGTGGTCAGTGGTCGTTAGTTCAGTCGGGTTGCCTGGTTTGCTGGCAGTCAGTTCGCTGTTCTGTTTTGATGTTCGGTGCATGTCGCAGCATTTGTAAATGATATGCGCCGCTTGGCCAAGTGACAGCGCTAATGGGCAGTGACTAAGGCTGTATCTGTCTCTCAGTCGGCTGACGAGTTGCCCGGCAGCATTGCTCGCTCAATCAGCAGCGCTCAATAAACTATGAAGCTACTTGGCATTGTTTGAATACCGCTGTTGCTGCTGCTGTTGCTGCTGCTGTTGCTGCTGCTGTTGCTGCTGCTGTTGTTGTTGTTCTTGTTGTTGCTGATGCTGCACTCGATCCACCAATCCAGCCACTAAGTGGCCAAAGTGTGTCGTCGTTGTCATCCGCGCACGTCCCAAGAAGTTGTTTGTCGGTTGATTGCTGTTATGTGCTGGTATGCAGCGCTTAACACGCCAAGTCAATTAAATGTTGCTTCCGCAACTTGGCCAAGGAAAGTGTAGCAGCCGAAGTCGAACCCGAACTCGAGCTTGGACGAGAGTAGCAACAATAAACGTTGTTTGCAGCTCATGTTTGATGTATCACATAGTCGAAAGCTGCTGGCTGAGGGGACACGCGGTCCTCTGGACGCACTCGGTTAAGTGTCGATGAAGTGTTTATGGCATAAACAGCAAAAGCAACAGCAACAGCAGCAACAGCAACAACAACAAGAACAACATCAATTGTAACCACAGCGTTTCAAGAGGCTGTCTTGGACTTGCTACATGCTATCATACACTCAGAAAAAAAGTAATTATAAAATGGAATTTAATTTAATTTTTTTTAATTTATTTTTTTATTAATTGAATTACTATCAGAAAATAAAAAAAAAAATACTTTTTGTTTCACAAAATTACAAACTGTCTAGGATAGATGTTATTTTGCTGAGCGTAGGTGCTATCATGTACTAAAAACCTTATGGCAAGCCATTGTTGCAGTTCTTGTTGTTGCTGCCATCGACATCCTAGTGTGGCATGCGTGCAATGGACCCCTGGCTGCAATGTGGATCTGCGAAAATATGTTTAGGGCTTTTTACACTTAACAACAGGCCACAGATGAGCCGCCCCCGCTGCCTCACCACCAACAACCCGTGCCCCCACCGCCCCCGCCCCCCTACTTCTCCTCCACCAAACCGTTGCGCTTCGTGTGGGTTATCGTTGGTCAAGTCAGTAGCACAGGCGACACAAGCGAAGTTGTTGCTGTGCCTGGTGAAAGTGAGTCGTAATCTCGCACATTTTTTTGCTTTTATTTTATTTTAGCTGGCCAACTAACTTACTGTACGTTTTAACTGCACTCCAAAGCGGCCGAGCATCAGGAAAACAGCAGTTGGATATGGACTAAGTGGCAATGGTAAGTTGTTGTTGTTGCCGTAAGTAAGTTGGATCAGTCGATCACTCTATCTATCCAATGGAGTGCCTAATTTGGCAAATATTTATTACTTGTGCCTTTCAATTATTTGCCTCTTAACAACTCAGAGATTACCTGCTTGCTTGCTGTATCGTAGCATATCATTTTGGTTATTTTAATCGGTTTTTATTTTCAATGTATAACCGAGAATTATTGATTTTGATATTTAGGATCAATAGATTGCCACACGCATTTCTCACAATTTTTGCTTTCAAACTTGAAAGTTACATTCTAACATATTCCTCGGAAGATTGGTAAAAGAAAATTCCGGACACATTTAATTGATTGAACCTGTATTTCGCAGTGCTTCAGACAACATTTTTCAATGGTCGGGGAATGCATAACCACTGTCGCATCAGCCCCCACACTCTCATAGAAGATTTGGAGGGGGATGGGGAGGATGTCACATTCCCCTCATTATAAATTAACATATGCGCATACTGTTAATCGTCGAAAGTAAAACGGAAAAATACAACTTAATTTTAGATATGTTTTTCAAAAATCTTGTAATGAAAACTGATAAAACGGCACAAGAAATTATAAATCCTGATTTGTGGAAAGACAAAAGTCGAAGATGTAACTGGTAACTGTTTTCTTGCAACATGAATTGATAGCGTAGAAAAATATAGTTATTAGTAGTTTGTCACTGCTTTTCTTACAACACATAAACTCGATTGCCTCCATCAGCAGCAGAAGCAGCAGAAGCAGCAGTCACGTTGCAATTGAAAATGCCTGAAAATGATGCGAGAATCGGGAGCAAGTTGTATAGCGTCATCTCGGCAGTTGTCGGATGCAGTGTCAAAGTCATTGCCAGAAGCAATCATTAACCATAAAGTTGCCAGTGTGGAGATTGGCGCAGTCTTCTGCTGTCGCAAGACGCAGCTACTGGTTTGCAATTTGTGTGCAACGTCACATCTGCGAAGTGTTCATTAAATCCTTAAAGGCGGCGCTGAAATTATGGTAATTGTACTGAAAATGCGCATACTCCGAGCAGATCGCGAATGACAATGACAAATTGTTGGGCTTATGGCATGGTGGCCAACTTGTTGCTGGCCGTCTAACTGGCCGAGTCAACCCATTGCAAAGAGTTAACAACCTCTGCGGCAAGGTGAATATGAACTAAAAAGAAAAGGCGCCCCAAAATCACCAACATTGCTTTCCCACATGGCAATTGAACTAAGCGCTTATTTATTTAGCAAGTTAGCCTCGCTTTGCTCATTGTTGCTGGTTGTTGCTTTGTTGCCACATTGTTGTTGTAGTTTTTACCCAAGCCGGTCACATAAATTAGCAGACGCTAAGCGAGTCAATTTCACTGCACATTATGGCCCAAATTATCAATGCCCATAAAGTATTTCCTCTTTGGCCGCAAGCAAAATGGAAAAAACAAAAACAGAGAAAACTCAACAAAAATGGAATACATATATAAAAATGGTCTACTGGCAAAAACCTGTAGAGGAGTCTGTAAGACTTTTGATACTTTATGTACATACACCAAATTTGATAATTAAACATTGATGCGTTGTCTATGATCAGATATAATTCATAAGCACTTCACATCACTTGATTATTAAGGCATTTTAGTAATTATGATTGGTTTACAGGGTATAGCTGGATGCAGAATAACTGGAAAGATACACAAAATGCGTTCATCACGTTTCTGGCCGTTTAGTACGAAATAAATTGAAAGCCTGTTTCTGGCTAAGACGACTGGCTGCAAGGGCCGAGATGAGCACAAATGCTAAAATAATAAAGTACGAGCTGTGCCGGTGTAGCCACAGACGCCCACAAAATGCTAACAAGTAACGAGAGTAACTCCAATACACACACACAACACACACACACACACACACACACACACACATACACACACACACACACACACACACACACACACACACACACATCAAATTAAACGCATCCCAAGCATTCGGATCTGGACTTGCCAGTTGAAGTTAGAGCTGGAGTGGGGCGACTTCAGCTGCATGTTGTCATGCTGCAGTTGCATTGTGGCTCTGGCTAAATAAAATCCGTTATAAATAAATGCACGTATTGCCATTACATTTCATTGTCTGGCAGCAAACACCCGTTCTCTGCCCACCCTCCTTTCCTGGCATCGCTTACACAAACGCCAGCGGTCACAACAACGAACCCGAGACTGAAACTGAGTTTGAGTTTGAGTTGGAGACTGGGACTACACCGAACGAAAAGGAATAAAACAATATCGAAAAATACAAAATATATATTAAATAAGAAAATATATCGAAGTATGACAAATGAAACACACACTTCGCCTGGATCCAGCGAAAAATATATTTCAATTACAGAATTACATAACACCAAACAATAAACAACTTTAATATGAATAAATTATTTAGAAATTGTTTTTCAAGTACAATTATTGTGTTATTTTTTATTTATTTTTTATTTTCATGTTGGACAAATGCCACATTGAGTATCACATCTTAGCAGCGTTTTTTTTTCCGGTGTAAGAGTTGCTGTTGGTCGAGTTGGAGTTTGGGCATCCTGCTGCCTAAATGGCGTTAAATATGGCGTTGATGATCATTATCAGTGGAACGACTCTGACTGCGACGCGACGCTGATCGCGTCCAGCATGTCCACATAGATGCTACGTCGACGTCGTCGTCCACGACTACGTATGTAATCCAATATCCCCATCACGTCGTCATCGTCATCTTCGTTGCGAGGTGTTAAATTTGCCAGGCGCTAATGAAGTCGCCCCAACGTTCACAATTCAAATCGCAACAAACGAAAGCTGGGCATACGAAAAAATTAAACAACTTTTGTTGTTTTTGTTGCTGTGGTTAGCAGATATCATCCTCTTGTACTCGTCACGAATTAATATTTGCAATGCAGCTAAGCCGCCTCTACCCACTTCGTCAACCAATCGCCTTCACCTTACCCTGTCGCAATCCTCGCGAACATCTCCCGCTCTGGGTCTAATGAATGCCTCCAACGCCTCCTCGATATTGCCGGCTGCTTCATTCGCTCCGATATTGGGCAACGCCTACCCGAGAGTCATTTATAATTTTACGCGAATTGCCACAGCCCCCATCTTCAGTCAAAAGTTGTATAGTCGTAGTTGCATCCTCTCTCTAACTGCCTCGTCTTCGATATTTCCCAGTTGCCTCTGCCCAAGTTCACGATCGTGCTGCACGTTTTGCGGCATTATTTACGGGCACACACAGCCTTAACCGTTGCCTCCATCTCCTTAAGCCCCATCACCAACACTCCCTTCTCTGAGTTGCCTGCTTCCGTCTCGAAAAGGCAGCTAGTTCTTGTGCCCACTAACAAGTTACCGATTGGTTACTGCCTGCCGCATGCTGTATGCTGCTGCATGCCCCTCCCCCTTCCCCGCCTCGTTCGGCATTCTTGTTGTTTTTGCACATTAACTCCTTTGCCAATAATCATAATAATTTACGACCACCCAACAGCGGTTGGGGGCACAGCAACGCTCCGATGTGGAAGCTGACATCATTTTGTAAGCATTTTGTATTGCTCTATAAAACAGTTGTTGCTCGTCTTCATGTTGTTGCTGTTGTTGTTGCTGTTGTTGCTGTTGTTGTTGTTGTTGTTATTCTCACCACAAGTGAGTTCGGTTGCCCGTGCATGAGTGGATTACACTAAAAAGAACAACACTATTGAAACCATTGAGAATTCCCAAAAACTAAAATCAAACTCAGCAACTTCAGATGCGAGTCCTAGTTTGGGGCAAGCCGTCTAGACGTGTAGCCCATTGAGAGTTTGGCTGGCCGCAAACTTTCGGCACTTTCTGATTGATTTATAACTTTATAATGCACACCTCTTAGATACACTGTTCCACGAATAAGAGGGGATATATCGCCTTAATTCTATCAACTGCCATTTCGTTGTGCAAAATGCAAATATTTCTTACCAGACTAAGGTGAAAATACATTCAGATCAGGCTTTATTGATTCAGATATGCTCGACTAAGTATGACTTTTTAGGACATGAAATACTCTAACTAAGCTTGTTTTTAACTAATTTAAGAATTTGTATAAGCGCTGACAGGCTGAGCAAATATCTTTTCATTTTCGAAAATTCAAGGCCTTTTTATCTGACTGTAGAGGTTTTTTTGTCAGAAAATATCGAACAATAATATTCAGCCGAATTTTTATTGAAAATGTGAAGAATTAATAAATACATTAAAAACAGATTGGTTTTTAACCGTTAATCTTACTGTGTTGGTTATCAGAGTTTAAATTTACATTCAACTTCCTTAAATACGTTTATGGGAAATTAATTTGAGCGCATTTTCTTATCTTACTCATTTTATAGTGAGCAGTACAATAAATTAAATAAATACCTTAACAATATAAGGTATCTCCGAGTCATGCACTCTCGATTATAACCTTTTCAGAGGCGGCTTTTCAGCTCCAGCTCTCTTGCTATCGGTCATTGACCTATTGATATTATTTAAACATGACCGCTTTTGTTGTTCGAGTCACAAACATGGCTTTTCTTTTTGCAGCACATTTGCTTAATTGCGTATAATTAATGAAATTATGGAACCCTTCGGGGCGCTCAATTGCCAGTTAGTTTATTGTTGTTTATTGTTTTACAATTGTTTGTTATATGTATGTGTATGTACTTCTGAGTGCCGTAGCTTTCAATGTTCGACTATGAAATACCCATTAAAAATGATTTCTTTTCTATACTGTGAGCAATTTATCGCTAAACTTAAATTGATTCTTTGATGTGGCATCACGTCACAATTTTGTGTATTTTAGAAAGACTTGAGCTTAAGTTAAGCACAATTCATACCCGCTTTGTGCCCTTTCCACTTATTCGCCTGGGTATTACGAAAAAACCGCAAAATTAATTTCGATTTGCAATTGTTTGCGGTTAAAACTTATCTCAGCGCTCGACTCCCCGCAGGGACTGCGAGTGGAAAAAACACGGCAGCAAGGTGAATCTGATTTTGCTACAAATTGTGGTTGATTCTGGCGCCGTAATTAATACAATTATATAGAATGACGGGCGGCAATACTGCATTCAATTTGCTTACGCGTCACTAAAGTTTGTGGTCAGAGATGTGCATGGATGCCAAGCCAAGGTAAAACAACAGGCCATCCTCTAAAAACTAAGCACTTTCGATATACATTTTATCTTTTGAATTTGGTAACTAGTCATGGCCAGTGTAATTTATGTTCTTAGCATTTTAAGCAGTTCATTACTTTACACTTCAAAATATTATATTTTCTTGAGATTTCCAAATCGATCGGGTTAAGATGTTATCTGGAGTTCTTAATATAGGAGCTAAATATCTGCCTTGAAGTAAGCCAGTTGATGATTAAAGAAGTATCTGTGCATGTAATTAGACTGTTTAAAGTGAACTTATTTATATCATACTGAACTTATTTATAAATAGGCGATTGCTTTACTCGTTGTCTTTTTTTCTAAGTGTATATTTGCAAATAGCCTTTAAGCAATAATATAATTGCTGGGAGCTTATGGGTGATTGAAAAGTCTTTTAACTAACTTCTTTTTTTTGGTTTTTGTAAGAAAGCATCTTGGTTTCATAGGCGCAACTGGGCGTGGTGTCTGATCCGTTCACAAACACCGCTTGGGCGGGCAATGCAGTCGCGATTCGGTCCGCAACAGAATTAATTTCAAATGCAACATTTTGGGGCAGTCAGTGAACTGTCAAAGGAAGCAAAAGCCGCCAGCTTGTTTTTTGCCAGAAAGAGTTAAGAGCAAGTTTAAACAGAAAACGGCAGACCAGAATGAATTACAAACGAATTGAGTGTGTGTGAAAACATATCAGACTTACTACAACGGATTTTATATATAGTAAAGTTTTTGATTCGGTGAGATCATAATTTAAATATGCAAGAAACACACAAAAGCCCAATAGAATAGTATACATATACCAGAATGAATAGTTATATGCGGTTGGCAGCAGATTCATTTATGTACTTTATGACATATTTACACAGATTTTATCTTAATTGAAATATTGCATATATATTTATATATAATGTATTTTATTTATAAATTTTGCTCGATTTACTTGTTTTTGGGTTAAGCCAACTGACTATTTAAGTAAAATAAATAATATTTAACGAGCGCAATAAATTACAAAATATTATGTTGAATCATTCCTGTAGTTTAATAAATAAATATTGATCGCATCCAACTGAAAACTTTTCATTTTTGTATGTGATTGGTTATAGAAAGGATCAGAGAGTTAATATTTGTAGACAAAACAGTTGGGAAATTTTGGCGCAAATTCAGATAAATTCGTTTTTTTTTATCAAAGAAGTAGCAACAGTGTATGAAGCCAACATGTGGTAATAAAAGTGGCAACATACCTTACAAACTATGTTTCAGTCTGTGTGTACATGTATTTACACAAAAACTTAACTAGGCAAAGTGAAAAGTGTTGACAAACAGGCTGATGATGAGGATAAAGACAGCAACGATGCTGCACAAAGCCAGATAAAAGAACAACAACAACAACGACAACAACACAACGAGGGAAAACAAAAGGGGGACATAAAAAAAAGCGAGGAAGCGATTACATAAATTCATTAAGTCCCGAAATGTTTGGAAAATGGCAGCCAGGAAAACACCAGCCACAAACAACGGTCCAGCAGACAGGAGGGAGGCTGAAGAGAACCCAGGAGTCGATATGAATGCTGACATGGAAGCGGCAGGACATCTAGAGAGGCTAGAGGCGGACATAGCCTAGAGACTCTCTCTCTCTCTATATATAGTCTGACCAAACGTTTGCCATATGCCAGATGTCAGTTGTCAGCGCAGGACGAGGATGAACGGCAGCAACAACAACAGCAACAACAACAGCAACAACAACAGCAACAACAACAGCAACAACAGCATAGACTGCAATAAGCAAAATGCAAACAAACACAAAAAAAAGAATACTGCGTTTTTATTCTTACTACGAAGGTTGATCAAACACACACATTGGACATGCAACATGCATCATGGATTTCTCTCCATGTGATAGTGTGTGTGTGTGTGTGTGTATGTGTGTGTGGGCTTGTGTGTATTTGCGCAAATCTGCGTACGTGGCGGCATTCGAGCAGAAGATGGCTTGGCCAGTCATCGTCATTCAGAAGGCACAATGGCCAGCCTGAGATTGAGGCTGTTGGCTGTTTGCTGCTGCTGCGGCTGCTGCGGCTGCTGCTGCTGTTGATGGCTGACGATAATGTTGCATGACAATGCCAGGCTAGGCCTATTGCAGCAGCGGCAGCGGCAGCAGCAGCAGCACCAGCAGGAGCACCACCAACAGTAACAATAATACACTGTGAATGACAGACAGAGAAGTTCACAAGTTCAAATGCGAACTCAACGGTTTGGACGTGGGCCAAATTGCTATATGCCATGCCCACAACCCGCTCTAACTTCATATCCAACGTAAACTCCAGCTACAGCTACAGCTACAGCTACAGCTACAGCATCAGTTCCATTCGCCTTCGTTCCAAATGTTGCGTATAAAATGCGCATAAATAAAATGCTTGGTAGCTTGGCGAGCAGGCAATGAAGCGCACAAATGCACAACGGACGTGGCAAAAAAAAAAAAGAAGCAAACAGCATTGAAAACGAGCCAAAGCTAAACGGTAGTTTTTCAAAAAAAAAAAAAAAAAAAAAAAAAGCTTCACCTTGTTGCATTCGTCCAAACCCAGCCGTGCCAAGTCCAAGCAAACCCAATCCAACCCAACCCAACCCCTCGCCAATGGAGGCGACCAACCATCCCTTTTCAGGATTGCGTTGCCACGCTGCCGTGTGCATCGCTGGCGTTGCCGCTGCGCATGCGTGCCAGAGCTTAAATGCCTTTGGCATACGTCAAGTGCCAGCGTCAAGCGTCGCATCGAGCGTCTGCATCTCTCTGTCTGTCTGTCTGTCTGTCTGTCCGTCTGTCTCTATCTGTCTGTCTCTGTCTGCCTGTCTCTGTCTGTCTGTCTCTGTCTGTCTGTCTGTCTGTCTGTCTGCCTGTCTCTCTCTGTCTGTTCATCTGTCCATCTACCGGTGTGCTGGAATGACGTTTAGTGATAGCCGAGCAGAGAGCATCACAGCTATGTCATCAGACCTGCAACGCCATCAAGCCCAATAATTTAGCCAGACGGTCAGCAAGTTCATTTTAGTTTTTAGTTAATTATTTATTAATGATCAGCAATTCGATAAACCATTTTATTTGCATTATTACTATTTACTATTGCTTTGCTCAGTGCCTCAACCGGTTAAAAACAACAATGGGATGTGGTTTGTATTTAATTCATAGAATTAAGATTAAGATGCAATTAAGTTCAAAACTCTTTACTTTCAAAATAATTAATTATTTTAATCAATAGAAAAAGACTAATAAGAATCGATAAAATTTAGAAAAATCATTTATATCCAAATATTGCAGTACTATTAAGCTATAGGTGATGGAAATGAGCATTGTGTACATGGTTTACTCCAAAGTTAATGCGAATCCCTCGAAGATATATATATTTGACAGATTTGCTACAGAATTACATACGATTTTTACCAATCATAATTGTATATACGATGTATGCTTTTATATACCATTAAAATTACAAATACGGGTTTTAGTACAAGTTCTAGTAAAGTAGTTCCCTTCTTGAAAAGTTATTAATGGAATATCAAAATGCAAGATTCTAACTTCGTGTGTAGTTTTAAATGGCTACACTAGTTCCAACTTTATATCTCGTAATGATCAAAACGATCAACTAATCTAAACGTCTTATTCTTTTTTATTTAATTCGCTCCATCAAAAAAAAAAAAAGAAGAAGAAAAAATGGTCTGCTGCGAAAATGATATCGTGTTTTGAACTGCAATATACATATATATGTACATATGTATAGGCATTCAACTAAATGCCATGTATCTTGAAATTCGTTTCGGCGGCGCGACGTTCGTTGCAACTGTCACCCGATGCGGCCGTTGCACGCATTCCTGCAACTCTTAACTGAAACTTGGAGACAGGCATCTTCTTCACTTCACTCGTTTGGATGTCCGTTTGTTTGTTATTCGGTTTTTGTGCAGTTTCAATTAGAAATGCATGATTTTTGATTCGTCTGTGTTTATTTGGACTACATTAGACGATCCGTCAGAGCGATGTTGTCTCAAACTTGCAACGGTTTGTGCAGCTACCAGTTGTCATTAATATTCTACTTATGTTTGTATGCGAAATATGTTGGTATATTATCCAAATAAATGCACTGTCGAACTAATCTAAATGTAATTGTTGACTGGAAAAAATGCCAGGAAAGAAATTCCTATTTTATTTTGCCTTTCTGTGTAGCTCGATAAGAATGCTGACTGTGTGTATACAACATAACTTTGAGTATCGTTTAAAATTTAATTTATCTCGATTTGTTGCGTGTGGTAACTTTATTTTTTAGTGTACACCATTTTCGACTGGGATGTCTGTGCACTTTCCAGCATTTTGCAATTGTCTTAAATGGCATTGCATGCTGAAATGGCATTAATTAGCACACTCTAATGGCAACGGAGGGGGCAGCCACGCTATCAACGCTTGTCTCATTATCATTACTAAAATTAACGTTATCGTCGTCATCTTCATCTTCATCATCATCATCATCATCATCATGATTATTGTGTGGGACAGTCGCGACGAGTTTTTGCATTTCAAATGAAGTGATTGCTAATGATAATTGTGTCAGCGATGCGACATAATCGACGCAATATGATGTTGATAATTTCATTAATTAAAACGCGCACTTCAATTGACACAAGCATCAGGAACAACAGAAACAGCAACAACAACAACAACAACAACAATCTGTGTTCAAGTGTTGGAAATTGAGCGAGGAATTTAAGTTCCATGGAGTCAGATGCGACTTGCATGATGTCGACTTGAATTAAGTAACTAACTCAATTGGCTGCTGCTGGTGCTGCTGCTGCTGCCCTGATGCTAGTCTGATGATGGTCTGATGCTGAGGCTGAGGCTGATGGTGATGCTGTCAATAAGCCGACTGCCAACAATAAAGCGCCATTAAAATGCTGATGAAGTGGAAATGCAATCTGCCAGCCGCGCCTTTGCCTCCTTTGAAAATATGTCGGGAAGTTTTATGGCGGAAATACGAGTAGTTGATTAATTTTGCAGCCCCAGCCCCAGCCCCAGCGAAAACTCTTAAAAGTTATTAGCGTGGATGGCAATGCTAGAATTAGATTGCCAGACGTTGCCACTAAAGTACCAGCGACAACAACAACAACAACAACAATATGAATGTTGCTATACAGTTTGGCGTTAGCAGAATTTGCAAATTGCTTGCGATATTGCAATGCTGTTGGCCCATTTAATGGGCTCTTTACCTAACTACAAATTGATAATATCGATAGCAGACATGACATAATCAGCAGCTCCGTAAAATGGTGTGGGCCTCAGTATGTACATATATGTGTGTGTGAAGAGAATTCAAATTGAAATGACAATGCGAAAATGAGAAAATGCTGCATTTGTGATGCGATTAAAAGCAAAAGTCATGAAAAGAGCAATTGCAAGCTGTATATACAAGTATAGAGGGCAGCGTTAAGTTGGCGATAAAAAGTCATTGAAGTCCACTCTTGTGAAAAAGTCAATGAAACTACGGCCAGAGAGCGACAACTTTTATTGCCCACAACCCACATTGGGCCACAGCATGACTGCTGCAGAAACGAGCCCATTTAGAGAGAAAGGTGAATACTTTCTTTGGTTCCAGGTTATCCGCACGAGGGAAGTGTAACAAATAAACTTTTGTTGTACGCAAAAGTGGCACAAAGAATAGTTACAAGCTTGGCTGAACAACAACTAACTGCATTCAAGCCAAAGGGCATCACTCGTTGCCAAAGTTCGCGAAAACAATTATGCTTTGCAGCGAGGGGGATAATCTAAGCAGAAATAAATATTTGAATGGGCTGAGTGACCATCAACAAACGAACCAGAAGTTCAACTTTTCCCCCAAACAAGCTTTAATACGTTCAATCTGATGACAGAATCATTGGCCGACCTTTAAGGAAGCTACTAGAATTCTACCAATTAGGCTTAACTTTTTTGTTTCTATATACTTAATAAAAAGATTCGGCTATATTAGGTACGCCCAAGATGTTGTACCCTTGTAGATGGGAGTTAATCAACTGATATCTAAATTTCAGTACAGAGCTTAAAATATTAAATAATAATATTATTATTATTTTGTTTTAGCAAGTTTTATTTAGATGTATCTTTTCTGTTTCAAGACTGAACTGAATATTCCACATTTGTATCGAATAATTTTATTTATGAAAGCTTATCTCGAACCCCTTTACTTAAATCTTTCGATCGATTATTACTATGTTAGCTATATGATATAATGGTTCGATCCGGCAGACTTCGACGTCTGAGGTGAGCGAAACAAAACGACGAATGTGTGTTAAGTTGCAACAAGATATCTTAAAAATAGAGCGAGTACCTATATACATATATCAACTAGGTTAGTGATGTTGATCAAGAATATATACGCTTTATGGAGTCAGAGAGATCTCCTCCAATGCTTTACACATGTCACGAACAATTATAATATGTTCTACAAGGATATAAAAGAACATTAAGAGAATAAAGTGTACTTTCACTTTTTGTACAAAATTTGCACAAAAATTGAAGGTCAACAATAACATTTAAACATTTCAACTCCGACTATGACTTTCTATTTTTTGTTTTTGTTTTTTTTGTTAGTAATTTCAAGGAGGTAAATGATTAACAAATTATGAGCGCAGCATGTGTTGCACGCATAGTTATTTATTGAACTAGAATTACGCTTACCACAAATAAATAGAGCCCAAGCTGTGGCAAAGCTTGCCACTCGTTCAATCGACCTTTTGGGGGCTGGTACTGGTGGAGGTGGAGTGGAGGGCGACTTGGCGGTGGTTTAGACGCTGTGGGAGTTGCAGTCTCTAAAGTCGATGGCAAAGCAATTTAATTGCGTAATTAAACTAAATGCATTCAGCGATGTCATTCCATCTCTCCCGGGTATTTAAAACTTGGTCTCTGCTGCTTTTATTGTTGTTCAATCGATGTTGTTGCTCTTGTTGCTGTTGTTGCTGTTGTTGCAACTGTTGCGGTTGATATTCAGTTTGCACTGCGGGAGCTTTTAGGATACTTGAGCTTTTGACAGCTGTGGCAGTTGTTGTTGTTGTTGTTGTTGTTGTAGTCGTCTGAACGATTCAGCTTTCACTGCTTGAATGCCCAACGGACTCTTAGTCTAGACTTTAGATTGTTTTATGTTATACTTATTACGATATATTCATATTTAATCCAATAAATAAATATTTAATTAGATTACTAATTTATCTATTGATGTGGCACTTTGAGAATTATTCAATGATTAAACTAAAACGGGCCGTGATGTGACACTTAATTATGTGTATATGAATTATAAGCACGCATTCTTAATCGCTTAATCCAAATGGAATATCTACAAAGAAAAAATAAATCTTTGGTTAAATGAAGCTATGAGTAAAATCGATTGCATATATTTTATATATAGTCTTAAAAGTCGTATAATTAATACCGCAAGTTCTTTACTGTTAGCAAAAGACTTCCCGATTTCTGTTGAAAAGCAATGAAAACGTCTGAAAATCAAAGTGTTCAATATATATGTATATATATTAGAAGAAAAAAGATATAATAACACGCATTGTGAGTTTTGTTAGGATATCTTGAAGAAATCTTTTGACAGTTCATTTCTATTGCAGCTAAATGGCTATATCGAATAGGCTTGTGATGCTGACTAAATATATATATATATACTTCAGTGCGTAACACATATAGTAAGAGAATTATAGGGTATACAACTAGTTCCAATGAAAGTGTTATATATTGAATTTTGGCTTAAGGTCTAGATCGAAAAGTATTTTATCAATGCTTATAGTTTTGTTTAGACAAATGTTTACACTGGATAAGTTTTAAAGGAAGAGCCGCATGTGCTTGCCACCAAATTTAGTGAAAATATTGAAGTGCCAAAAGCGGTTGCGTCAACAACTTTGAAATGGCAAAGCGAAAAATGCAATTCGATTGACGACGCGTCGCAACGCAGCGTTGCCGGAGACCACAACTTAAGGCACTTAAGGGCCACTTAGGCGTTTGCGTTTGAGTTTGCCATGCCGCGCCGCGCTGCGCCGCGCCGCGATGCAGCAAGGAAACACGCCCACCGCCCCAGTCGGTCGGCTTTTAACTTATCAACATTGTAATTTTTCTTAGTGAAAAGTTCACGGCAATGAAATTGCAAAGAAGCAGCAACGAGATCCAAGTCGTCAAGTAAGTGCGCCAGAGAGCAACTTTTATTATGCCCAGGGTGAGAGGGTGAGCATAGGATGGGGCTAAGCATAAGGACCCAAACTGCTGATGAGGGTGATGAAGGAACCCGGAGCTGAGTCAAGCACACACAGACACACACACACACACACACACACAGAGCAGCTGAAATAAAAAGCGGCAGAAATAACTATGTTGAAATCACTTAGCTTACAAAATGCAATAATATGTACAACGTCGACGTCGACGTCGACGTCGTCGTCGTCGTCGACTTCGACATCCAATGCAACTGCAACATTAGTAACGTTTACTGCTCTGTTGCGGCTGTTGCTGTTATAGTTGGTGTACTTGTTGTTGTCGTTGTTGTCGCTGATGCCAAGCAAGAGCCAAAGGGCATATGTATGCAAAAAACGAGTAGGAAAGCCATAGTTAAGCGATATCGACTATGACTACACCCTGTCCCCAGTCAGTACACATGTAATTTCAAATGATTTCAATTTTGTGGCTAAATATAATCTCATTGTCGCATTTAGATTAATTTAAATAAATATACTGAGAACATATACTTTATTTCATATTACATTTTTATTTAATTATTCACTTTTTATATTTTATATATAGTTACAAATTAACTATTATTTTAATTTTTGGCTTTACAAAATCAAAACAATATTTCCACAGATTTATTTATAACTTTTTAGTAATATCAAATATCAAAAAATAATACCAAAGGCTGCCCAAGCAGAAGCAGGAAAACATAAAGCACAAACTTAAAGTTAAATCCAATGCGGATTGCCATTATTTCAGAGTCTTTTGTTTCAAGTCAGCGTTTCAAGCTTCATTGAACTACTCCAGCAGCCAACAGGAATTCTAACAAGCGATTCTTGTAACAAATGCCCACAGAAAATGGGATATCAAAAACACCTTACCTCTTATTGTACGAAATAATAAAATATTGTATTAAATAAGTGTGTTAATTCATTCAGAAAACAACACTGTTCAAGTACAATTCTTTAATATTTCGAAATTGAGCGCTAATTCCACACGAATAGAAACAGTCAAAGCTATTGTTATTCAAGTTTAAACTTGAGTACGTAAATGACAATATTAATATATCTCTCATAATAACATAATCACTGACATTTGAACATATTTTAAGAGTGCATCTGTTTTGAAATGATACCAATCTTACCTAGACCAGTGCGAAAAAGACTTTTACTTCTTAATTCACCCTCCGCCTGAAAATGACATTGTTCTTCTGAGTGCAGCATCTATTTACACACTGTTTTTCGCATTTAACGTAGTTATTCGGTAACGAAATAAGTTTACCATTGAGTGCCGATAGTCTCTCTTTGGTATTAAAGAGTATCTAAATGGAAACTAATATTAATATTATTTTGGCCCGAAGATGCCCGACAGTTGCAATAATGCTTCAGGCTGATGTGTCCGTAACTCGGTAGGAAGGTGTCTTCTGCTGTATTTGTTTCTTGTGTAAACAGTCAAAGGCACTTCTAACATTAGTACAGCTGCAAGTGCCACACAGTCACCAAGCAGAGCTCAAGCGCAACTATAAGCAAAATACCAATGACATCAACGTGACGGCGACGGCAGTTGCATTCCTACAGATTGGACTTGGTTACTAGTTACTCGTATTATATATTTTGTATATTTTTTGTTTGTTGTCGCGCTGTTACTGCTATGGTAAAGCCAAAAACCGTGTGAGTCGAACAGTCTGGCGACTAATTGGTTTATTTATGGCCTTTATATGTGCGATATGTTGTGGTGGCCCAAGAGTCGCGACTGTGTTGCAGCCGAATTCGCCGGCGTTGCCACGACTGCCACTGACCTGGGGACACTTTTTCGCCATAATTGCTAGCAAGCTAATTAGGAACCAGTGTGCTTGGCATATATGCGATTCCAATATTTGCCAACGAAATATTGCAAAACACACACGAGTCAACAATCAATTATATCGTCTGGCCAAAAATGTTCTCTCAATCGAACACAGAGCCTCCCCCCCCTCATCCCCTCATCGCCACCCGCATCGGTTTTTTTTCGCAATCCAATTTGAAGTGACCCGTCAGCCAAAGCTTGTTGAAAAATTCTTTGCCATTGCAAAAGAACAACAACAACTGATTAGTTATTTAAAAACTCCATTAGAACATGTTCATTTGCAAAAGGAAGTGGTGGGGGAAAGGGTGCGGAGGAGTGGACGTGGACCGAGTACTTGGCTGGTTAACTCATTTCTCATTTCTCATTTTCCCATTAACTTGGGCAAATACTACGTCATCATTAAGCGAGCCATGGCCACAGCAAAAGCCAGAGCACAGGGATTCAAGCCTGAGATGTATTTTGCCAAAAAAAAAAAAAAACAAAAAAAAAAGACAGCTAAACAAAAAAACAAAGCGCAGGCGCCAGCAGCCGAAGCCGGGAAAAAACTCAACTGAGCTCAGCTCAGCTCAGCTTAGTTAAATTTTGCCAGGGCGAAAATTAATTTTCGTGTACGGAGACGACGACTGTTTCGATGGCTAAGGCATTGCCATTTTGCCAGGTTTAAGCAACAGCTAAAGGGCTGCCATCTCGTTCCCAGGCTGGACAGCTTGCTGTGCAGTTGATGCATGCAATTAGCGTTCCCTGTTTGCTTGTTTATCCACAGAGCGCCAGTAGCGGGCAGCACTTTTCGGCGTCCAGCCCAAAGAGGATCTCCCCAACAACAAGGATCAAACACAGCTCAGCTGCTGGAGCCGTTGAGCTGTGTAGGCTGCTTAAGCCGGGTCGGTTTCAATTGCGGTCAGCGGTCTACTCGAGACGACGTCAACCAGCCAGCAGCAATTACACAATCTTGGAAGCTCACAGGCAAAGTCTCTAATTTGTCCCGAATGGGACGAAAATATGACCAGATATATATTCGGAGACTAGCAACATCCTTAAATTTGATGTGCATATGATTTTGTTTCATTTTATTATTATGTTGGATAAATTCCTTGCGATCTTGTGCACTCTTATAATGCATGCTGAGTCCTAACAGCTGATTTTAGCGATTAGCTTTCAAGTTGAATGCACTGAAAGATTAAGATTAAGATCAAATATATTGTTGTGACGAGGGACCCAAAACCATATTTGTGGTAGGTAATTATTGCATATAATTTCTCGAATAATAAGACAAATATTTTATAATTTTCTTCTAGTTATCCACTGCAGAGAATATAATAATTGAGATACGTTGTACTTGCATATGGATACACTGTATGGCGTAAGACCTGGTGTACAGGGTATCTGTATCTATTCACAATAGAAAATTGTTATTTTTGTGATTTGTTAGCTACTACGGCTTTTAGTGGGGCCTGTGCAAGTGGCAAACGGGCGGCGGTAGCAAACAGCTTTAGACACTTTAACACATTCCACTGGGAATCCATCCACACACAGAGACACAAAGTGCAACACCAACACCAGCACCAACACCAAAACACAACACACACACAGAGGCAGTCAGCAGGCTGGGATAAGCATTTAGATGACTTTGAGACCGGTTTTCGGCGCTATGAAGTCACCAGGCAGCAACCAGCAAAAGCACCATGAGCACTAACTAGAACTTGTGGCCGAAAAGGCCAAGCTGCAGCTGGAGCAGTCTTGCAACCAGGCCAACTCGGGCCAGGCCACTCAGTCGGACACAGCCAACAAGCGCTTCAATCCTCATTGACGAGCATCAGACGACAATGGCTGGCAGGAAAAGTGGGGAAAAGGGCCACGGAAAAATGTAAGCTGCGAAACTGTGCGCCCAAATGTAATAGCGCAACTTTTGGCCTTGGCTAGCGTTAAGCTATGTTGTTGGCTAATAGGCTAATTCGTTAATGGCCAGAACCAACATAGCTCTATTGCGCTAATTATTTGTTTGGCTAGAGCTATCAGTATCCAAGAGTTCATATATTGTGGCCACTGCAACTGATGGCCACAGGGCAACAACCTGGTCAATATGGTCAACTCGCTAAAAACAAGAAGGAGCCAGCAGCTGTTGTTGTTGTTGCTGTTGTTGTTATTGTTGTTATTGTTGTTCCTGGTCAACTGACATCCTCGACGTCGTCGTTCAAGTGACAGCTTTAAAATTGCAAGCAAAAACAGCAGCAGCACGGATTCGGGATGGCTTGCAAGCGACGGACAACACTTACTCAACTTTCACACACACTCGCACACACACTCGCACACACACACACACACACACATGCTTATGGGATGAAACCAGGCGGCAAAATACATTTTATAGCGGATATTTGGTAACAAGAACCAAGGCAACGGCCAAAACCTAAATCAAGCCCAAAGTCAGAGCCAAATCACACAGTTTTTGTTTTTTTTTTCTCGTATTTTTTATTTTGTTTCTTTTTTTTTTTTTTGTTTTTTCTTTTCTTTGTTTTTTGGAGTTCAATTTTGCCGCTGTGTAGTTGCCTTGCTGCCTGTGCCATATGTGCTCATGTATGTCACATGATTACCAAGCCAGCCAGCCGACAATGACGTTGACTTTGAGTGGCGGCCATTCGCAGCGTTGGCGGACAAACAATACAACAACAACAATAACAACAACAAAAGCAAAAACATAAAAAAAGACAATCAAAGATGCAACGCCTTGGATTTCTCATTGAGGGTCAAACCCACTAGTGCGTTCCTTGTAAGAGCGTCCTGTACTTTAAATCAGGTCTCTGGCAGCTGCCTAACAGCAATGTTCAAGCCCCAATGCTAACTGGGCGGTGGGTGGTCAACCCAAATACATGCAATCAATTGTGATTGCTTAATAAATACTTAGCTAATCGAAAGAAATTGTTAGATCATTGCTATCATTTCAAAATGAGTGGGTCGATTTTTCTAAAATGGTTCAATACCATTTTTTTGTTGTTATTTGCAATCCATTTCATATAAAAAATATTTCTGCATTTTGGAAAGAACGTTTTTAAAATTATTTTTCTTAGAAATTTTTGCTGAATGTCTTTGGTCTTTGCCAGCAGCCTAACATATTCTAAGAAGCAAACATATGTGAAATTTATGAGTAAAATTATGCCAGTAATTTCAATTTAATATTTGATTGTAGTGAAGAATAATTCTTGCCACATACGAAATTTATCGACTAAAGCCATTTAAATGTGTCACAAGGGTATTTCAATGTTGTGCAACAGGGGCTTATATACTTTCATTAAAAATATTCTTCTTATTGATCAGTATTAATTAAGCGGACGAAAACATTTCATATCTGTAAGCGTCATTATCGATCTCATGCCAAGGGCCGTACACAGCCAGGGGCAAAATTTCGTATAGTTGAGATGCTGGGGACAGTTGACCCCTGCTCATAGCTGGCTACGCCCATGCCTCGAGTCCTATACAATCAGCAAATACGGAGAATGCATTTATTTATTCCGGTGCTAGTTAAGAGTATAGCTTATAGACATATTTATACGATCTTTTTGAATTGGCAACTGCGTCACATAAATGAAAAGTCGAAGTCTTTAAATTTAAAGTTCTGACTGCGACTTAATTAAGTTAAGGTCCTAAAGCTCATATTAATTAAAGCAACGCCTTGCCCAGACGCACTTTGTCAAGCGACTTCTGTGCGCAATGCAGCCGTTGCAAGTTGTAAGCTGCACTAAACTAAACTGAGTAGAGGCATTCACTGGGTGACAGTTATTATTTTATGACGACACTTGAAGCAGACACTTGCAGCCAGACAGATACTATACAGCTGTATAGCTATACAGTCGACAGGACAGCTGTCGCCATATCTATGTCCATGTCCATGTCCATGTCCGTGTCCGTGTCCATGTCCGTGTCCATTTCCATGTCGTCTGCCGCCCGCCACAAATTCTGTCCAAAAATGTTGGTTATTCTTGTTATGTTGGATTTTATGTTTGTCGCCCCAATTTCACATTGCGCTTCTGTAAAAAAAAAAAAAAACTCGCGGTTTGCGGCTGTCAAACTGATAAGCGACGGTAAATGGCAATTTTGTTGCTAGCCCTAGTTTGGACTGAGTTTGGACCAGGCCAGGATAAAAGCCTCAAAAGCGCGTGCCATTTGTGGCATTTCAACTTCAATTTAGTGCGGGTGTTGAAAGCAAATTTCCAGTCTTGCCCAATTTTCTATTGAAAATCAATTGATTTGGCCAAGCAAAAACTAACTAATTTGGTTGCTTATTCCAAACATTTTGTCTCTTCCTTGACAAAATGCAGGCAGACATTTTAAGATGTTGTTATCAAATCTATTGTCATCTCGAAATTATCGATTCGCTTTTATATTTTATATATTATATGGCCATGGAATGGCAACGTGTTTTGCTACCTGATTTTTGCCTAAAAATTATATACAACAATAAAATAAAAAACTATTTTGCACTAGATGCCACTTGCGGTTTCAATCGCTGTTCCAGTCATAATCCTTGCTCAACTGATCAATAGATCTATTTTACTTACTCATTGGCCTTTTGCGAATGCTCGGTTCTCGTTCTGTTGCTGCTGTTTCTCTGATGCTGGCGATTCCTGGGAACTATAGCCGATTTTAACTCGCGAGAGCCGATCAAACTGCATTTGCAAATTAGCTGCACCGTCGGCAAGGCAAAAAAAAAAATTCAATTAACTCGAAACTAGTTTGGCACATAAACAAAAATCGCATCAAAAAAAAAAAACATTTAACAACGGCAACAGCATAAAAATGCAACAGGGGAAGATGTTGGAGGGGGGATGGTTAAGATGGTAGACACACGCGCACACGTACGGGTTGGAGGGTTGGGGAGTTTAGGGGGGGCGGGGCGGGGGGGGACGTGGAGGTACGCAAAATTAAAATATAATATTTCACTTTATGGCGAGATGGAGCCGAAAGACCAAGTGCCAAGCAACTGGTAAAAAGAACGTTCGATGTTATTGGCGCTGTTGTCGCACAAAGATCGCGCCGATAGCCGAAGCAAACTTCGCCTGGCCCTAGATCTGGCCAAAACTATGTGGCTTACAAAACAGCAACAACAACAGCAACAACAACATCAGCACAAAAGTACCAGCGACGAGCAGCGAGTACGACTCGATGCGATTGCGATTGGGATTGCGTTTTTTTCCTTTTTTCTCTCCCGAATAACAATTGTGTGTGGCGTCTGCTGTTGTGGCACGTCCTCAAGCGAGCAGCACACAAATCCAACTGAAGCCAACGAGGACGTGAGGCAGCAGCAGCAGCAGCAGTAGCAGCAGCAGCAGCAGCAACAACAACAACAAGAGCAACAACAGCGGCAGCAGCAGCAGCCACAGCATGCTGCATGCAATTCATTTATGTGTGTGTGTGTGTGTGTGTGAGTGTGAGTGAGTGTGTATGAACAGAGTGCAAAAGAAACAAGAGGAAGCAAACTAAAGCTAAAGCTGAAGCTGGCAAACAAACGAACGAACACAAACAACATAAACGAGCTTGAAGAGAAGCCATCCACTGAGCCAACTAGTCAGAGCTAGTGACGCGCGCGCGCTGCTCTCCACAACAAACAAAATGTGCCTGCCACATTTCTCTGACAGTGTGAGGGAGAGAGAGACAGTGATAGAGAGAGAGAGAGAGAGCGAAAGAGAAAGAGAGAGAGAGAGAGAGAACGAGAGAGAGAACGAGCGTGCAGCGGGGAGTGGGCGGAATATTACGTATACGTTAAACGCCGCCAAAATGCAACACAACGCTAAAGTTAAACCGGCATTTTGTTTGGCGCACGTTTTAGCCGCTGTAACTGCAACTGGAGCGGTTTTAAGCTGCTGCGGTTTTAGGCTGGGGCGCCATCAAGTAATTAGTAATTACCCTTTACTTACTTCACTTTGCCATTTGTAGCTATGCGTTTATTTTTAGACAAAACAATTTTGAATTGTAAAACATGTTTTACAATTTGTGTACAAATTGTCATATTCTTATTCATATATTCGTATTTAAATGGCTCAAAATCACAAAATTAAACTTAAAAATTATATATACTGATTTATAGCTGATTCTATTTGATTCATATTATTATTATTTGATTGACTTTGTGTTAGCTGCTTCTTGTTTATCCCGAATAGCGCAAACATCTTTAGGATTGCCGGGCCCAAAAGTGCGTCTCAAACGGCACTGAACTTTTCACATGCTCACTTTCAGCTCTTGGGCTGGGTGAGGCGAGGGGCAGGAGAGGCAGGAGAGGCGGGAGACGTGGCAACGTTACGTTACAACAACCCCACTAAAATGTAACGTGCTCCTGACAACGCTGTGTGAGTCGTGGTGCCTCGGAGAGTCAACGATAGAGCGAGAGAGCGTATGTGGGTGTGTGTGTGTGTGTGTGTGTGTGCATGTAAATGTGCGTGCAAATATGTGTGTGTCTGTGTGTGTGTGTGTGTGTGTGTGAGTGTATTGCAGCTGGCAACGCTTCCTACTTTATTACTGGTTTCCAACTTCATAAAATATTTTAAGCGTCGTCGTCGTCGTCGTCGTCGTCGACGTTGGCAACGGACACGACGTGGATGTCGCCTGCTTGATTTACTTGCAATGCACAAAGTGCAGTAAAAAGAGTGCACAATGCAATAATGCGTTGACTCTCTCCCCTCTTTCTCTCTCTCTCTCTCGCTTTCTCTCTCCCTCTTTCTCTCTCTCTCTCTGTGCCAGCTGTTTTATACAAGATTCGCGGGTTTTGTTTTTGCCGTTTTCGCCGGCTTAAGCTAGGATTCTGATCAGTCCGTGATCATAACAGAAAGCAGTTTACATATGTAGTAAATATGTACATTAACATAACTCTAAGACTCTTTTATTTACACACTGTTAAATCAATCACCTTTTGTACCTATTCCAAATTGAACCATTAAGGATTCAATATTTTATATATAAGTTAAATATTTATAAAACTGATAAAACTGTACATGTGCTTGGTATGTAGCACCATCATCCCGATCACATAAAACCCTTAATAATTATTAACCATATATATTTAAAGTTTACAAAAAAAGAAGAAAAAACAGCTTAAACCCATTTTTGACAGAGATTTCTATTTACTATGCCAAGTTGTGATTTTACATTCGAATAATTGTTTTACACCAGAAACAGATACACGCAATTTAACTAATCGATAAGAGTGCCTTTTATTTAATTTTATATACTAAAAATTGTTATGATCAATTACATTAATGCAAACGGACTTGGACACGCTTAAAACATAACCCGTATAAAAAATAAGCCGATATTAAACTAATAAATATACACTTAAGCTTTTCGCAATATGCAAGTAATGACAATAAAAAAATACAAAAATTTAATGGAATTTTGCTTAAATGCCAGCCAGAAATTCTAAGATTGTGCCAGCAAAGTTCATTGTAGTTGTGGTTGTAGTTTATTGCAATTTCTTATTAATAAGCGCGTTTTATGTGATAGGAGTTGGGAGTCGTGTGTTTGGAGTCGGGTGTTTGTAGTCGGGAGTTGGGAGTTGGGAGCTGGGAGCTGGGAGCTGGGAGTCGGGAGCTGGCAGCGGGCGTCAGAGCCATCCCATGGGCGACATTAACGTTAATAATAATAAAATGTGTAATTGCATAGAACGAGACTGCGCAGCATGCCCAAGTCCCGAGACGGCTCCAGTCTGTCCTGTCCTGTCCTGTCCTCTGACCAGGCCGGTCGCAGCCAAACAGCCTGTCGCTGTCTCTCTGCCTCTCTGCCTCTCTGCATCTCTGTCTCTCTGCCTCGCTATCTCTGTCTCTGGCTCTTACTGCCCCTGTGTCAGCTTCAGCTTGTTGCAGCATTGCAAAAGGTGTAAATCATTTTCTAATCGCAGCAAACAGATCACATGCACACACGCACACACGCATACAAACACACATATACACACACACACACACACACTCACACACACACACACACACACACACACACACACATATATATATATATAGCCGACGTGCATTTAGTTTTGTTTTTAGCATTCACATTCACATTCGGCTTTTGGCATTGCATTTTGCTTTTTGCAGTTTATAATGCTGTTGCAGCGGTCAAAAAACAATGTGCGTTGCCGTCGACGTCTTGGAGTCGGTGGAGTCGATGGAGTCGATGGAGCCACAGCCAAAAGTCAATGCAATCAATGCATGAAGAGCAATAGAGAAGAGCATTGGTCACGTCCACCTCCTCCACCCTACTCCGTTCTCTGTCCGTCCTCCACAACGGACTCGGCCATAGCTTCTTGGCCATAGTTCCCGTCCCATTCCCGCAGCGGATGCGAAGCACTTGCCATGTTGTCAGTTCCAAATGGATTTTGTTGGCATTCGCTTGAACGCTGTTTGTGGTACCAGGCCGCAGCACGAGGGTCGTTCTTATGCATCTTGATATTCTCAAATTACAAAAGCGAATGGTTTCACTATCCCGAAAGGGAAAAGAGTATATTAGTTTGGTCTATCACAATTTGGATACATACATATATATGCAGCTCTGGGATCCGACTAAATTTCGTTGTCAGCCAAATCAGAGTACAACACTCTCACTAAATTCATCTGCTTTCTTTCGGTTCTTGGACTTGGATGTATATAAATGCAGTTTATTGTTTTGTGACCTCGTTTAATAATTTAAATATGTTGTTCTCTTTATTTCCGATATACCATGACATCTTTCGGAGTCCATGTGGATTTCTCTTCAGGGAATGACAAGTAAGCTTACTCTGTGAATCTTTTTCTTTATCGTTTTCTTTACTCGGCTAAAATTCTTTTGAAATGATTCCTGCATTTTATGAATTCTTGCCTATATTTTCGATATCTTAATGAGCTGTTATACCTCATGCCTGCCTTGATCGAGTTATATTCTTCGATTTGTCAAATATATTTCGAGATACTCTCGCATAATTTATTAATCTTTTGGTGCAATTGCTGTTGTTTTTATTGTTGCTGTTGACTTTGAACTGGCCTTAAATGCGGCCAGTCACATGTTCTTCCTCTTCTATCTATCTGAACGGCTTATGCAGTCTATATACATACATATATATATATATATATATGTGTGTGTTTGAACAAAACTTAATTCAATAAAATCATTGAATATTATGTGCGCTTTTTGAGGTGCGGTTGCAGTTTTGGCCAGTTAGCTGGCATTTGTGTTATCGAAGTCGGTCGTAAAATCTTATAAATAAATACGAGAGCTATTTCATTGCCCGAAATGGTTGACTCAATAGTCGTCCATTATTGACTGCAATTGGAATACAACGATAGCAAAATCCGGTCCACTGGTCGCTTTGTCGAAACAAAAAAAAGAAAGAAAAGAAAAGAAAAGAAACCAGAAGTAATTTTTTTTTGGGATAATTACAAAGTTTTGGAAAAAAAAACATTGAGATTTCGTTTTGCGCTGCGTCTTAATTTGCGCATTATCCTTGCAATCTTAATTAAGCTGTCCATCAGGCAGTGCATATCCTTCCAGCCCCTGCCTATCAGCCACATCCGCAGCCTTACGACTTGCTCATTTGTTTGCCGCCATTTTCTTGCGTACGTTTCTCTGCGTTTCTTATAGTCGTTGTTGCTGTTGCTGTTGTTCTTGTTGTTCTTGTTGGTGTTGGTGGTGGTCTTGTCGCAATTTTTTCATAGTCACTGCACACTGTGTTCTACATCCGTTCCGTTTCCGCTTCCGTTTACACTCACGCCGACGCCGACGCCGACACCGCCAACGCTAAAGCCAATGCCACCGCTACCGCAGTTGCTGTTTTGCATTGCGTATACGCCCTTTCGGCCAGAGCAAACAAAAAACAACAAAATTCAACTAAATGGAGTGACGCGAGAAAATTCCTTGAGCAAAGTAACTCCTGCTGCTGGCATATTACGACTATTGTTGCTTTTCCCATTGTCCTTGCCGCAAGTAACAAGTTCATTTGCAGTACCCGCATCCAGCAAAAGCGCTATATATTTCCACCGTATGCAGAGATCAGACCGACTTTAGCTAAGCTAAGCTGGATATTTTTTAAATAAGCAACTAGCTGATTTTTTTTTGTGACTTATCATATCTTTATCTATGGAACATGAGTACGATTTTCAGAATATTACTAACATTTACTTTCAATGGATAGATCGCTTAGTTTAAGCAGAGCTATACTAATTATCGTAAATGAAACTGAAAGTTAATTAGGGTCAAGCTCGCATAGTTATGTCAAAACTAAACTGTGCTCTAGAATAATTTGCATCGAAAATAATTGCATATGTACATATGTATATAATATTATATAAGCCTATAGGGAAGCTGGCTAAATTAGCATCACTGGTGCAGCCACAGACACGGCAAACCAAAGCCAGTACAAAAACAGAGCACTCAACACCCAAACGTAAATATTTCAATTAAATTTACAAAATTTGTTTATGCATGCATGTACTGATTTGTGTCTGTAGGTGTGCAAGTGTGTGTGTGTGTGTGTGTGTGTGTGGCAAGGGGTGTAGGGGAGTGGGGGTAAGGGTCATTGTCAACATGCCCATTAACATCATTTAATTGTTGTCGGTCGCAGGCTCAGTTGCTGCTGGCATCGCCATTTGCATTTTATTTGCTGTCAGTGCCTTAAAGCTGAATCGCTCTCGCTTTGGCAAATGTTGTGTCGCCAATTATTTGAACTAAAAGCTCTGATTTGCCATTGAATGGTGTTTTAGTTGAGCTGGAAAGCGCTCTGATGCTCCGAATATTAAATATATATGTATGCATGGGCATGCATATTAGATCTTGTTAGCTCCGCAAATGGGGTTGTTGCCACACCGCTTGTGGCTGTGCAGAGGCACGAGAAACTCAAAAATAAGCCGCCATTCATGCGCATATAAACAAACGAACTATGCGTCGACTTTGGCTTTCATTCATTTCCAGCCATTCGAATGCCACAGCCAAAGTGGCTGGTGGGGTGGTGGTAGCTGCTGCACTCTGAAAAAATAAAATCGCTCTGAAAACTAGAAAGTTTTTCTTGTTTCTTGAAATAATGTCTATATATATGAGAAAATTTCTAAAAATTACACCTTTTTATTTTATTTTATTTTTATTTTTTTTAATCTTTTATATTATTAAGAAATGTATTTCTATAAAATAAAAATGGAAAAAAAATAAGTAATGAAATTGAATGAAATCTAAAATATTTGTATAAGTAAAATCTAAAATTTCTAAGGTTTATTAATAATATAAGCAACAAAAAAGCGATTGTTGAGATGAAAAAAAAAAAACCCCAGAAATGTTGACATATTTTTTTTTTTATAAATTTTATAAAGCTGCAGCCAGAAATTAGGAAAGAGAAATCCTGGCTCTGACTCTGGGTGCCAAAAGTATGTCAAATTGCTCAAATTCAGGGAGATTTTTTTTTTTCTGAGTGTAGTTGGTTGGTGTGGAATTGAATGCCAGGCTGGGGTACGTCGCCTACTGTGAGTACTACGCGACTTACAACTGCAATTACAACTACAACCGAATGCTGCCCCGCCAGCCGCTAGCCCCCTCCACCTGTTGGCGCTACACTGTCTTCGGGCACGGAAGCCCGGCGCTGTGGAATGCAGTTCGGTTGGAAGGTAGGGTCGCTAAAGGGCAGGGGACCAACAATGAGCCGGCAACGATGTTAACTGAAAAATGCTTTTCGCTTTGCCTGTTGACGGGAAGTTGGCTTAGCGTTTGTGTTGGTGTTTGGGGGGGTTGCCATTTTGGGGTTGGACCTGGGCCTGGGATTGGGGGTTTGGGCAGGCTCGTAGTGGCAAGTTACTGTTGTTGCTGCTTCTGCTGCTGCTTCTGTGTAGGCATAGTGCAGTGAACTTGCCGTTAAGTAAGTATGCAATAGGAAACTTGTTTAATTAGTAAAGCATACACAGAGAATTTCATTAGAAAAAAATTGTTGAATATTTCTTTATTGCTTGGTGCATATAAGCATATGGAACCCATTTAAATATACACTCGTATTATATTTATATATATATATATATGTGCTTGTACATTAATATTCAGAAGCATTTTTGGGTAGTGCAATATGCGCTAATTTGAAATAATTTTGTATTCAATATTTTGTGGTTTAGTTTTTGGATATCATGATATCGTTTATATGGGTATGGAGCTCGAAACATCTGTTTAATGTGGTTCCTGGAGTCGTCGGGCCTTTTTTTTATTCCAATATTTGTTACGGCTTCAGGGTAAATATTGTCCATGTGCATATTGCCATTTATCCGTATTACTTCCATAGCCATGTTCGGGCAGAACTTTCGGACTCCGATACATGCTTTTTGAATAGCTCAAATAATCCTAATTCAAAATATATTTTATATTTTATATATAAATTGACTTAATACATAATGTTGCTAGTGGGTGTACCTTCTCGTTCCTTCGCTGACGCGCCAAGTGGTAAAGCTCCATGTTCCTATGCGTTTCCGCAGGCTGCACCTGAAGCACACTCGAACCAGTCCTCGATTCAGATGAACTACACGATGGATTTGCGTGGGACTTCAGTTTCAACTGAAGATCAATCGCCGGCGGCGGCTCGTGACGGATGCGTTGCTCAATTTCGTACAGCTCTTGCTAGATAAATACACACACAGAGAGAACAACTTTGGACCTATCTTTTATATGCATATGCAAAGAACGAGACAAGAACTGCGACAACAGGTTGACCTATCCATTAGGCAAGGAAGCACTATCGGACCAATCCGACCAAACGGTACCAAAGATACCTCCAGTAGGCACTCTCTGTCCAGAAGAGGACCTGAGAAAGTCAGAGGAGCCGAGTGAGGCGAGCAGAGGCCTTGGGGTTGTGGACCGTCGGATATCCTACCATGATCCGTTGATGCAATACACTTGCACAGAGGCACCAATTCTCGGACAATTAAAATATGTACCGGTCTCTGGACAGGACACTGTAAGAAGTCTATAAAGTCAGCTAACTATACTTGTCAGTATGTCACCCTACTAAACACGTCAGTAGCGGTCCTTGAAGCATAGATAAATAGGGAGATCGGTCATATCCGATACCTTAATGTGGACTTACCCGATTCTTGTACACCATACAACAGGCGCGAAGGGTAAAGTAGTAAATAATCTCAACACCCGAGAGCAGCGAGAAGCCTAGAAATAAGCTGGCGATGCCGCCAAAGGACACAAGCAGATCCACCCAGCCGAAGAGTACCTCACGTTTGTAGCGAATGATGGGCCAAGTAAGGAACTCGACTAGAACGCCAGGCGTCTCTGGCCGATCCATACTTTTGGGTGCAAAATAATATGAGTATGACGAAGTGAGAATGACGAAGAAAAGGCTTACAATTTCATGAGCTTATCGATATTAAACACTGTCTTGGAGCAGCTAAGCTCACACTGTAGGCAATCCTTGATATTAGTTATGTTCAGCTTGTAGTCGTTTAAACAGGAAAAGTCCTTGACCGCGCACATGGGTACATTAGCTAGTAAACAAAATAAATGAGGGTATACAAAATCAAATGTTAACTTTGCGGTGCCCGATGTTAAATAACGTTGCAGATACACAATCTATTTTATATTCCTATATATGTATATATGTATGTCCTAATGAAATTCAACTTACTGATGGGCTTGTAGAAGGGCGGATTACATTTGCATAGCTTGATGGCCTTTGTCATGCGACATTGCTTCATGCAGGATGAAAATGTGTAGGCATCTGGAAAGTAGCTTAACTTAACCTCGTCGCTGAAGATGCACTTGCGCTGGCCAATGGACAACTGGCGTGCATCATCTGTGGTGTAGGTGTTCTTCTTGGATATGCGCACTTCCACAAGTTGATCCTCAGTCCAGTCAATTTGGGCATTGAAATCGGAGCCAAAGTACTCCTCGTTTGAGAAAATAAATATCTGCAAGGACATTGGATCCTCAATCATACAAATGTGTGTATAGATAGCGAACTTACCCGAGAAGTGCTATTGGGTAGAAAGAACAGAGCCCACTTCTTGTCGGTTTCATAGAGATCATGGGGTGCCCCAGTTTTGGTGCTTAAATTAAATTGTTCTCATTGTTACACTCAGAGAAAAACACTATAGCGAAATTCAACTATAACAGGTATATGATTCCCATAATTTGTGATATAAGATTTTCGTCCTTGAGAGGACTTGTAAGTGGAAGTTTGCCACAAATGATTTCGATTTATTCCCCAATTCATCATTTGACTTACTCTTCGGTTGCCGTGGACATGAAGCGACTGTTGAAGGCGTAGCAAAAGCCATGTTCCGTGTAAATGGGATGAAAGTGATCGCAGCAGACGATGTCCTCGTCCCGATACTTGCAAGAGATTAGCGCATTCTCGCAGAGGATTTGGGCCCGAAAGGCCCATTCGCGAATTGTGTGCTCGTCTAGCAGCTCTGACGGTATTGCCTCTGCCAGCATTTGTGCATCCCGGATGCTCACGAAACTGAGCGAGGTGAGCATATCAAGGAACGGTGCATACATCTGCGCCTTTTCCGCATCGTAGTTGCTGCGAATATTATATGTACGATGGTTGCACCATTACATTAACAAGATGTGATTGCGTAATTGGGGTATCGACTCACGCCAGGGATTTGTAGACCTCAGCGTAGGATTTTTCTTGATCAAAGGCCGTGTCCGGACACACAACAGTGGTGGGAAAGACAACGTTCTGATTGTGAAAGTCCGTGTCCAGACCAGTGATGGTTGGATTGGTTTGAAATTTCTCCCACAGGCTCATGATAATGACCAGAGCCGTAACAGCGCCAATCGATGTGAAACAGAACCACATAAACTTCTCGCCAATGGGCCGACCCGTTTCCGCAATATAGCGAACGCCGTGGAGCGTTGAGTTCTGAAAGAACTCCTTTGTCTGGTAAATGAGACTTCGACGAAAGATGACCAGAGTCTCCAGCAAGCGTTGCCTCCTTGTCCTAATCACAGCCGTTTCCTTGGGTTTCTCTTGCGACATTTTCGTTTCAGGAACATAGCTCGTGGCCAGGCCCAGCAACGTACCACGCAACTTCTGCAACTAATCAATGGGGAACTCAGTGACAATTGAGTCCAAATTCTGGACTTTCTGTTGTGGCCATTATGTGACACTAAAAGCCTTTCATTGTAAATGCATTAAGTCACCGGACCTTGATTGACCCCAAAAATAGCGTTTGACAATACAGCACAGAATGTGTGTATTTCCCTCGCTTATCTTGATGTCTCATTAGCATTTAGTGCCATGCCTACACTGAGAAGAAAAAACCTGCTTAAAGCTTCTTTAAAACGTGTCAATTTTGAACGCGTTCCATTTCAGATATTGCAAAACCAAAGAGATTCCAACCAATGTTCATGTTAAATTTCAAATAAACGCTCTTTTGCTTTGTTTTTAAGGTATACGGTTTTGAAAACGGTCGCTATTTTATTAAAAAAACATATACCCTTTAAAAAGTTCAATGAATGATTAGTGCTGAAACTGAGTGTTGCGAAACAAACAAGATTTAATATAAGAAAATGAATACAATAAAGAAGATGATGCATCTATTATTATTATTATTTTTAACATTTTCCTTTATTATTGCATCTGCTTTGGAATTTGTATGGGAAAGTTTTATGCAAATTTTGTACGATATCATTTAGCAAAAAATAGTTTTTTAAAAATGTGTCGGCTTTGAAAATATTGTTCTTTCAGTGCAGTCGCTAGGTGTGGTGTGGTGCGCTGTAGTCGCATATTAGCTGCAGGGTGGGTCAACTCCTGCTGTGCAATGATTGTTTTTGCCCCTCGCTCAAAATGGCGCCAGCGCCGCGATACTGCTGAATACTCGGAGATTTTATAAGTGGGCGTGCCGATCGGAGCAGCTGCCGGACTAATTGGTCCGCGGTAGTCTGCGTGGCATCCGGCGCCGTTGCAGTTTGCAAGAGCCAAAAATTACAAAAAAAAATAAAAATAAAAAAATTTAAAATAAACGAAAAGAATTCTTGCAAAATACGAATAAACTAAACTAAACTCGCACAGAAACCGTCAAGAAATTCACAAGTTTTGTGTGAACTCCTGACACGGCAATTTGGACGGCGCTTTGTTTTGTTTTCGTCTGGCCAAGTGGCTCCAGCCGAGCCAAAGCTCCAGCTCGAAGCACAAATGAAGTGGTTTCAAGTTTCAGCATCGCAGACGGCGGACAAACGACAGACAGACTGGGTTAGCGACAACTGAACAAAAGGTCTGGCGATCACGAGTTGACGCTGTTGCTAAGATGCTGACCCTGATTGCGTCCGCCAGATAAGTGCAGCAGTAGACTGGTCACAAAAGGACCTCCGCATTTGCACATCCTCAGTCATCTAGAGTTTCAAAACTGGCGCCTCTGTGCAGCGCTCATTGGCAGTAACGGTCTCTCACCGTTAAGCGTTTAGATACCAATGTCCCGACCGCAGCAGCGCCATCAATTATGCACAATTATCTGCGGCAGGTGGTGCATTTGCGTTCTAGGATACTCTGACAAGGATAAACATGGATGAGGGCCAGCTACCGTGGAGCAACGCGATCGCGACCCACCTTAACTGCATGACTCGATACTTACATATACATACATATAATAATATATAATTCCGCTTGTTCATTCGAATATTTTTTTTAATTTTATTGAAAATTATCATAGCAATGCGGTTTTTATTTGCTAGCACAATCGGATGTCGGTCAACCAATTCTATGAATAAATAATAAAAGATTAAAAACCATGATCAAGATTACTTTTAATTCCATTTATTCACTCCAATATATTTTTAATTTTATTAAAAATGAATTCAACGAGTCAACTAATTCTAAGTAAAAATATTTGAAGCATAAAAAACTGTGTCCAAGTTCAGGTTTTATTGGTTCAATGCATTAATTGAAAAACAATGATCTTATGCTATTAATTCATACATATATATATATATATACGTACTTCCATCTATGCCCATAAGGGTATTAAAACATCGGCACACCGCAGATAACTATTTGTTCATGCTGTTTTTTCTTTACTTATTTCAATGATTGAATTTTTTCTTATCAGCGATCATTTGTCAAACCGTTGCAAAAGCCTGGCCATGAAGTTTCGCAACAAATAAAGAGCGATACAAAGAAAAAAACAAAAAGAAAGAAAAAAAATTAAAAACAGAAGATGAGGGAACGGCAATTGCAACAATTTGTTGGACTGCAACTCCGCGCCGTCGGTTGACAAAAATCAACGCTTATAAATAAGAAATCCAAAGACCACGCAACTGAAATTGAATCCAGAACCCTTTTCCTTTAGACCAAGTCCGAAGTCGACACTCTGCCAAGTGAAACTCGTTGTATCCTCAAAACGAGGATACACATACACACATACACACATACATACATACATACAGACAGACAGACAGACATAAAGGCACACACATACAGAAGAGCAAGAAGAACATGAATCCCAATTCTCCCTCTGCGAATGTTCCAAATGATCTCCACAGAGTAAAAAGTCGGCTTGTGTGCACGTGTATGTGTGTGTGTGTGTGTGTACATGTGTGTGTTTACGTGTGTGTGTGTGTGTGTGTGTGTGTGTGCGTGATTAATGGTAATTGCTTTTATGGCTTTTTGCTGTGCTCGCCACGCTTTCTGCCAGCAATTTGTTGTAATTTCGATTTCACTGCCTGTCCCCAACTTTGTTAGCTTAGCTAACATCAACTGTATCAAATAGCTAATCGTTTCTGATCCGACCTCCTTTTCTGAGCATAAATTTGTTATAAGCACCGAAATTGAATATGTATAAGTAAAAACAATGCTCTTAGGTACGCACTTAACTGATGCTTATTATTTGCAACTTATTTGCTTCACGTCACTTACTTAAATCGCACACAAACCAACACGAGGCTCGTCGGTCAAATTGGTCTCCTCGTTGGCATCCCACAATACTTGTGCGCGGCTGGCAGATCCATCTGGCCATCTTTGGATATAATAACCTCATCGCTGCTCATATTGATGCGATTGACTCTTTGCCGAGACCAGATCGGCACCTTCAACAGCCTTATGCAGCTCGCTAGTTCGGTAATCCTCGAGTTGTGCATCAACAGCAGAATTGTTCAGATTCCTGGCTTAAAGTCTTATCTTTTAAGTCGACAATTTTTTATTGATTTAATTGGAACAACCGACCAATTGTTGCTATGGGAGCTATATATTATAGTAGTTCGATGTTGAATATATTTTCCAAAACACTAGAAGCAGTAAAATGTTTTATATGGACTCGGCTAGTGATGCTGATCAAGAATATATATACTTTACAGGGTCGAAGGGAGACATCTCCCGCAATCTGTTACAAGATTCACGTCATCATTATAAATACTTTTATTTATCTGGATATTAAGGTAAACAAAAAAAGGAAAAATCCTATTTCGACCGATTCCTTCTTTCAGTAATAAGTAGAGCGACTAGGAGCCGAGTCCTGCAATGCGTTACAAATGCCACGAAATACTTACAATACTTACTGCCTGCATGGTTACACAAAATCCAATTTTTTCTTTTAATTAAGGTTGTTCTTAAGTTTTTGAAAAAATTCCAACATTGCGTATCACATTAAGAATTTATTTGAATTTTGAAAATTTAATATTGTTAGCACAAATTCATTGTTTCATTTCACATTATTTCACATATACATACTTCAATTCTAGCATTTGTAAAAAAGGCAAAAAGAATAAAAAAAAAAATAATAATAATAAAATAAAGAAATAGCTTAAAAAATACTCCTGGTTTTGTTTTTTGTTTTGCATTTTGTTTTTGTTTACATATACATTTAGTATTTACATTATAATAGGCAGTTAGACATCATGCATCTGCTCTTAATTATTCACTCTCATCTGTGACCGACGGATTGAGCTGGCCATTCACATATTCTGGCGAGAAGATTGAGGGACTGGGCTCATTTCGCGTCTCGCGGTACTTAGAAAAAAGACCACGCGCCTTATTAAACGGCGTTTGGAATACAGTCGACACGGTGGTGATTGTTTGGTGATCGCTGGCCACTGAAACTGCTGCAGGCGACATCGTGGTGTTTATTGGCAAAGGGCTATCATGCACAGATCCGTTCTGGCTACCGGTCGGTCGAGGCGGCCACATAATTTTCGGAGGCGTCGATGGTGTTCCAAAATGACGACGCTGTGCCAATTCGTTCAGCTTCGGCGTGGCAAGCAGCTTTTTGTATGTGTGTGTCAGCGAACCGCTATCGGAATCCATACTGTTGCAAGGAATATTCGTTTTTGCCAGATTGGGTGTCCTGCTGCCGATGCTGGAAAACGACGACTTATACGATTTATGCACGCTTGTCGGCGAGGGGAAGCTGTATGATAAATAAATAATTGTGCCATTAGTTTCAACATACAATTACAGTCGACGTCGCTTATTAGTTATAACGACGAAATTCGAAGGTCATTTTCAATAATGACTAGCTTATACAGTCAAACGGATATAAATCAAAATCAACAGGCTATTTAAAGCAGTTTTCCCGTATGTCGATCCCACAATTTAATACGCATCTTTCGACCGATTGTTCCCCCAAGGCAGTGGTCTGATAACGATTTCTTGTCTTTTTTGCCAAACATGAGTGAAGTGAAGTTAATAGCACGCATTGTTTTGCGAGTTGGCTTAAGATATGTTTTTTCGACTGATATACCCAGTTTCATCAAAGAAATGATAATGTTCTGCACACGGACTAGTGACGCTGCTTAAGAATATAATAATATGAATAAACCCTTCTATAAGAGATATCCAAATAAAAATAAAATTCTTTTCTTGACATTGTTTACTTACAGATCCATCTCCTCGGTGGAGAAGCTCTCCATGGCTGTACGCCAGGCATACACAAACGGCAGCGTTTCCTTATCGATATCGACATTGAAAATAGCATTGAGGACATCCAAATCACGCTTGGTCGGCTCCTTGCTGCAATTTAGCATTTAGCAAAATGTGGACACATTTACCATGATTACAATATGGCCGACTTACCCAAATATGAATAGTTCATAATGCGGTTCCACGTCGCAGCCCGAGAGCCTTGGTGTGCGGCTTTCTGGTGGTGTCATGAAAATCGCCTCATCGTCGCTGCTGTCGTCCTCATTAAAGTAGTCGTTGCAATCGAACTGTGATGCGAAGAAGTTAATAAATGTTTGGATTGTATTGAATGCATTTGTTTAGTGTGTACTCACATAGTATAATGCATCATCGCTTCCGTCATCGTCGCTGTTGTTGTTGTTGTTGTCATTGTCGCTTATGCCACAGACACGCATTGTGCCAATGATCTCGTGAACCGGATCATTGGTTGTACCGGTGGCAGCATGAATAGTTTCAGCAGTAGCAGCAGCGGCAGCAGCAGCAGCAGCAGTAGCAGCAGCAGCAGCAGCAGCAGCAGCAGCAGCAGCAGTAGCAGCAACAGCAGCAGCTGACGTTGTGGCCGCATTGCTCGAATCTTGGATTTGAGCGCGCAAAGATTCGGTACGCTTGCGTCGGCTCGTCTTACGACTGAGATTCGCATCCCAGGCACAGCTGCAACACTGCTCCAATTCCCAGGCGGCTGAGCACAGCTCCTCGGTTTTAAGTGCGTCCGGCAGCCGAACAAATGGCACCTGCTCCAGCATTGGCAGCATGCTGCCGCATACGCATTGCAAATGCTCGCGTCTATCGCCGTATAGCTGCAACAGTTTACGCAGCATTTGCATTAGCTGATATCGCACAGCGTTGCTCACCTCCTGCGAATGGGCAATGTAACTGGCGACGAGATGAGCGATGCGTGAGTGAACCTTGCCAAAGTCTACAGTGATGAAGCGTGCATCATCCTTGAAGCTGACAATGAGAGATTTCAGTCTTTTGAGCTCGGAGAGCAGCGTATCATTGATGGAGACCATGTTGCCAATGTTGTTAATCAGTGTCTTGGTGATGCGTTTCGCGAACACTTGCAGCGATTTCTCCACACATGTGTAGGGCGTCATTACTTGGGTAATGGCAACGCCGGCACCGCTCGCTGTTGAATTATTCGGAGTCTTGCCTCGGTCGGCAACCAGATCGAGATAGTGATGCAGTTGGGAATAGTTCCATGTCTGGTCAGATTTTTCGGCCAGCAGCGAAGCCTGCGTCTGCTCAGATTTGGCAGACAGATAAGCCTCGAGGCGTGTGATTCCATCGCTAGATGATATGTCCACGAGATCATCGAGAAAATCCCAATATTCGCGCCACTCCAAATTCTCCTGGTGCGCCAATTGCCGGCCGATTATCTCAAGACCCTTTTCAATATCCGAATTCTTGATATGTCGCTCGCGATAACAATCAATCACCAATGACTCATCTAAGTCGCTATCCACGAACGATAATGATGTGTTGCTGCGATAATTTAAAAACAGATCCGGGTGAATATGCCGAAAAGGCGTCGAGGGCAACTCCAGCATACGATGTGACCGACTTGGGCTATCCTTGTATGTGCAATTGTTGTTGTGTTCTATGTGCTGCTGCTGCTGCTGCTGCTGCAGCTGCTGCTGTGCCTCATCGCCATTTTGCTCGGCCTTTTGTTGCTTGCCATTCGGGCTGAAGAGCAAACGCCGACCAATGGAACTCTTGTTCAGCAGCGACTTGTTGGGCGTCCGTATGGGTGAGATGTAGGGCGAACTGGTCAATGCCACCCCACAATTGCCACCAATACGCGGCGGGGTCTTCCAGCGTCGACAGAAACTAACTGCCTGCTCACGTGGCATGGGTCCAGCCAATGCACTGATCTTCAGTTCCATATTGAGTTTCCCCGATTCGTCGCACTTTTGATTTAATATCTGTCGAATTCAATTAACAGTGTGTCGGTTAGCCGGTGCTAGTCTTCAATTTACGCAGCATCTGTCACTTACCGGCGGTTCAATAGTCGTAAACGGTTGTCCAATCTGCGGCGGCAGCTCATTACCTGTTGCCCGCAGAACGGGCACATAATATGGCTCCGAGAGCAGCAGCTCCAGCTTTTTGAACACCTCCGGGCTGGCATGTTGTGCTCGCTGGCATATTATCTGATGGCGGAGAACAGTAACAAATAGCGTTAGATACCCTATCAATTGGCAAAAACAAACTAACTAAATACAATCATCTGTATTCAACATAAGACATTGAATGCTGCCCCAAACTTGCTGCGATTTGTGCAATAAACTATTCAATCAGTTCAGAGCGATACGATTAGTATTTTTGCATATGTATAAATCAGTCAAATAACTCTAACTTCAAATATAACCAATAACTTAATCACAACTCGGACTAGAATTGCCATTCGCTTATTATATAAGTTGTACATGAAACTGCAAATTTCGATTGTGTACACAAAATCACTTTGGATTGAAATCCATCACAATTTATTGAGATAATAATACTAATAATAGTATAAAGCGTAATTTTCAACCTATATTAATTTTAACGTGTAGAATTAGAAATAGGAATTAGGAGCTACGTCAGTCAATTAATTTGAAATACTTACATCCTTGGGCTGCATGCCGTCCGAATTCATGAGCGACTTGCATTGTGGATAGGAGGTAAGCACCTTAACGACAGCTACGTGGCCGTATTTGACGGAAAAATGCAGTGGCGTCTCGCCGCGTCCTTTGTCTGGCATGTTGAGATAATAATCGAGGAGATTCTCATTGAGGGCGGCGCACATCTCTCCTCGGCTCTTTTTACCCGCATACAGCTGGGTAAAGTTGCGATCTGAGATTGTCTTCAATATGAGCTCGGCGACGCGCGCCTGATTGCATTGGGCGCAAATGTGCATGGCATTGTAGCGATATCCCTCTTTTAGGCTGGTGGGCGTGTCACCGCTGCTGATCAGAAACCGTGGATTGTCCCAAACAGTGCGTCCGACCCGGTCAAAATTTCCCGCCTCGATCTGTTTACGGAACTCGACCAGCTCCTGTTTGCTGGGTGCCCGAAACGGCGGACGTTCGGCATTAAGTGAAATGTTGCTGCTGCTATTGCTGCAACTGGATGCGATGTTAGCACTGCCATCAGTGTTGTTGCCACTGCTATTTGACATCGCCAATATGATGTTTGCCGCGGTCAATGACGATGAGCCGGGCGTCTCACAGAGTGTCGGCGACGATGAAAATGAACTGCTGTCTGTGCTGCCTGACGCCGGGGACTTATATCCACTTCCCAATGATCGGGGCAATGAGACCGGCTCTGCGAAAACGATGAAAATATGTTATTATTTCGCCTTTTACTTGATTGTTATGCTCTTGATTAGTGTACTTATTGTTTGGATCATGAGTCTGTCGTCTGTATATATATATATATATATACATATATATATATATATATATATATTTGTATGTACTTACTGCTAGCTGGTTTGGCCTTGCCGTAACGCTTGAGCGATTCGATGCTCTCGAAGCCAAACTGTACGTAGCTCTCGGCCTGATCTCGATTGGGAAACTCACGCAAACGCGCCTCCTTATAATGTCGCAGCACCTCCAATGCCTTGGACTTTTCCGTAAATATCAACCAGAGCGGCGAGTCGGCTGCAAAAACGGATTGTGAACGGGAGCGAGAGAGAGAGAGAGAGAGAGAGCGAGGAGTTAGTGAACGTTTGCGAATCTTAAGATTAAACTAAACGGACAAAAAGTTATAGAAACTGGCAGCAGTTGTGTTGCTCGCTGACTCGTTGTGGTCACGCCATCTGGGCGAATTGCAAATAGATTGCCAGACAGCGCAAGAAAAGTGTTAAGCAAAACAAACAATGTGCTAAAAGACGACAGATAGAGAGAGAGAGTGAGAGAATAAATACGAGGTCGCGTGTGGACGCGGAACCAAAGAGAGAGAGAGAGAGAGAGAGAGCGAGACAAGAGCAGCGGAAAAGGGCGACGGGGCGATGGATGCCGATGCCGATGCCTTCTTCACGGTATCAATATTGCCCCCACAAACGTGCGTATGACGCAGTTATTGGCACTACGCTCTTAGAAAAAGAAAACAACAACAAAAATAATTTTGTCGCTATTATGTTGTTGTTGTTTTTTTTTATGTGGATCGGACGGATCGCAGTGGCCAATTGAGCAGCCCGCCTTGGTCTCCGCTTGGGATATAAATATGGAAACATAGCCTACTATTTTTCTGCTCTGACAGAGAGAGAGAGAGAGAGAGAGAGAGAGGAAGAGAGATAGATTGAGAGAGAGGGGGACAGAGCTAAAGCGCGCAGCTCGCACTTATTTTAAAAAAATACTTGAACATAAATGAACAGTGTACATAGTAAAATATAAAGTATATTTAGTCAAAAGTGTCGAGCCTGAAATTCATTAAATTACATTTATCAGAGCAATTTGATAAAAGCTAATTTGAGCTAATTTGAGTGTTTTCAACTTTGCAGATGATAAACTGAGATCCCTTTATTGGGCTGGAGTGCTTAAGTCGTTGTATTTAATATTCAGCAATATTCATAATTACAATAACCACAGATAAACATATCTAAGACGATCGATTTTGTGCCAACTTGGACAGATTAAGGTCTGATATATAATACTGTTGCATGTAATGTATTGCGTACTTATAATTGAGTAAAACAAAACATTTTCGCCGGTGCTTTTTAGTTTTTGTCGCCGAATGGGTGCAATGATAGGTCAAGGTTCTGGTTATAATTTTTTTGTTGTTTTTTTTTTTTTTTGGAAAGATCGCTGAACTCGGCGTGATAAAGTAAATACGCTTTGCTGTACTTTGCCTTTGGATCTATCAAAGGTGCAGCGGACGGATCGAATTTACAGTTGTAATCGTACGTTACCCGTATTTGTTTACAATTTGTGCACTGATGACGCTCTTAATCCCACGCCCATTGCACATCAAGGCCGCACAAGCGGCTGAAGATAGATGATGGATGATGGTGGATGATGCACAGGCAGCCGGCAACAAAAAATCAATTGTATATGACAAGAAATTGGATTTTACTTATTGTTTCTACATTCGACTCGACCACTTTGCTTAGCTAAAATTCGTTTTGATAGCCCTGTTTTCATGATAAACTGTAAAATGCTCGACACAACTCAAAAAAAAAGACATTATTTTTATTTATTCTTTGACTGGCGGAAATTGTAGAATATTAAAGTGTACTTTAACGACTCCCTGTGTGAAATCACATAATAAATTGTTAACAATATTGTGAAATTTTCTTAAAATTGCTTTTTTGTTTTGCTTTTTGCAATTTAGACTTGAATTTGCAAGGCAAGATTTGCAAGAATAAAAACAATGAAATGAAAAGCGAATATAAATATAAATTTGATTTGGAGGTAATTATTAAAATGAATATTGTTTTTTTTGTTTTTTTGTAATTCACTCTTGAATTTGCAAGGCATCGACCTACTTGGCATCAAGAAGAATACCATCTGCAAGTGAGTATGAAAAACGGAAAATGCGATGCGCAACAAATGAAATGAAAAGCGCGCTTTGATTGCGTTGCTGCACGAAATGTTAAGCTTGATGCGTGCATAAATACCTATGTGTGTGTGTGCCTGTGTGCGTGTATTTGCACATATGTATCCATGCATTCTGTTTTTACTTACATACATACATATATATATATATATATATTTATATATATAAATATATATTTATGTACGTAAACAGTTATTTTTTAAACATGGCTGACGCCTGCTGAGCAAGAGCAAAACTTACGTGGATATTCGGGATCTTCGAAATTGGATGCATTTGGGTCGCCCGCTCCGCTGGCGGCTGCAGACTCGGACAAAAGAGTCACATTTATAGCTGCAATGGAGCCCGCACACTGAGCCAATGTGCCCTCAAAGCCCGCTTTGGATGGCGGTATATAAACGGCGAAGTAAGCCATTTATGATATGTGGCTGCAGTTGATATTGTTAATATTTGCAGCGTATGGTAAAAATGGTTTGCGTTTGTTTTTCATTCACTTCAAATGCAGATCTGTGCACAACAAATATTCTACGTATTCCGAACTACAAATGTGCGTCGTCCAACGCACGACATGCAAGCATTTACGACGCCTAATGCGGGGTCATCTAGAGATGGCATCACTATCGATACTGAAATATCGCATGAAATCGGCACCACAATCGATATCACATCGTTTTTCATTTATTATCGCTCCGATATTCCGATGTTCAGCGCTTTATTTCAATGCATATGCAAACTGGTCAAAAAGGGACGAGTAACAATTGTCAGATACAAGCTTTTGTTCTGTGCTACATATATTTAGTAGCTAAATTTAGTGATGGTACGCCTGTTTGAGTCCAATGGATTCACAAAATAATGGTTGGGTCAGTGAGGCTTACATTCAATATCTAAAATAATTAATTTCTAAACTAACGATGATAATTTTATTATTTTGCATAGCTATCAATATATATATATTTTAAGTGAGACCGTTTGTGTACCAGCAATCCCATTGGAGTGATGTGTCAGCACTGATTACCAGTCCATAATTGTATAAATATATCGATTGTTGTACGATATTTCTTAGGATGTTGCTCTGCAATCTCTTATCGATAGAAAAAGAAACCAGTTGGGCGCTCAGCTTAAATATATTTTTGCATACATAGGTGCATTTTATTATGAATTTGATAAATCCCCAAATTACCTACTATGTTCGTTAGATGAGGCCATATGGCATTTATATGATAAAGTTTTTTAATTTAGCATCTGTAATGATTATGCAACGTTAGGCATATTAGTTTAGAATTATGTCGTTACAATTTCAATGGGACAAATTGACAAACTCTGGTGGCAGTAAATAGTTAATATTGTGTGCGAAATTGTAGTTGCATGTTTCATTTATTTTTAATACAATATTTTTATATAAAGTTGCACTATATGCTAAACTGGAAGGAATGATTGCGTTTAATTGTTGGACAGACACAAATCTAAACTATATAAACATTAAATATATTAATCACGAAGAACGAAACGAAAAGTTATTGGAAAAATACTCAACAAATATTTTAAATAAAATTACATAAATAGTTAAACATAAATATATAAGTATATAAGTAAATTAAGTTCTTACTCTAAACGAGTATAAAGAAATTCAAACTACAAAGTGTCGAATTGAAATGTTAAACGGAGTATAAGGAATTCTACATACATACAGGTATATGTATATATGTCCGGAGAAGTGACCCTCGATATGATCGGAGATCAGCAGACAGATCGTCAGACAGTATCAACAGTTAAAACTAGCAATTGAATAACATTGCGATCTTAAAATATAGTACACATACTAAACATAATTTTGGTAGTTTGGCTTAAACTAATCGCTCGTCTGGTTGCATACAAGTCCATTTGAGCTGCACGAATGCCTATCAATTAGTAAATACATACAATCGTCCCTATCGAGGACCCCACTTAAATGCTACGCTGCGCACAGTCGGGCGCCTACTTAATGATTATGATGTGTTTTTGTTTGTGTTGTTTGTTGTTTGTTGTGTTTTGTGTTGTGTTCTGTTTGCTGGGTTTCGCAATGTTTGTTGGAACACGGAAAGATGGGCTAGGGAAAAGGATTAAACCGATGGAATACTGGACACATGGACACAAAAATCAATTAATAAATAATAAAGGATGGGAGGGGCAAGTGGGAAGTAGTGGCGAGTACGGAGAGATTCCCAGAACAGACGTCAGAAATTAAAGCTTTGTATGTTTGACCGTGTCCGTCCAATAGTTCTGTATTGTCATCGCCTCCAGTGAGTTGAGAAACGAATCATTATCCAGGCTGTACATCTCATCCGAATTATCCTAAAAAACGACGTCAAAAAAAAAAGAAGAGTGTCAGTAAAAGGCGCCAAGGTTTGGGTTGTGCCCGCGGGCAACTGGCCAACGAATCCTTACACTTACACGCATCGTGCTATCATCGATGTAAACGCTCGAGTCGGGCTCGCTGAGAGCCTGCGGCTTATTCACATAGCGCCGACGATAAAGGACGATGCCAATGGTGCCCACCGTACAGCAAATGCCAAAGACAGTGAAGCATATGGCCGATATGGAGCCGGCATCCAAAAAATATGTGCGCTATAACATACATAATACAATATAATATTGAATACTTGAAATGTTGGCGTTGCCACTCACTTGAATGGCCAGCGCCTCGGATGAGATGTTGCCACCTTCGTCAGCATCCGAAACGCTGGGCGCTGCGGATGCGGATCGGGTGAGCAGACTCTTGCTGTCGCTGGAGAAATTAATATAGCGATTGATGTGCTTGTATTCGGCGGACAGCACTTTCGATTTCCTGGAGCGATGCTCGCTCTCGGCGCGTCGCAACTCGTCCTCCTTGTTGGCGTTCTCCAATGTGAACGGGACACGCTGCAGCTCATCCGACAGCCATTCGGTGTTGATTTTGGGTGTCGATGGTGTGGCTGCCACAGCTTGACCTGCAGTGCTGTTGATCGGCGGGCTCGTTGTTGATGTTGTTGTTGTTGTTGTCGTTGTTAATGTTATTGTTTTTGTTGATATTGTTTTTGTTGTATTCGTTGCTGATCTTTTGGTTGTTGTTGGTGGTGGTATTGTTGTTGTGTTTGTTGTTGACGATGTTGACCCAGCTGTTGTGTTTGCTGATGCAGATTTTGCTGCCGCAGTTGTGAGTTCCAAGCCACTGGCATTTACAGCAGCTGCCACACAGGTGGAATTGCAAGCGCTGCTGCTATTATTTGTACTGCAAAATTATAGGAGATGTATTAGTGCGAGCAGTAAATGAACGCAATAAGATTATGCACTGCTCCGAACCATTATCTCTCTTAACGAAATCAGATGTTCTTTTTTTTTGTTGTTTTCTTTTTGTTTTATTTCTGTGACGTCAGCAGAGACAATAATAATAACATTCGATCATTTCGAAGTGAAATGCTGATATGATTTCAAATGATATTTGTTTTGCACTAAGCTCCGATTCTATTTCACAAGCTTTATTTTCATGTTTAATATTATTTATGCCAAAAAGAACTGAGGGAATTTCTGAATTTCCGAACCGTAACTCATTTTTGCACCTATTATTTTTCATCTTTGCACTTTTGAGTCGAGATCTCTGCCATGTTAACAGTATATTTTCAGAAGTGGATGTCTAAATTACATTATTTACCTTGTGATACGGCTAAAATTCGTATAGTTGTTGAGCTGATCCGACGTTCCTTCAGCTGCAACACTTGCCGCAAAATCAGCGGACCGCTTGAACTCGAACTGATTGTGCGACATTGTTAGCTTTACCGTTGCCCCATCAGCGTCACTTTGCTCATCAGCGTCCGCGTCCATGTCGACGTCGTCTCCATTGCTGTCGTCCTCATCGACGGAATCGGAAAAGGGCGCTTCGACATCTTCGATGGCATCACTTGCCTCCCCTTCCTCCTCCTCCTCCTCCTGGAGCTGGTGCTGCTGCTGCTGCTGCCTTTGCTGTCCACCTGCGTCTGCATATGTGGGTGTTATTTTTGGCGCCGCCGGCGTCGTCTTAATGGTTAGATCCATGATATTCCGCTGGGTGACCGTTGTCCATGTCTGACTGGACGTGGTCTGATATAGCTTCGTTGTCTGCCGACGGCCAGAACCATGTTCCGTTGCCTCCGTCCGTTCCAATGCCCGATCCAGCTGCTGCTGTGTGCTCGATTCTAGACTTACGTCCTGACTGGGATATGTGTGCACATGAGGCAAAAGTTGAACTGCAATACAAAAGGATTACAATCATTACAAGCAATCGATCATAATGATGCACTGATCTGAGCATCTTGTGCCGCTTACCACTCAGACAGGTTATCCAGAACCAATGCGACCACCAGTAGAAAGTCATAATGTGGCACGTGTTGTGATCTTGAGCCGACTATGCAGTGCTGCAAAATATACAAAAAAGGAAATGCCAAACTGTTAATGAGCTCATCTCCGTTGACGCTGACAATCGTCGGCGACGATCGCATTCAAGTAAACCCAACTGAGGCACTCGTTTCCCATGCGTCGCATGATTCACGGCACGGTCACGTCAGACGTCCGGCAACAAAAACAAGTAAGCGTCGTATAGACAGGAGTTACCCCACACCAAGACACCCTGCAACCATATATATATATATATATATATATATATAACGTAACTCGTATTCATAGAATTTAATTAACTAATTACGAAATGCTATAAAAAAAATTGGCAACTTTTTAAAAAATATAAATTGAATAAAACAAAGAGATTTTCTTAAAGCTGCTATGTGCCTATGATGTACGTGCTCTATGTCTATGTCTGCCTCTGCCTGTTCCAGGGTATACAAACAACAAGCCGCCAGACAGAAGCGGTATACTTTGTGGCGATGACTGCGATGAAATCATCAAGTCATTGAACAGTCGTGGAAGCGATTTACATTCGAGTCAAAACAAGTTTAATTTGGACGCCACAAACAGAGTGCGGCCTTTGATCGGGCCAGAGGCAGGAAAGAGCCAGAGTAAATACAGAGACAGAGCCTGGCCAGAGAGACAAGCGTTGCCAATTTGGAGGGTTGACGACTTGCCAGCGTTGCCGCTGCCGCGGCAGATGACACACAACCAAATGGCTCCATATGCCTTATAAGGCATGGTTGGCACCCACACCAAATGTTCGCCCACATTAAGCTCTCGATACTCGAGTCATAAATAGTCGTCTATTGTTGTTGGTACTACGAAAAATTAGCATGTCATTTTTGTGATGGCAGCTTTCAGAATCTTCCCAAATATAGAAAAAAATATATATATATATTTTTCCTTTGTTTTAATTTTTATTACTGCTGCTAGCTGCATAGCTACTGTCTGCGTTTCTCGAATCACGAACGAAGAGCCCGGAACTATTAATATTATTTCTAAATTTCAAAAGATTTTAGCCTAGAACTAAGAAAAAGCCCTACCTTTTAGATATGCACAACATTCCGTTTTAGAACTATACTTTCTGAATGATAAAATTCAAAATTTCCCGCACGAGTTGTTATCTAAGTTGATTGAATTACAGCTATTTGGGATTCATTCACCGCCAGCCGCAACCCAAATTTATCTTACATTTCTTAAGAAAAAAAAAAAAATTAATTAAAGTATGAAATATTCAATGTAAATACGTTAACAGAGTAAATTTGTAAACTTGGCAAACACTCATCGAGCTGCAGGTCTTGGCTGCTATTTTACTCCTTATTATCAGTTAGCTTAAAGTTTCCTGCATAGACAGCAATAGTGATGATATTTTGAAATTTAGAATAATACTTATTCAACTAGGATATGGAATCTTCGGTGTGCCGCAGAAATCGGTTCTTTCTTGTTTTATTCTCGTTACGCTTTTCAGCTTTGGCCAAATGTTTGCTTGGTTGCACGCGTCTACTTCAAATTGGATACATCCACACATATGTACATATATATAAATATATAAATATACAAATATACCCTGTAAGCGAGAGATTGTAGGATGACTGCCCAACCAAGCGAATAACGCTGGTTTGAGAAAATCTTGCTATTGAACTGTACTGTTACTTCAATAGCCACTTATTAAATAATAAATTATACTCTTACTGGCAGTAAACAGTAAACAGTAAACAGAATCTAGTTCAAGCTGAACTCTCCATAAATGTTTGGTATTTGCACTCGCAAGTGTTTATTAACAGCATACAGGGTATCAAAATGTTTATACCCTGTACTGGGCATACCACAGCCGAGCTGGCCCAATTCGTGCGCTCTAATTTGATAGTTTGTGTGCTTGGGCTAAAAACTGTGTTGGTACTACACCCATTTATTTGGGTTAATGTCTACACAGACCAGGCCCACTGAAAATTGCTCTAAATTGGTGGCGGCTGATAAGATTGTATGAACAGAATGCGATACATACAAATATACACATTATTGAATAAGTATGTGTGTGTGAGTGTGTGTGTGTGTGAGCGAGTGTGCTCGTATCGATTTGTCAGTTTGACCCACATTGACCTCATTGCAAATGGGGACAGAGATGCCTTTGACGTCACATAGGGTTCGGGTCAGTGTCCAGTTCATGTGTGTCTCAGGGGATGATGGTACCATATGTACCCTTTGAGGGAGGCGCCAGCCACATTAAACCTAGAGCATTACCAGCGACACTTTATGCATAGCACGAGGCGTTAAAGGTCAGGCTGCTGTCATCAACGTCAACAAATTGAAACACAGCCGTAAAGAATGAACAATACGAAAAACAAAAAAAAAACAATTGTTGCTCAAATTGTGTGTGTGCGTGTGTGTGTGTGTGCGTGTGTGTGTAGATATGCAAAGCACATGCAAAACAAACGAACAGCGAACAAACAAAGCATAACAAAACAAACCATAACAAAGCAAAACAAACAGAAGAGCGCGCACCGTAACGAATGACACCAAACGAGTGGAGACAAGAAATGCGCGAAGAGCAGCTGAGCTGAATCACAGAGGGTGGGAGAAGGGGCGGGCGACGGATAGGTGCTAAAGCAGCTAGCGAGAAGTGCAAAACCGGAACGCGCATGAGCAGCGACGGAACCCAGAAGAAGAAGAAGTCCCAGCAGCAGCAGCAGCAAACAGCAGCAAGGCCTTATGTAAATTTGCATGTGTTTCTTTGTTAATCATGATCATTATCGTTATTATTTTGGCCACATTGCAAGGAATGCACAAGACAAACAACAAATAAAAATACATAAATATATATTTATAAAGATTCTTATTATAAAGTAGTCCCGAAATTTCTAGATTAAGACTCTTTCCGGGTAATATCAATATTGAATATATGAATCATGGGAGCGAATCTTCCAAGCACAAAGCAAAAATGTTAAATTTCTTAAAAAAATATATATGTAAGAATGCTCTATATATATATACAATACACATATATTGATATATTTCAAATGTAACCAATCCATCAAAGAGTTTCTTCTAACCTGGGTAATAAGTAGGGACATAATCAAGATACTATTTACCATATTCAAGAACTTTTTTATTTCATTTTTGAACTCATCGATTTTGGTACAAATAAAAATAAAATTGTTCATGTAAAATGGCACATGCTTTAATGTTATTTTAATTAAACTGAAATACATATAGCAAATATATATTTGTAGTAGTCCAAAAATCGAGAGAAATCCATATAATATTCAAACTACTTCATTAAAAAAGAGACTGCCATAAAAAACCAGATATATTTGAGCCAAAAATGGGTTTCAATAGCTCGTAATACAATTACAATTATATGTGTGCTTGCAAGGCTATTTATAATAAATAGTTCATAAATATTTACGTACTGTTTTCCAAATAAATATAAATAAGATTAAAAAAAAAAAAATTAACTAAAACCAAGTTGTACTGCACTTCGTGCGAAATAATTGCCTGTTGTGGTAGTGTGAGTGCCCTTATGCAAAGCTGGCTAATTGCCAAGACTAGTTTATGCGGCGCGGCTTATTATTGAGCCTAATGACATGTTGACGTTTAAATGAACTCAAGGCTGAGCACGGGTCACCGTCCAAGCTACCCAGTCCAGTCGAAGCCATTACAAAATCGCATTGCAAAAATTGCAAAAAGACAAAGCAAAAAGCAAAAGCGAAAGAACTCAAACAGATGCACTTTCAAATGCGAAAGTAAAAAACATACAACAATGTTCAAAAGTAGCACAAGTGCAGATCAAATGCTGTGTGTGTGTGTGTGTGTGTGTGCGTGTGTGTGTGTGTCTGAGACTGTAAGTGCAATTAAGGAAAAGGCGCAAAAAACAAGTGCAACCTTCAAGAAACAACAATGCAAATTGAAAAAGCGGCAGGCCAAATGGCAACAATTAAATACGGGGCGGAATACTTATTATGCAAATATCAAAGAAAAGACACTGCAGCGATGGGCGTGGCATGCAAATGCAAGTATAGAAACACACAAACACACACACATGCATATGTATGTGTGTGTGTGTGTGTGTGTGTGGCAGGCAATGTCATATCGGGCAGCAACAAATAATGGGAAAGTTCACGCTCACTTTCTAATGTCAGCAGCGCGGCACGCGATCTTACTGGCAGACAGATTTGTGGCACATGTGATGCAGACAGGGGGCGTGCAACGGACGGAGGAGGGGATGATTAGCAGCGGCCTGCTGAAATACTTAACTGAGAGTGCATGTAGGAATCGAGCCTAGTATTCGACACAGAAAGCAGGTAAGATGAGGTGCAGAAGTTGTAAGTTGATCTACAGATATAGTGCAATTAGTTGATCTGACAGTTGGACGGACCTAAAACTATTGCCCCGGCTATCGATGCTGATCAAGAGCGTAATAAAATACAAAAATATATTGTCAGAAAACGTCATGACAGTTCGAAGAATAATAATTTTGGTTTTCAAAATTGCTTATAGTTAACGAAATCTTATTTCGATAAAAATATGAAAAATTTAAGATATTTTATATAAAAAGATTAATTCTTTCCTTTGTCAAAAATACATGTGTACTTAAATCGCTTGTAAAGGAAACAAAACCTAAGAGTGACCATTCGGACCAAAAATAAAAAATAGTTTTGGCATTTTCCCACACTGTTTTGTTCTTTTTGGCTGCACAAATATTCTGTTAATTGCTCACGAAGAGCTTAAATCAGAGCCATGGCTAATAATGATAACGTTCGAAATTGCCTGGGATTGAAGCAGGCTGCGATAAGACTTCAGTCAGAAAAAGGCAGAAAATACAATAATACAATTGTGGCAGCAGCAGACAGCAGACAGCAGGCCAACACGTATAACTAACATTTCTACAACAAATTATAAAACATACATATTTATTTATTGGTTTTATTGGTATTTCAACTGCCCGTATGAGGGTAAATTCTTTCAATGGAAAATAATTGTATTGAGCCCAAGGGAGAGGGCTCTCCATGCAACAGAGGAGGAGGCGACACGGTAGTGCCTGTTGGTGGTAAGAAATCGGGGAGGAGCACTCGGCTATCGCGACAGCTCGTCGTTAAGCTTTCGATAGCCGAACAGGTTGCCATCTATCGCACCAATGAGGCAATGCGTCCGCTCTGCGATAGCATTTGGCGCCGCAGCCACAAACGCTTGGATTTTCACCAGCTGGAGCAGGAGTTGAGTGGCGAACCGTTGAGCTTCTTTGTCAACCACATGATGGACAATTATCGCAGCGTCTATTTCATAGCGGATCGCCTCCAGGAGAATCTCAATGTGCTGGATCGTGCCGGTGTCAGGGCGCTCATCAATGTACATCGCTGTAAGCTGCTGCTGTCGTCGTCGTTGTCGTCGTCGTCGCCGTCGTCGGAGCTGCAGCTGCCGTCGAAATCGAAGTCGCAACGCCAGAATGGCGATGGCGATGCTCAACTAGTACGTGTTGCCGCTGTTCTGGGCGGCGCCTTGATGCCCCAGTGGCCGTTGCATGCTTTGCCCAAGATTCTGTGCAACTTGCGACGCCTTAAGGTGCACTGTGATGTCCAAGTGCATTTTATCGAGCAGTTCACACAGCTGGAGCAGTTGATGCTCTGTGGGAATGTGTCACAATCGGCCCTGACCGGTATCCTTGAGCGTTGCAAGCAGCTGGAGCACCTATTTATCAAGTGTCCCGAGCCAACGTACAGTCTGCACGGCATCATCAACTTGTGCAACCTGCAGGATCTATCGATTCCAATGACCATGTTTTTGGTATTACACGAAAAGGTTCTATCCCTGCCGGAATTGCATTATCTGGATCTAACCAAAGGCGGCCAAAATTCGGAGGAGCTGACCATCGAGTGTTTGGGCCATATGTTGCAGATCAGGCCGAATGACATTGAGATTGTGCGGCTGAACTGCAGCCGCTTTACGGGATTGGACTGGATGCGTGAAATGGATTTGCGACGCTGCGGAAGGCTGCAAGGACTTGTGCTGAACAATAGTCTCTTCCATGAGCGCGAGATCTGCTACCAGAATATGCCGCATGTGGCCAATTATCTGGTATTGAGTGGCTGTCCCGATCTCAGGGACTCCCAACTGGTGGACATGATCAAGAAGTGTTCACAGCTATCCGAGCTCTATCTATTCGATTGTCCGTTGCTCAATGGCAAAGTGCTCTACGAAATTTATCACATTCGACGCAATCTGAAGCTCGATTATCCTCTCAGCATCATTCTGGACCACTGCGAGGTCATCAAAACGGAGTATCAACAGGCGGTGGGTATCTTATACACACACATATATATTTATAAATATATCGAGCTATATGTATATATAATCTTTATTCTTGATTTTAGTACGCGGCTTACTGGCTCTTCAGACAGTCGGTCCTCAAGTTGGACTGTTTGCTTGAGGAAAATACAACATTTCAAAACTTGCAGACATTCTTCTTTAAGAAATAAAACGCGCCCATTGCAGGAACACATCCTCATCATCAACAGTCGGCAACAGAAAATACAGGAAAGAAAGAAAAACAATTTGTGCGCCTTTGCGCACAATGAAGAAGGCTCCAGTGAAGGGTTCTCAATTAGCAAACAATTATATTGCTATTAACAGTTTCGGATAGTTGGCAACCTGTTCTTTAAGGTGTACTGTACTGATTTAATGGCACCAGTAAAGCAACGCATACAATACACAATACAGATGTACTGTCGATCATTATATTATTGTCAATTAGCAACTGCCCAAAGGCAACGACGAGTCCCACATCAATGCCAAGTAATTGTTTTAAAAGTATTTGCTCTTTTTTTGGGTTTTTCTTTTGTTTGTCTTGCTTTTGTTTTGTTTACTTTGGTTTCGCTTTGCAACTCATTTTTCATTTCATGTTTTTGCAACCAAGATGAACAATAACAATTAACTCATTTTCATTTTTTTTTTTGCGTACAACTGGCTTTTCGCATTTCCCAGGCAGATTTCTACAATTGCGGGGCGAGTGTAACTCGGGGCAGGTGGCTGCGGGTGTTTTAACATTTCACTTATCTAACAAACAACTTGATTTTACTGCATGCAAATCGAAAGTCTCGGGTGCCTGAGAATAAAGCGAAACCTATGTCGCCAGATTTCACTTGGGCCGACGAAGATGACACAGAGATTTCAACGGAGGCGCTGGCCACACGGCAACGGGTTGGGGGTTATCACCTTTATCATCGCATCAATATCACAATTATCATCTTTATCATCGCATCAATATCAATGAAGTTCTAAAGTCCAAAGTGAGCGTGTAGTAATAGCAATAGTAATAATAAATAGTTGCGGTTGCTAAAAGAAAGCGGAAGTTTTCTCCAAAAATTATACTTTAAAGGAAAAATAAAAATAGAATAGAAAAATAGAATTGGTTGAAAAAGGCTTCACCGATTTAAGGATGTTAAAGCTTGTCGTCCCGGACAACAACATTATTTCTGTTGCCCAAAATGTTTCCTTTCTTTGAAGGGGTATATCAAATGATTTTTAATGGGCACAAGGTGTAAAAAAGTTAGTTGGCAATGACACCACTTTGGTTTTGTATGAGTGTGTTGCCAGTTGCCAGTTGTCAGTTGCTGGCCAGCATTTGAGGCTAAATAATCGTCATTGCGCTTTGTGTTCGCAATATTTGGTAATAGTGGAAAACGAAACTTTTGAGCCAAACAACAAATGACACAAACAATTGATTTGCCAAGCAACACTTTCTACACTTTTCGCGTTTGTGTTCAACAAATGCAAAAGTGAAATTGGGGCTGAAAAGTGTTTTGCAATTGAGGAGTCTAAATAGGGTTCCAATGCAAGGAATTTATTTTCAACTGTCTTTCACCAGCAATGTTCTTAGTATTAGTTGTGAAATGCAGTGAAATAATGAATACATCATAAAAAATATTAACACAGACTTAAAGTCTTGTTATAATCAGTCTCCATTAGAGTTCCTCGTTTTAGAGCTATTTGCTTCTGTTGCTAATTTCTTATTGGATCTGTCCTCTTTCTTTTTTCGTTTACTGCCTGCTTCCTTTGGGTCCATTCCAAATACGATATTGGGTAATATTTTCCATTCTCTTCTAGTACCGTTATCATGTCCGACGACTTCAGTTTGTGTTGAGTGGTTTCACAATCCGAGTTGTGCATGAGACGCACCTCTTTCAACTGCGGCTTGTTGTGCATCAACCCCATCCATGGCGTCGATCGGTTCGTTGTCATTAACAGCACACTGCTTCCCGTGCTCCTCGTACATGTCCTCAATGATGGGCAGCAGAGCATTTGCCAGCGGCACATTATTCGCCAATTGCTCATCGGGCGACACTTCCAGATTATGTACCATTTTAGACCGCATTCTGATGGCCACGCTGCAGTGGAGCAATGTGCTCACGGCTCACAAAGTGCCAATTCCCATTGCTAATATTCTGTGAAGTTAACTGCATGGTTTGACGCGATCCCATGCCGGTAGTGTCGTTCATACCGGGTGTAGTACATCTGATGTTTGGCACAGCTCCAGCCGGCAGTCCCACGACAAAATCTTTGACCACGCCATTATTATTCTGGTGATTGTTGGCCGAATACCATCGATTGCTGGCTTTAGGCATCGACTCCTGTTTCGGCTCGGCTGTCATAAATTGCGGTCGCCAAGAAGTCATTGGATTTGCGATCGGGTATCGATCATTGCAGAATTATCGTTGATTTTATCGAATTCAATTCGTCTAATTTTTACTATGTAGCATTACGTTGTTTTCCTTTTCAGTTCTTTTCAGCCTTTTCAAAGTGCAGACACTAAGATTTTTTAACTACAGCCGTACTCTTAATTTTAATTGTTTTTTTGTCTGTTTATTGTCTTGTTGAAATGCATTCTTATTGCCCAGCAGTGTTGCAAAAGTGATGCAGCGATCGAGAATCGATAAGCGTCAGCAATTAGAATAATTGTTTTCTTTTTCAGTTCTTTTCAGGCTTTTCAAACTGCAGACACCAAGTTTGCAGCTTCGATTTTTTAACTACAGCCGAACTCTTAATTTTAATTGTGTTTTTGTCTGTTTATTGTCTTGTTGAAAAGCATTCTTATTGCCCAGCAGTGTTGCAAAAGTGATGCAGCGATCGAGAATCGATAAGCGTCAGCAATTAGAATAATGGCAGAATGCTTGCCGATTTCCCTACAAATGTGTGTGTGTATATATATATATATGGGTATATATGTATGCATATATATGCAATTTTGCAGTTGCTCACACTTGTTTGCAAAGATGTTTGGTTCGATTCCAAAAATTGTGAGAGTCTGCAAATGTGTCTGCATTCGAACACATTTGTGCATTTGCAGCCGGTTGCTTTTGCTATTGCCAACAATGGCAAAGGTTTGTTTACATAGGCGTCGACTCATTTCGCAATTGAACCTACAAGTGCACACATACACATACACATACACATACACATACACATACATATGTCTTTTCCTACTCTTTTGGTTATTGTGGTGGTTATGATTGTGGGGCTGGCCATTGTTTTGCGTCTTCGGCCTTGCAACTTGCGGATATGCCACACCCCCCCGTTCGCCTTGCCAACGAACTTTGACATGTGTACTTAATAATATTTGGATATACTTATGTATATATGCATGTATATTTATAAATACTCACAGATTCGCTCCTGCCAACGACCGGAACTGGATTCGGGATAGGCTCAAGCTTCGGGCTGGGTTTTCAACTGCAAGGACAAAATACAAAAGAAAAGAAAAGAAATAAGATCTTTGCTCCGATTTCCACTTGGACACACTCGGCTGACTTAAAATTGGGAGTGGGACTGGAGTCTAGGCCATTATGTATAATTCTGCTCCCCCACACACTCCAATTTAAATAATTAAGTGTATTTAAGTTGGTTTTAGGCAATTCTGAACTAGTGCGTGGCGCACTTGGGGTGTTTAAGCTGATCATTGCCAGTGCTTATCGTTTTAGATCAAGTGCAGGTCTAATAAAGAGCCCATCAACTTGTGCAATTAAAAGAGCTCTCAATGCACTGCTCAACTTGAACAATTAAAGCGACTCTCACATGAATAGACGAACATACAAAGACATACACAAGTACATATATATATATATATATATATATATATATATATATATATATGTAATTTATAAAGTTAGTGGTTATGTTATGCGCAACGTAAGCCTCTCAATTTTATATACCCCACATAATATCTCGACGTTGTCCAACGACACCAAATACAAACCATGCAAAATGCGACCCAGATCGCGAACAATTAGGCAAATGACATAAGACTAAAGCACTTATGGGCTTATTAAGGGATGTTTAGGCAATCATAACATATAGCATAAGATCCGAAATGGGTTTATATATATTTATATACTTCGTATTACAATCTTGAAGCGAAAGAGTTAGAAAATTCCTTGGACTCCTAAATGGAAATTCAAAACTAATTCCAAATAATTAATCTCGGCAAATATTAGTTGGTGTAAGAGGATCACAGGAAGATTTCTTATTAAAAGTCTGCTGCGGAGAGTAGGTAAGCCAATATTAGGCATCCAACTAAGATGCGGTAGATCATATAGAAAATTTTATTCTGTTGAGCCTTGTATTTGATTGACCATATACAAGATCCATATTCAAGAAAAGGGCGCACAAGTGAAATAGAAAGAGTTTCAGTAAAGTGGGGTTCGTCAGATTCTTTCGACCAGCGCACAATGAAAACCAGGACACCAAAGGCTCGAACTGCTTCTCGAAATTAAGTTCGGGCAATGTATTTTCAGTGCATCCAAAAATGGCCAACTGCCATTTGACATTTGGCGGCAGATAAAGCGAGGCGTAACTTATGCATTTTTGTGCAATCGAAATATGATCATTTAACTGGTTGGGGCTGGTTATGGTCAGAGCTAATTTACATGCCAAGCCAAGGCAATTGGGTGCTTAAAGCGGATACTGGTTGTTATTTTTATACTAAAATTAAGTCACAATTAGGCGAGTGCGTTTGTGGAGTTGTGGAGAGTCGAAATGTAAAACGCAATTCAGAAATGGGCTGGGCAACAGCGCTGTGGCGAGAACTTGATGGCCGCGCCCCGCAAAACTGATTCAAAATATATATACATATATGTGTTTATTTATGTATACACATCTTATACACATATATGGCAAAAGGCTGACGACTTTTTTTTTGGGCAGCTCAAAGTGTTGAGAAAGTCAAATATTCACAACGACAACCGCATCAGCTCAGGTCGACCATTTTTGGGCCTGCTTCTGACTAAACAGAGCCGCAACATGCAAATCTAACTGGCGACGCTACACCGTAAGAAAAAATATGGCGTAAAGTGCGGTGTCATAGTTGAGATTTTCAATACAGTAATTTAAATTCAACTCATGCAAATAATATTAATATTTATTAATTGATGATTCTCATGAATCCAAACACACATATATATATATATATACCCTCTATGAATAAATAAGATCATAATTAAATTAAAGTGAGCAGACAAATAAGCTAAGTTGATCGTTTTCAGTTACACATCAAACCCACTTTATGCTAATATTTTTGGAAAATTTGAATTTAATATTAAATGTTTAACCTCCACAAATACTAAACCTCCATGTGCAAATACTGAGCTTAAAAATGTTTATTTAATTCATTTTTTTTTTTTTTGTGTACTAAATAGACGCACACATTAATACACTTGTGTGTGTGTGTGTGTGTGTGTGTGTGGTGCGTGCTTAGAATTTAAAGGTGGGCTACACCCGCAACGTCAGCGTCGACATTCAATGGGGTCACCTAAATGGCGCCCGCAGATTAAGCCGACTTGCTGACACACTTTCCCAGCAGCTGGCAACCAATTTATCTCTCGAGGAAGTAACTCACTTAGGAACTACATCATGTACACGTGTATGCACATATATACAAATGTATGTATTAAGAATTATATATTTGAAGCACGTTCAATGGTTAGTGCCACACACCACTTGTGGCAGAGCCTCTCACTCTCGCCCAGACGCCCAACATCGGCGGTCAGACAGCAGTCAAGTTGACTGCGGCGACTGGCAAATGGAGTCATTAGGCTCCTCAAATGTCATTACCACTTAATTGTTTTGCATCGTTTGCGTTCATTCAACTTCAGCTTCAGCTTCAGCTTCGACTTCAACTTCAACATCCACTTTAGTTTCAGTTGGCTGTTTACATTGTGCTAATGAAGTCTGTGCATCCGAATTGGCTAAATCCGATCAGGCGAACACCGAACACCGAACAATCCCAGCACGAGTCGTGAAACGCAAAACGTGAAACTGAAAATGGTCAAGTAAGCATGTGCAAATGATGATGACGACTTTGTCGACTTCCACATTTTGCTAATCACATCTGCCAAATAATTTTAATACCAGTAATTAAGCGCTTAAGCCTCTGGCATAGACAGAGCTATCCACTTTAGAGATATGGCTAAAAAATGATGCAATTTGCTGATTACCGCATTTTGAGCAACACACCCCACCCAGCCCGCCTCGCAAAAGTAAGCAGAAGCAAGAATATTGCAGTCGAGTCAGGTCAACTATAAAATACCCAAACCTCTAAGGCCTAGGCATATATATATATCCTATATATATAACGAATTCCAATACTCAAGCAGAACAATATTTATGAGTAATTTTAGGGTCTGTTCGAGCTTTAGGCCCTTATGTTGGGATGCATATACTCGGTTTCTGGCCATAATGATTACATGACCTGGCACTCAGATTGCGCATACATCACGTAGAGCGTCAGAACAAAGCCGTTGACGTCAAAGCCGGTCAGCAGCAGTAAGCAATAAGCCCGAGTAAGCAGCTAGCTCAATATGAGATTGAAGGTTAGCTGGCAGTTGCCATGGCTGCCGGTGATACACGATATTGAGACTGAAGCTTGAGTTGAAGCCACACTCAGAAAAACGGCACAAGTATCTAGACAGGAGATACTCGATTGTATCTTAACTTAAAACTGTGGCTTATATTACGATCGGTAATCGATTTGTATCGATATTGCGGAAAATGAAGAAGTTATCGATAAAATTAAACTAACCTGATCTGCGTTTGATATACGAGAACTTACATACAGACGGATATGGCTAGATTGACTCGGCTGTTGATGCTTATCAAGAATATATATACTTTATGGGATCGAAGTTGCTTCCTATTGTCTGCTGTATAGTTTTGCATATATTCAAAAGGGTTCTATAAATAAAATTATAAATAATTTAACATGTATTATCAAGTGAAATTAAGTGTATCATTGTAAATATTAATAAATAACAAATAGCAATTCCATTTTTTTACGAAATAATTTTTAAATTTACGAAAGTAATATTTTTAAGAAGAGATGCTTTACATTTTTTAGAAACATATATTAGAAAAGTTGCAATTTCTAGTTGCAATTGTTGAAGAAGTTGTAAGAAAGAAATTTGTAGAAATCCCGAAATTAAAATAACTTGAAACTTAGCTTATATGTGAAAAATGTATATTTATGGAAACCTTGGTTTTTTTTCTTTCTTTTTGCAAAGTGTAATGGCAAAGTATGACGAACATCGCATGGCCCGAACATATATACATACTTATATACAGCTGAGGGCAGACACTGGCGCCAGCACAACAAATCATGAGAATCAACTCGATTATCAAGGTGCTGTCATAGACACAGAGTGCACTTCAGTGCAACAGCAGCAGAGGCAGCAGACACTTTCATTGGCGAATACTTTGTGAGAGACGAGACCATTGACTTGTTGTATGGGAATATGTTATTGATTTGCACGCAAGCCAAATGCCAATTTAAATGAAGCTGTTGGCCAGCAACTGGTCACGTTATGCAAACGCCAAGCGCCAAACGCCAAATACCAAAGAGTGTCGGCCCGAAGCCAAATTGGCTACGCTGTCCATTCATCGAGCAGCGGTTCCATATGCATCACACAATCGGAGAAACCCCTTTTGAATCATTTGTGTATGTGTTGTTTTTTTTTTTCAGCTTGAACCCTTCAGCGAGTTTTTTTTTTTTTTCGACCCCTTTCCCCTGTGCAGAGCTTTGCACACTTTTACTTTCGGCATTTGTTAATTGCACTACTTAAACAGCGGGCGGGCCTGGGCTACTTTCCAAAAAGCGTTTTCTCGTCTTTGTAAAATTGGTAACAAAAGAAAATTATTTTGAACATGCTGGCAATCTGATTGTCAGAGTGACATAATGAGCGACAGCAAATGTTGCAGCTTCGCATTTTATAGTTATAGATATAACTAAAAAAAGACAGCATAATTTATTATATTTAATTACAATTAATAATTAAATAATTTGCCGACTCGTTCATTAAGCCATACACTGAGTGATCCATTTGCCAGTGGCATGCGTGCAACCACCGACGGCTGGCATCACATGTAATATGACTACAGGTACTTATGATCACAATGTGATCACTAACTAAATACGAACATTAATGGTAGTTCCTGGTTTTTGCTTTGCATCACCCATCTTCGTGTGCGGATATTAACACTCTGAGGCACTTTCAACACGTTGGGGAAGCGTAACATTGTTGCATACGTGAGATGAGCATCAGACGATGATTAAATATCTGCTTATAAAACGTTAATAATCATTGGCTGCATAATTGTATATGTTTCAGCTTTAAAGCAAACCCCAATAAGAATATAAATATGTATGAGGAGAAATGCGCCATCATCCCAATCAGATGCGAGCACGCCACATAAATATATTTTGCTGAATTGAATGTAATCGTTTCTTGAGATAGAGTTGCAACATATCTTTAATTGATCATTTAAATCTCACTTTTGGTAAACTTTGATAAGTATATTTTTATACAGAAAAGTCAAATAAAGATTATTTGCACTTAATCTATAATTGATTTAAGCAAATTAAACAATGTTTTTTTTTTTGGCAGGTATGAACATTATGATTGAGTATTTTATATCAAATTTCAGTACAAACAATGACTGGTGCTGAAGAATAGATATGATGACACTCAATTGTTTTTATAGCACGATCTTTTCTCTGTGACAGCACTAAGCTGAAATATGAGAAAAGCACTCAAATTGCTATGAAGGGCTTCATATGTATGGCTCAAAAAAAAAAAAGAAAAAGAAAATGAAATTGCGTCCAAGGTCGATATTCGAGCTGACTGGCCTGGATGCATAATTTGATTTATGTCCTCGCCAGGTTCCTGCAAAGTGCAAAGTTTGTGTCTTCGCAGGAGCAGGCCCAATATTACCCAGTCCCTTGACAGTTGGCCAGAGGCGCGTCGAATAATTTTGCAACATTGTTTACACATGTGTCGTTCCCATTTCAAACGGCACACCAAATACTTGCTTGCTATGTATACACGCTTGTTGGGGGCAACAATGATGTTAAGCATATATATACATTTAACTGTACATACATATGTACTTATGCACTCAGAAAAAGTCGCACTGAATTTCAGAAAATCGCCATTTATTTCGACGGAACGGAAAAGTATGTCTTTCTAAAAACTGGGCAAATATTTACCTTCCGGTGTATGTTTTTGACATTTATATTATTATTAATAAAGATTAGTACTTTAAAAATTTCATTAATATAATTTCAACACGGATTATTTTCAAAAAAAAAAAAGGGCTTGCATTTCTACTTTTGAAATAATTTATTATTACTAAAAAATATATTTCTGAAAAATAGAAAATATGCATTTCCAAAATGTTTTTTTTTTTTGTGTATTTAGAAATTATTTCTGAGACCAACAAAATTGTTCTAGTCTTCAGGGCGATTCACATTTTTGGGGCGATTTTCATTTTGTTTTTTTTTTTTTGAGTGTATAAGTCTTATGTCTGTATGTGAATTATGTACATATTTGAATTTGAATTGCTGACTGCAAATTCGGCTGTCAAAATGAAAATGTTTGCCAAAAACTATTATCTTTATATGCCACTAAGTGTGTATTAATATATATTCAACAAGTTTGATTGTGTGTTTGTGAACAGCTCTCATTTGCTTTTGGCCGATCTACAAGCACGCAACGAAATGGCTAACTAAATTCATTAATCAATGCCAAATGGGATGAGCAAAAAAAAAAAAAAAAATAAATAAATAAATCCATGGCCGTCAGAAGTGCATGGAAATTATTCAAACACTTTTCATCAGACGTCATCGATTTGTTTGCCTGCTGGAAATATGCAAGTGAAAGTGAAATTATGCAAAATATCATATTACAATAATGATAATCATAATCACATGATAGATAGACCGATGATCTATTGAAAGGCAGCACTCGGCTGCTTAGCTGCAAGATTAACAACATTAAATCAATAAGATCAACACCAAATGCAACTCAACAGCGAAATAAACATTATTTATTTCGTATTACAGTGTGTAACTAAATATTCGCTAAGCCAACAACATTTGGCTCGTCTGCAAAGAAATTAACGTCAATTTTGCTTTAGTTGCAAAACAAAAACTGCAAAAAAAAACAGCAACAATGAACACGAAATGAACATCGAATAAAGAGCATTCACTGAAATTGTCATAGAGACGTGTCTATCGCACTTGCCATGCCCTAGCCAAGGGGCATATCTACTTGGCCATAGTACAAATCCCTAGAATATTGTTCGTCTTGAAAACTTTTTTGAGAGCAATTTCAAATTGATTGAAAATATTTTATAATATTTGAAATGCGAATAATAAATATGTAGCCTTTACAGTTTTTAGAAATCAATTCTGATTGAAAGCCAGAAAATGTATCAGCACAATCCGTTATATACTTATATACACTTAGAAAAAAATAAAGCGGAAAAAAGCACAGCTCATCCTATTATTCAGAAAGTATATTTCTAAAACGCAAGGTTGTGTCTTCTTCTAAACCAGGGTTTATCTTTTCTTACTAACAGATCATTTTTGTAGTTTTCAGAGCAATTTGCATTTTATGCCGATTTTGTACATTTCTGGGAGATTTTGTTTGGCCAGTGTATTTGGAGTTTATTCGCTTCAGCAGCTCTACCAAATTTGTAAACACCTGTTGTTGAATGTGGTTAGACTATTTTTACCTTAAAAGTTAAAGAAAATAACAATAGATTTGTTTAAACAAAATGAGGATAGACCGAAAGTCTTTGACCCCGACTATTTCTTGCACCCACATATTCTTTGCTGTTGACAATTTATATAAAAAACGTTAAACGTTAAACGTTAACAATGAAAATGGTTAAAACAAGAAGTGTATGGGTTTTGTCGGTGCGTTGGGGAAATAGCTTTTTTTTCTGGTTCAGCTGTGAGGCGCATTTGATGTGCACTCATTTACATACATAAGCACACGCATAAGCACACACACACACACACACACACACGCACACACACACACACACACACACACGCACACACACACACACACACAACATCCGCACTACGGTACGTATGAGTAACGTCAATTGAATTGACGGCTTAACAACAATTACGCAACATAGCGACAGGGCGACAATGCGACTGCGAGGGGACGAGGGGACGAGGTAGCGGGCTATCGGAGGGGTAGCCTCATTAAATGCTTAGAGTGAAATGTAAGCTAAGCTAATTTTTGCACTGGCCGCTCTCACGTTTGTTGTGCTTGTTGCATTCACGTTGTATAATCGCATCGCATGGGATAAATTGTTGTTGTTGCTGTTGTTGTTGTTGTTGCTGTTTTTGTTATATGCACAGCACAGTACAGTTAGCAGTCATTATGCAGCTATATATGATAATGTTGATTTTTATTATTATTGTTGTCATTGTTGTGTATAGTTCTTGACCAGCGGAAGTACAAATGACATTGCACACGGGAAACCGTTACTATCCCAAGTGTGCCTATTTCAACTTCTAAATGCCGGCCCAAGAAACAAATATAGAAAAAAAATAATTAATAATAAAAAATAAAAAGTAACTAAAGGTTCAAGTTTAAGTACAGGCAATCAGGAAACTCTCGAAAATTGGCGCAACACTTTTCCACAAATTGCTCAAAACTTTCAAAACGATGTAAGTGGAAAATTAAAAAGTTGAAAATGTAGCATAAGTTTAGATCTAAAAAAAAAGTTAATTTGTCTAGAATAAATAATTTGTGTTATTTATTTAATTTGGGCTCAAAACAGTCCACAAACATTAAAAAACAAAATTAAATTGAGACTTAAATGATATATCTGGGTATATATATAAAATGAAAAATGCATCAATATTCATTACAAGGATTCAGAAAATCCAGAAGAGAGAGATGATAATTATGTCGACTACACATATTTTGCAGACAATTTTTAAAGTAATATCTTAATTGGTCTTCAGCTGTTTGTAACATTTTGTTTTATTGATTAATACTAAGTAAATACCAAACATTTACCCAGAGCCAGGCCTTCTTTCGCCATATTTTGTATTTTTTTTTATACAAATCATAATTTATAATTGTAACAACTGACAGCTGCGAAGTTTATTTTGTTTTTTTTTTGTTTTTTATTTTACACAAAATGACCCTGAATATCAATTTAAATTCAGATGCGATTAACATAGATATTTTGAGACTGACATTTGTCAACCGCATTCGATTTTCATTTCGGAGGCGTTAAAGCGACAAATTTATACAAATGACCAAATGAATTTGGCCGTAACTTATTGTGGCACCAACAGCAACAATAACAATAAAAAAGCCAGCAACGAAAATGTGCATTACGCTGCACATATCTGCAGTCGACGGCTTTCGCAATTGATTAGCTGCAGTGGCAACGGCAACGGAACTGGAAACTTCGTTAGGGCAAATTTCCCATAATGAATACCACAAATTTTGGACAACTGTTGCGACTTCCCCGACTGTCGGCAGCCAGTCATCTCAGCGGTCACAGTCGTAATTATCATTTAAGAGACAAGACAACTTCATCAACATCAACACAGATATCATCGGCGAGTACCGATTTGTAAGCGCTTTTGGCTGCTCGGCTGCCTGGCAGTGACATTGTCTTGCCAGCATCTTTGAGATTCAGTTGAAGACACAGCCAGAGATGCAGATACAAATACAAATACAGATACAGATACAGATGGAAACACAGATACGGCTACAGATACGCACGCCATGTTATGGCATCAACAATAGCGACACGCGTGCAGCAAACAATACAAAAATCTGATCACAATGAAAGCCATATCTCACCGACTATTATGCAAATATTTTGAATACGCTTTCCTATATCTGAAATTGCTTGCGAAATTATACCTATGCTCGTTTTTTTCTTTTTAAAAAACATTTTAATTAAACTATAATCGGTATACAAATATTCCTCACCTAAATGAATTAAGGTAAAGATGGGCCTGGAATTTGGACATTTATATTTCTACATTTTTTACTAATGTACCATTCAATTAAGAAAACAACACACGTATTTTTTACAAAGAGTAGTCTTCTTATAAAAAGTGCATTTATTTTTGCAATGGTTCGAGCAAGTGCGCTTGGGTGGTGTTCAAGTTTGGCAAGGTTCTTGTGCATTAAGTCGAATTAATGATGTCCATGAGAGGTTCAATGTTAATGCCTCTATTTTCTTAAATTGCAATTGGTAATTGCGTTTCTTGCCAATGGATTTCGAAAGCTAAGTCTGATTTTGGTATTGCGTTTTTGTAGAATGTTCTTAATGTGGGTTTTGTACGAATACGCTCCAAATTGTAATTTTGCCTTGACGAAATGAGACTCATGATCAGCTCCAACTGATAAATCTTTATTAAGTTAATCAAGTCATGTTTATCTGTATATATACAAATACGCTGCGTATACGTGTCAATTTCAGAGACACCAAAATGCGTATTTCAGATAAGCAAATTCAACGCAATTTTTGTTTAAAGAATTTACATTGTCACGTAAAATTTCGCAGAATACTGCGAAAACAAATGACATAATGAAGACCCTATATAGCCTAGTACATATATACTACAGAGTAAAGGTAAGTTTATGCAAGCATGTGTATATTAAAATAAATTTTATGGTTTTTGCATACATTTAATTATGTAATTTGGGTTTCAATTTGATCAGATCTTTCAACAGTCGTTAAATACATATTTAGATATTAAATAATTGCCATTGTTGCCCCTAAATGTGTTGTTGTTGTGGTTGTTGTTGTTGTTGTTTTTATCTGATGTTGCACTCGCCTTTAATTATTGAACAATAGAAAAAAGTGTTGTTTTTTTTATGGGGGGCACGTGCTTTTGTTGCCTCTGCTGACACAATTTGTGCGTCTAACAATTTCCATGCTGATTTTGCTTACTTGGCCATTGTGCGTTTATGACATGGATTTTATTGTTGCATTTGTGTGTTTGTTTGTTTATGAGTCTCTGCTGTTGTTTTGAACAAGCATTTGATGTGCGCCGCGCGACGTTGTTGTTGTTGCAGCTGTTGCACTTATTGCTTGGCATTTGGGTCAGGCAAGGGAAGTACTTGATTTATTTATTTAAGATACACTTGGCAAACCTTGGCTGAGATAAAGATGCAGCCGAACCTTAGACAAGGCTGACAAGGTCAAGAAACCTCGCCACGTTCCCCGATTTCAACTTTAAGTTGAAGGCCTATCTCAGCACCCAACTCCAAACCAAGTTCAAAGTCAAATCGAGACAGGGAAGTGAACAATTTACGTTCAACGGACGAGTAATGAACAAATACAGCAAAAGCAAAAACATGAACAAAAAGAAGGCAAATCGATACCAATATTATTTGTCTCTGTCAATAAATATTAATTTGTTTTTGTTTAGCTGGCACCTTTTTCAAAGTGCACAAATTATATTTTTGTTCACACGACAAGCTGCCAACCTCCAGCTGCTGATCGAGCCGTGCCAAAGGCCGTCTCATCTACTCACAGACCTACCTAGTGTATATGTATGTATCGTACAGATATGCTCATGTTCACACTAATATATACACTTTGTTAACTACTTATCATTGAAGCACTTGCTGCCATACAAAACGGGGAGTGTGTTTTATTGACATCCAAGTTGGTGCGCAAATTTGTAGCTTAGAGGCGAAATGCTTCAATTTTTTGAAGAGGCTGCAGCTTCTTTATACTGTACTCATACTTTATACTGTACTCTTTTATAATCTTTTAATTTATACTACTTTATATAGTACAATTTGTCTTCAATTGAAGTACGAATATTGAATTGAGTTTAAAGTACAGTTCTGTTTCTGCTTTTTCAGCATATAAATATAAAATTAAATACATCAAATACATTATTATTTCTTTAGACAATATGTTTATAGCATTTTTTATATCCATAACACTATTAAGCTCACGTCTTAAATATATCCCGACTTTCAATCAGGAAGCACCAAATCAGAAATATTTTAACTAGGCTTTTGATGCTTAACCAGAAATTACATCAATGCGTTAATTATAGGCACATTTAAAAGGTTATTTCGATGCCGAGTTCCTTCAAACTTTAAGTATTCCTGTTTTGAATATATAATTGGCTTTTGGTCCACATTTTGTGTGTGACTCGATGCAGTTTAGAGGGAAAAGTTGACTAACTGCCAGTTGACAGATCATTGACAGCGTTTCGTTGTAAGAAGCTTATCCCTGCTTCTCTCTCCCTCTCTCTCCCTCTCTCTCTCTCTCTCTCTCTCTCTCTCTCTCTCGCTATCTCTCTCTCGAAAAAAGAGATCATCTCGACTGCATACGCAAGTAGATTGCTTTAAGCCAAGGAAATGGAAATAAATACTTTGTTATTTTTCAGTTTTCATCTACACGTTGACTTTGAAAATTGCGCAGCGTGAAAAATGTTTTGAGTGGAAACGCGATGAGGAAGTTTCTGCTTGTTACCGCTTCCCATCTCAACTGAGTCTCTCTCTCTCTCTCTCTCTCTGTCTATCTTCAATCTCTCTCTCTCTGTCTCTCTTCCCCTCCTTACACGAAATCATTCTTCCTCAACTGTTTTAAAATATCCCACTTAATGTAGTCACAAACTGGTTTATCGACTTTTCGTTTGTTCTACACACACACACACACACACACACACACACATACACACACACACGCGTTGAGAATGAGAAGCAACAGCTGCAGGTACTGGGCAACATAGTTGGGAAACCGACTTGGCCATGTCCGGCAAATGCTCAATGATCAAACCAAGTCAAGTCAAGTCGAGCCGCGTCGAGTCGAGTCGATATTATTCAGCTCACTTTTGTGCTTCATGCAATAGTCGTGACTCAGTCGAGGAGACTCTGCTCCGATTAGATAAAAGCCATTGGCACATGTCAACTGATAGCTGATAGCCAATAACTGATAGCCGATAACACACAGCTGATAGCTAGCTAATGGATAATATATGTTAGCAAACATTCTCGAGTGCACTTTTGCACTTGTTCATGCTCAACATCTGAAACCCAATCAGAGCATGCTAATTATTTATAAATGCTATGCACATACAAATATGGTATTGTTGTAAATTACGAGTGCAGTTAAGAACGGCTTTGGTTAACTGTTAAAGCCAGCCAAGCAGGCCGCGAAAATTGCAATTTTAATTACTGACAACGTCAACAACAACAACAACAACAGTAAAAGAAACAAAACCAAACAAAAAAGCAGCTAAAAAAGATCAGAAGGCAGTTCAGAAACACAGAACTTTTTACATGAATACTATGATTACTTTTTCAATTGACAACAACAAAAAGACAGACGAGTGTTTTGGCCAAGACAACAAAAGCCAATTACATGACAAAAAGTGGCAAGCAAACAGCAAATAATACAATTAATAGAACACCGAATTCTAAACACGCTTAATACATTTTTCTTAAGCTCATTTTTTTTGTTTTCTTATACAACATTTTATAAAATAAGATTTTGATTTTTTTTTTGTTTTTGATCAGTTTGAATATTGAACTAAGCTAGAAATCTACTTTAAATATATTGTGTGTTTTATTTGTGAGCAATGAACAGTTTTTTCTCGGGTTGCGTAAAGCTTAACAAGTTAAATGTATTTGTTGTCAAAGCTTAAAATGGAAGGGCAGAGAAGCCAGTGAGTGGGAAGCGCCTGGTATCTATTTTTATATTTTTATGCCCTGTACTCACTGAAAATGCGTAATAAGGTATAAAGAAGTTGTGCAAAATGGTGTAATAATAATAATAGGCAGACGGAAATATATCCGATCGCATAAAATATATATATTGCTGATTAGGATCAAAAGTCTTTCTGTCTGTCTGTATAAGATGTAAGCTAGATTATTTATAAATTTAGAATAAAAGTTCTCGTATACCGAATGCAGATCGAGTCTCTGTGCCGAATAAATATTTGATCAATATTTCTGTTGGAACATTGTATAAATATTCACCAATATCGATTTCCAATAGGAATAAAAGCGAGTATTTATTTGAATATCAAAGAAGTGTATGCTTTTGTATACGTAAAGACTTCGAGCCAGGGTAACGACAAGGCGAGCACTCTTGACTAGAGCATTCTTACGTGTTTGCTTTAAACACTTGCAGTTGTAATTAACTAAGTGGAGTCATAGCGTTGACAAGCCCATCAAATTCAGCGTACTTAAATATATATATATATATATATATATGTACGAGTTGTTGATTTGGTTACGAGTAGTATTGTCTTTAATTAACTTTATGATAAACATTATGTTTAAAGGACTAATGTTGGGGAGTTCAGGAAAAAACCTCTTTTAAAATTTAAATAAAAAGTATTATTGTTGGCTTAATTTGAGGCAGTTCTTGAATTGGACAATTCTTTTTTCTTGCTACCTTTTACTCACCCAAACTGACAAATTTTTAACTGCTATGCGTATTTTTAATGCATTCAATTCAATTACTCTGCATTGTTTTATTTAATGTTGTTATCATCTTATTTTGCCACAAAATTGCCGTGCAACCTATTGAAAAAGTTGACTCAGAATTGTATATATTAAATATTTAGAGGGTGCTTTTAAAGGATTGGCTATTTCCAGAGCAAAATACTGGCAATCGCAAATTATTGCTAAGGGTTAAATATGTAATTTTTTGTTCGTTTCGTTTTAGGACAGGTGTATTTACATAAAAACAAATTTATTACTTTCTTTTATTAAAAAAAAGAACACTAATCTTTGCAAATTGTAGTACATATTTTTATCAGAGTGCTGACTTCGATTAGGGAGAAAACCAGCTGCTAGTCGCTTAGTTCGAGCGATTGCCTTAAAAGGCGAGGAGTTGCAGCAACTGCAGCTGCCCCGGGGCAGCAATTGTTGTTCGCTGCTCGTTGTTCGTTGCCAAGTGCGTTTAAAATTGCGTTGTTTGCAATTGGCAGCTGCTACACCAGCAGTAGCAGCAGCAGCAGCAGCAGCAGCAACAGCAGCAACAATAACAATAATAACAAGAACTACTTAATGCAACAACGTCGCGTTTTAGTGCTTTGGGCGCTTTGGTCACGCTCAACTAAATCGGCGCGCGCATTTAACGGTGTTTTATTATTTTAACGCTTGTTGTTGCCGCTGCTGCTGTTGCTGCTGCTGCTGCTGAAGATGGTGATTATGTTGGTGATGCACTGAACGCAATCATTTTTCAACATGTGTGAAATTAGACGCAATTTCAATTGCAGCAAACGTCGCGCATAATTGCAAACATATTCTAGCTGTTCTACTTGGCGTCCTGCAGCAAACAGAAAGAAAGAAACAAACGGGCTAAAAACAATGACCAGACGCACAAGTGGAAGTGAAAGAGGAACAGGACTCGACTCGAAGTCGCTTTTGTTGTTTGACTTTTGCACGAGCGCGTGCTGTATTGATTTTTAGCACAGGTTCACAACTCTCACACACACACACACACACACACACACACGCAAACACACTCATACTTGCACAGTGGCAGGAACACACCCTGCTGCTGCTGCAGCGATGGCATGTGTATCTGTATCTGTATCTGTAAATGTATCTGTATCCCTTGGATACAAAGTCAAAACATCATTGGCTTAGACAGCTCCAAATAGCGGCTCAAAACGCACATAAAAAAAACAAATATATTTGACTCTTAAAGGACCAAATAACTTTTGATTTTTATAATCTATATATATATATTTATATGCATATATATCTATATAACAAAAAAAAAAAAAAAAACAACAACAAACACCACATTTGATAATAGCGCAAGTTAACTCACTTTTTTTGTTTATTGCATTTTTGGTGGGCCAACAAACAACAAATTTACAAATCTTGGCTTCGCGCGCGTCAATATTTGTAAATACTGCTCACTTGCACGCAAACAAATAAATAACAAAAACAGAAAACAGTAGTAGTATTAATCATAAACACTTCGAGCGCGCGCAACGGTCGCGATCCGCTGTACGTCCGTTTCGCTTGGTACTGTTTTTTCTTCTGTAACTGACGACGGGTGCGTTATCGGTATCGTTAGCTCGTTATTATCGTTATTGGTACGAGTAGCGAGCGCAACGCTGCATATCGATGTATCGCTCGGTGGACATATCGATATGTCATTACACACATAGCGCATCGGTGTTGTTGTCCATCTCTGACGGCTTCTACTTTTTTTTTTGTATCGAGCAATAAATGCATTTACTAGCAGAAAGAAAGTGAATCAAATGTGTTAAATGGTAATTTGCATTAAACAATTACAAAATTGAGTAATACTTTTTGTGCGTGCAGCATGCGTTTGTGTTCGTTAAACTGTGGTCATTCTATGCACTAATCATAATAAATCAAAATTTATTGGCATTCATTGGACGAACAACCAACCCCCTCCGCCCTCCCCCCAACCAACACCCACTCTTAAAAAAAACACACACAAAATACGCATTGTTATGTTCCCGTTGTTTGTTGTTGTTGTTGCTGCTGCTGCTGCTGCTATTAGTGGCGGGCAGGTTAAGTGCTTTGGTGGGTGGGTGGTTGTGGGCGGTTGGGCCGACAAAAAAAAAGGAAAAACCCCTCAATTCTATTGATTTTTAACAATACTCTATGCCAATATCACGCACACCACACACACACACACACATCCATGTACACACACATGTACACACACACACGCACATATGCGTGCATACAAAGTGGTTTTTTTTATTTTATTTTTTGAGGTGTCATCTAATTCGCAATCTCTGCAGACGATGACAAATGCCCGCGTTGCAGCAAGCAAGGGTGAAGCTGCCTCGCAGTGAAACACACAAAAACGATGCAGCCGGCTGCTGCTGCAGAGTCATTTACCGACTTGTGGCGGTGGGGGTGGTGGGGGTTGGTGCTGAGTTGTGCAGTGAATACGCGCTATGGCGTACAACCAGTGTTAACAATTTTTGAAAACATTCTTAATAAAGAAATAATAAAAATAAATAAATAATAAAAATAAATAAATAATATAAATAAAGAAAACAACGAATAAAATGTAATGTAATATAGTGCGCTGGTTATTTTTGAATTTTAATTAATTCTGAAATTATAATTATTTCAACTTAGCAAAAACATATAAATTTACGTCGCTTTAACTGATAAAGAAGCAATAGAGTCCAAATCGGTTATTATATTTTTTAGCTATTAGCGAGCGCGCACTGTAGTTGTGTTATGTTGTGCTGTATCATATATTTTATATATGTAATATATATATATATGTAATATATATATATGCACCACGTAGACTGACGCCTTTGTTGCCAAGCGTTGTCTCCGCATCTCGTCCTGGCGGCTGCACCAACTCTTTTTGGAGGCCAAGTTTACGTGCGCATACACACACACACACATACACACACACACACACACACACACACAAGTAAATGCGTTAACACGTGTGTAATTTTATTGGGTTAATTGGCACCTTTTGCATTGATTTTTATGCAAAACTCCCAGCAAAGCACAACAGAAGAACAAAAATGTATAAAACAATAGCAAGAACGAAAGGAATAAGATGCATGTAAAGTGATTAGTGATTCATTCGACTATTCATTGTATTAGATCATCAGAGATTCAATTTGTCATTGCTGGTAGTAGTAATCGCAGTGTTTTTGATATGCTTTTCAGGCATCTGACTCAAAGCGTAGCATGTCAGCAGCGGCAGTTGAGTTAACCACTGGCTGCTGAAAGGTAGCCCAAGCCGCTCCAGAACAGCGCATCCAGCACCCAGCATCCAAGCAACGCCCAGTCAACATCCCGAGCGTGTCCCCCGAGCGTGTGCACATAACGCGTTCAGTATGAACTCCTGCAGTGACAGCAGCAACGATTCGATGGAACCAAACGTGAATCATTTAACTGGCGGCGGCGGCGGCGGCGGTGGCGGCAGCGTAGGCGGCGTCGGCGGTCACGCGGACCTGCACATGAACTTTGGCAAGCAGGCAGTTTCACAGGAGCGCTACGTATGGGAGATGCGCACACGCAGCCCAAACGTGACACCGGCCAGCACAGTGCTGAACTCACCGGATCTGAATGCTGATCTGCAATATACGCCGATGCATCATCATCATCATCATCATCATCAGACATTCGAGCAGATGTCGCCGCCCCATCAGCTGCCTGGCTACCTTAGTACCCAACATCATCAGCAGCAGCAGCAGCACCACCACCACCACCAGCATCACCACCAGCAGCATCACCAGCAGCATCACCACCAGCAGCAACAGCAGCAGCAGCAGTCGGCTTATTATTACCAACGGCCTCATCCACATCAGATACGCGTCGGTCGCAGCCCGGGCAGCAGTCAGTTTGAGCCGGAGGTGAGATGGTCAAACAAACAATAAAAACGGAGAGCGAACATCGGTTAACTGTAGCCAAGTTAAGAAACAAACAGTTAACTCAATAGTTAGCAGATATCTATTAACATGCACATATATATATATATAGAGAAGCCACAAACTAGATTCGACTTTTAACTTGTGTCACAAGTTTTATAATTTTGTTGCAAACTTCTTAACGCAATTAAAGACAAATCACTAAACTATTGCGAACAGTGGAATGAGTTCAATTTCGATACTTGAAATCAACTTGAAAACAACAACTTGAAAACAACACATTGATGTAAATTGAATTTATGGAATAGACGAAATTCGAAATTAGATTCATGAATATATTCAAATTGTAGTTCAAAGTGTGTAACATTTTCTAGTCTCTATTGTCCGTCGGTTAAAACTTGGTCTACAGATGCGATTTAATTAATTCTCTAGCCTCTAATATTATAAAGAGTGTTTTTAAAATATAATGTTTGTTTCCATTTACACATTCAAAGAAATAATAAGTTTCGTGATAATATAAAATATGAGCCGTAGAAAGGAAAGTAATTTCGTATCGTTGACTTAATCGCATTTATTAGAAACTAAACTATTTTAATTTTCTTTGTTTAATGTTTAATTTACTTTTGCTTTGCTTTTGGATTACCCATAGGGCCTGGCGAGTCCCGGCTCGCCAACGGATGTGGGCAAGGCCGATGGCCAGTGTCTGCGAGATGGCGAGATTGTTGTCTTCGACGACATCGACACGAATTGGATGAACAAGCCCGCGGTGCTGCCTGCCCCAGATAGAGGCAGCAATGAAGATGTCCTCAAGGTTACCAAGATGATTGGTCAGCTGCCCATTGCCGATTATGAGGGTTCGCCGCGTCGGTTTGGCAATCAGTCGGGCAAAAGTGTTGGCTACCCAAAACGACCACCCGGCTTTCCGCAGCGCGTCTCACCTGCCAAGCAGCGTGCGGATAACGATG